>BLBF01016547.1:0-24368 GCA_015471245.1 Laticauda colubrina
TTTTTTTAATCTTGAGGGAACAATAATGGACCCTTTCTGGGGTTAATATTAACATTGGGAAATTCCTACAAAGGTCACAGAAGGTAACTATTAACCAAGCCAGAACAAGCTTGTTCAACTTTGTTAGAAAGGAATGAAATTACATATATCTCTTGTTCAAATTAATCTTTAAAATAAAGTATATCAAAAGAGCATAAAACAATAAAAATGTTTATCTGGTACTATTTTTATGATTTCTTCATGTAGAAGGAAGTTTTATTTACTTAAATATATATAGCTTTCAAAAATATAGTTAAATATATTTAACTATATAAAATTAAGCAACAATTATGTATAACATTTATATATATTTTCTTATTTGATAATGCTAGTTAATTGTATAACTGAAGCTAAATATTTTCTGTCTCTGAAAATTTGCATTTGAGTTAATTTGTCTAGAGTTTCTCAACCTTGGCAACTTTAGAATGTGTGGACTTCAACTCCCAGAACTCCCCAGCCTATTTTGCTGAAGTCCACAAGTCTTAAAGTTACCCAAGACTGAGAAATGGATTTCTGCAGATTTTACTCCACTAGCATTGCCAACTGTAGAGAGTGATTCTTCATTTCAAGACCGTTGAGCCAGCGCTGTTCAAAGATATTTCCACAGTCATGTGGCCAGCATGAGATCACGGAGTGCTGTTACCTTCCCACCAAAATGATACCTATTTATCTACTCACATTTGCATGTGTTTAAACTGCTAAGTTTATGAAGAAGTGCAATGTTTCATAAATATTTCAATATTTATTTCATAAATCAATATTCATAAAATATTTCCTAAATATTTCACTTCATAAACTGCAGTAGTAGACAGACAGGCTCAAATTTTGTAAATGAAATCTGTCTGTTATGATATGTACAGAATAACCCTTGAATAACAAGGATTTGCACATGGAAACGTTGATGAGAGTAGTTATGAATAATTACTCAGCCACACATAGCTACACTAAATTGAATTAAAGTTTACTTTAAAAAATAGCACAGTCCAATAAACGATCCAGGTGATATATGTTTAACAGTCCCAAGAATATCCAATTACAAAATTTTCTTACTGGTTGCCTTTGTCATTTACAGTAAACAAAGATATCAAAGTATAAGCACAACAGAGAACCTTAGATAGCAACAGAATGTCAAAGGGACAGAATGTCAGAGATACAGAATGTCAGAGAGAGCAAGCCATGATCTCTAGCTCCCTCTTATGGTAGTTTGCAACACAACCAACCAATCGGAATATAATACAAATCAACACAGTGACTTTGTCTTAAAGCTACAAACATAAATTGTTGGTTTATATATTGCCAACCCAACTAATTGGTGGACAGATTCCTAACACTATCTATCATCTATTTATCTATACAAATACATACACAATCGCATACAAATGACTAGCATTAAGATAAATTTGTAACTTTACTTCCTTGAGGAGCTACTTTCTTACTGTGAATCATGTTATTTGTAATTTCTTTCTGGAACTACTGGAGGAAAATGCATATACTGAAACAAAGTTAGCCACAGACTCACACAAAGTTTCTGATTTATTGTGTGAATGTTCACATTTATGCAATTAGTTCTAGAATACTTTTGATAAAGGGAAGCTAAGAAATATTAGACATAAATGAATAATGAATGAATCCATATCGCTCAACTCTTAAGGCAAATTTCATATATGCTAAAGAGGATAGGTAATTACATGATAGCTATCACAATAAGTAAACAAGGTTTACACAGCAATATCATTACTAATGTTGGAGTCAATAAGTTTTAAAGGGCAAATTATTGGTATGATTATAATTCTATCAAGAAACACAAGCTGTTTTCCTAATTATTTAGAATGCTTTCCTTGCCATTCCAGTAATTATAATTGTCTGTTGGTTACATCATCAAGAAAACATATTGGTAGCACTAGAGGGTTTTTGAATGAATATAAATCAAAATATGCAAGATAAAGAACTTATAGCTCCAGGTATATAATAATTCAGATCCACTGTATATGAAGGAAAAATCACTAGTGAAAGTGATATGTTGAATACTAGGGCTTTACTCTACTGCTGAGCTTAAATGTTCTCCATGCACCCATCTGTGAGCTGGCAGCAAACAGAATTAGTTGTGAAATGTCCTGTCCCCATTGTCCATTCCTATCTTGCATTCTCCAAGAGAAAGGGCAAGAAAATCTAACAGACTTTACACTATTGGAAGCTGTTATTGAATAATGTTGAAATAGGGACTGGTAAAACTAAGGACAACTTGAACCTGTCATAGGCAGAGGAATAAGATGAAAATAACAACATGGGGCCACAACAAGAAAAATATGTTGCCCAAGCATATTCATGCCATTGTTAAGTGCAAGCAGAAATGGTCCTTAAAACTTCTGTTGATTGTAAAAAGGACCAGCATAGTCTCTTTATGAAACAGCTCTCTTGAAGAAATCCTGGTAGAGTAAATAACATCAACTGACAACAATCCTCCCATGTTTCTCCTCTCAGCAACCAAAATATGCAAACTTATCATTTTGGGGATTAGTCAAGATAAATTCCACATGAAGCCTGGCTTTGTCTAGCACATGCTGCTCCTGTACCACAGCAGCAAGCAGCCATGTGGGAATTACATGGCTCTTTGGATTTTAGCATCTGCATAACCTTGTGTTATCAACAGCAGGGACCAGACAATTACACTTGCCCACTCAGTCCCTGTTCTACAAGCACTGTACTTTACAGGCTACTAAATTAATCATAAAGTCTGTGCTTTTAAACTATGGAGGGATCAGAAGAGCAAGATGCTTATCTTTTCTTGCTCTCCCACCTCCCCTTCCCTCCCCCTCCCCTTTCCCCGTCTTGGTATTTCTTCAATTTCTTGTAATGGCTTGCACTTACTTTCTCATTCATTCATTCTCTTTGCTCCCATTTAGGAAACCAATAGATTCCTGACTGGGTCAGCAAGTTATCCTCACCATGTGCATTTGAAAAGTTCCCCAAAGTGTGTCAATACAAACATTCTATTACTTCTTTGTACAAAGAAGCCAAATCCAGAATCCAGAGTGGACTTGAACCATAAGCAAACCTATTGGAAATTGGAAAAAGTGCATTCATATTACAATACACCAGAGTTGTTGTAACAGTGACATGGGTGGCATACAAACAAACAAATAAGGACCTCAAGTATTATTGGCAAACATCAGGGGAGCTTTGCTCGTCAAGGCATCTTATTGGTTGCTTGTAATATAAGGCTGGGGATGCATTTTAACAGACAGATTTAAACAAATTGAACATCCTTTGAGATTTTCTCCAAGTTCCCTTTTCTCTTCAGTTTGCTTTAAAATAACGCTCAGATCATGTAAAACTTGATCTGATTGTTCTATTCATGCAGCCATAAAAATACTTAAGATTTATAAAGCAATCGATTAACTAGAGCTGAGTAGCTCTGCTACCGACACCATACAAACTCTTTATCCCTGAGAACATAATTCACTGGCTGTCATCAATATTGTGTCTGAGCCCAAAACTGATATAACACAATCTCTGTTCTGTCCTGTCCTATGTCAAAATGGAACCTTAAATAGCTCCACTCAAGTATCATTTCCTCTCTATTTTCACCTCCCACATCGTACCCAATCTTAATGGGAGAAAACCACTCTTCCATTTCTCGATGGTTAGTTGCTACACTTCAATGGTACAATTTCTGAAATTGTGGGCTATGGATAAAAAAGAAAAGGAAAAAAAGATTCTGAGTGTGGATTTAGTCCATTCTTCAGGGGCTCCTACACAGCTTGCAAATGATTACAACAAAAAAGAGACCCCATGTAAAAGCACTTCATGGAAAGGAGGACTGATATTGTTGGGAGAAAAATTGTCCATAGCTCTGCTTCCTGAATGAGGGCTCAGGTTAAATGCCAACAGGTGATCATGTGAAAGTGAGAATTTCTTCAGAGCTAAAGTTAAGGAGGTTTAGGCAATGGAAAAGACAATACTTCAGCACCTACCAAGGTCACACAAGGAACCTCTGTGGAGAGAAATTGGTAGCATGAAAGAAAGAGAACAAGAAATGTGGGTGGGGAAGATTCACAGTAGAAACTGAAGCCTTTGCAGGCTTAATCCATCTCTGTAGTGATCTTAATTACACATCAATCTTCCTCGGCTGAAGGAAGAGATGAAAAAATGTGGTGCTTGGATTGAACATAAAGGACAAACCTGAGATGAGGGGGAAAGGAGAAGCAAAGAGCACACTTCATCCAGTGATTCACCTTCTCCCCATTGTCAAATCTTACTCAGGCTACATCTGCTGATAAGTACTGAGAATTGATACTAGCTCATGCCTTCCTTATCCATTTTATGGGTTGTGAAATGTGCATTCAGAGGAAGGGACTAGAATTCTGTTCTGCTACCAAGGCAGATGTCAGCAGCATTTTATTGAGTCAGAGGAATTTTATTTTTCAGAAGAATGTGGTGTTTTTAAGCAGCAGCTGGTTGAATTCTTCACTATTCCTTTCCCAACTTGACAATTATTCTGGTTTAACATTATTCACTTGGGCACAGGGGAGAACATAAAAGAGAATGTAACACCAATATCACACCAATTCTGACACAACAGACCAGTATTGCTCCTTTTTAATATTTTAATGTACGGAGGTGGATGGGTAGATGGATGGATGGATGGATGGATGGATGGATGGATGAAGTGATAGATGGATGGATGAATAATAGCAATAGCATTTAGACTTATATACCACTTCACAATACTTTTATAGCCCTTTCTAAGCCGTTTACAGAGTCAGCATATTGCCCCCAACAATCTGGATCCTCATTTTACCAATCTCAGAAGGATGGAAGGTTGAGTCAACCTTGAGCGTGCTGAGATATGATCTGCCAAATTGCAGGCAACCGGCAGTCAGCAGAAGTAGCTTGCAGTACTGCATTCTAACCACTGTGCTACTGCAGCTGTATAGATAGAATGTTTCATCTCCAATTACTATTCAGATATAATTCTGCATCCATTTGTGTTTTTTTCCTAAAGAACAATACACTAACTGTACATGAAACATGTTAAACCAAAATAGTATGCCAATGCAGGAGAAATTGATAAAGCCTTGCCACCATGACTGAAGCTACTGAATTTAGTCAACGGAATTTAGGCAGAAAAGCTTTATATCGAGCAGCAGTGGTGGTGGTGTTGCAGACAAAGAAGATCAGAATTATTAAGGCAATATTGCAGCATTGCCCTATCCTTTTCTTACATGCATGCCCCCAAGCATCAGAGCTAGACAGCATGCCATAACCTGTATCATTCTATCTATTGTATATTGAATTATATATTTCACCTATTATTCTAGATTCATTTATTATCCAAAAAGGAAAACATCAACAGTGTTCTACTCATTTAAAAATTAGGCTTTTGCTGGAATTTGCAAAATGCAACTCAGCTTCAGTCAATAAAAGTATTCAATATAACAAAGTCACCTCAGAGATTTCTGTCTTTGCAGGACTTTCTCAACTTCACAACCTTATCATTTAGAGTTATCCAGTGCATTATCTGCAGGTTCAGCACACAGTTACTCTACTGAGACTAAGCAGATCTGAATCAGCAGTAGAAAGAAAGAGTACCTGAGAACCCCATGTCACTTTGAATTGCTAAATGGCACTAAGAACAGATTAAAATGATATGGTTAAATCATGTTGTATAATCTTTGTCTCATGAGCAACTGTCATTGTCTGTCTCTCTTTGACTTATTTGCAGGATCTGCCTTTTGAAAATCATGTTTGTGACAGGATGTCTGCACAAGAGAACCTTATATGTGGAGCTGTTTTGCATGTGGGCTTGAACCCTGCCTCATCAGGGTTCTGTGGACAACTACAGAGATGGCCTTGGGGAAGGAACACCACAGTTATCAAAGCATGAAAAGTCTGTGGAAGGAAGCATATGTTTGAAATAAAAACTGATTCCATCTTAATTCTCTTTAATATAAAAGGGAGAAATGGAAAAATGCCATCTGATTCTGTTACTATAGTGTATTTCAATAAAACAGAGTTCCAGTTTGTGTGTTTTTTGTGTGGAATTTGTTTTCTGAGACAATCTACCTGACAAATTTAAACTCAAGTGGAAGCTTTTGTACATGCAAGAGGATTTCATGCTGGCAACCTCACTGAACATATCTATGTCCCTCCTGTTACTGATAAAATGTCAGAAACATTGGGCTCATCCTGTCATGCTCCTTTATTGAGTTTCTACTCTTTTTAAATGTCTGAACAGGGTATAAACAAAATAAAAACAAAGCATGGGGAACTATAACACCTAACATCTGTCATTTCTGATCAAAGGAATTAAAGTTAATCTCCATAAAATCTCCTGGGAATACTTCAAAAGTAATTATAGAAATTAAGAATCCCTTGAAGATCATCTACTAACCCTTCTGTTTGAAGCATTAAATCCAGAGTTAGACTATGCACATCACTTGATTTTCCAGCTTTCATGCATCAATAAGGATGGACACATCAAGTTTTCAAGTATTGGATTCCATAAGGTGAGCTGACTTAATAAAATGCCTTAAAGTCAACTGAATATTCTTCTGCTTGGACAAAACATGCAAAAAATTCATACAGTAAAAATTCACATTCAGCACCTTTTCCAATAAGGATCACCTCAGGATCTAATGCATTTTCTCTGTTACACTGACATTAACAGATGGTCCTCTATAGCCCTATAAACCGGCTTCTCAGTAGATTTCACTGTCTCTGTTATCCATGTTCATAAGTCTTCCAATAGCAGATAATGTCATTTGAAGGTTAAACCAGAAGCAAAGCAGCAGAATCATTAACAGATATATTTTACTTTTGTTTATAAATAAAATGAGAAGAAAACAAAATGAAGGGAAAACAATTGGCTAAAACTGTCCAGGGAAGGTGAACAAAATATCTACCAACCAAAATATTTAACCAACAGAAATAGTGACTTGTGGTACTTTGCTTTGGGTATATGTGACTGCCAAGATGATAATTCTATGTTTGATTAGAATTGATTAGTAGGAAACTTTGATGGTAAGTAATGTTTTTATCAATTACAGGCATCATTTCCCACTATTTCTTCACAGGGTGGTGAGGAATGTTGCTCCAAAGTTTGATCCACTAATGCTGTTGCAGCATTCATCACCAGGATTTGACAGCAAGGCTTGACTAAAAAAGCATAATTACTAACAACTGTTCACCATCGGGATGGTGCCCAGAGGGAAGAAATACAAGAACAATTCCATATTCACTTTCAATTGAAAGCCTGAATTTAAAAGCAAAAAAAAACAAACTTAAACCTATCACTTATTCAAACTCATGCCCCCTCCTATATACACAGTACTCCCTGTGTATAATATAATCCTTCAAGTAGTTGGATAACTTCAAGTAGTTGGATAGCAAAAATGCTATCTTATGCATTTGATTTGGAAATGGATAAAGTTATACATGAACGTACTGACTTAGGACAAAGTCTAAATGAGCTTCTGATCCCAACACAATGCAATAATCTCTCTTTCCTTCTCCTGAACATCTAGAAAGTCACGTGGCAAAAAAACAGGGTATATGAAAGTTGGGATGCTTCTTCAACTCCCCAGTCTAGCCTACAGCTGGAGGATTTCATAGAAGTACCCATAAAAGAAAGACATAACTTTGTTTAGTTTTTTGAAATAAGCTAAAATTGGCTAGGTATTTCCACTTCTAACTTCTAATTCTAACTTGATCAAGTTCATTCAACAGAAGAGTAGATACAAGACAAAAGAGAAATGACAGAACAGTAAACAACAACATCCCGGGAGAACCAGCTACCAACACAGATGTCAGGAAAAGCCATTTGAGAAACTATGAACAAAGAACAGCTGTGTGCACTGAAGAAAATCTGGTTGTGCTAAAACATTGAGTAATGGATGGAGAAAGGGAGCATGCTGCCCTTGAAGCTATCTACAGATTCAAAAAGCAAAAGGATTATTTTGCGCTTGCTTCTTCTGCATTGCATTGCACTCCTCAGCACAAGAAGAGGAAGGAACTGTCTGAGCAAAAACCAATTCTCATGCCAATTTGGGTTAATGTTTTAAGTATATCTGTACAGTACTGCCCAATACAAAACGATAGGCGCAGAAAAATGTGTCAGCAAAACTATTCTATCCCACTCCACAAGAACAGTTAAAATAAAATGAATCGATGAAATTAAGCTGCACTTTTAATTAAGCTTGACTCCTAGTGACTATATGGATGAGGCTTCATGATTCGTTACTGCCTTCTTTCAAGTTAATTTTTTTTTAAATTCCCAAACTAGTTTACAAACCTAGGATTTTCTAGTGGTCTCTTTTCCAAAAGGCTGATCCTGGTCAGTTTTTCAAGGTCAACCAAGATTGGCTAGGTGCTGCTGACTGCTGGGGAACATCAATAGTACAAACCTCTCTCATTTTAACAGCTCATAAAAGTTGAATGAAACTGATCTTTATTTGTGGCACTATCAGGCTCCATCCTTTACAATGATTAACAGATGGTGGTGGTGGTGGTGGTGGTGGTGGTGGTGGTGGTGATGATGATGATGATTTCTTTGCTTGCTTGTTTACTTCTGGAGAGCAGTCCCAGAAATATATTGCAAAAAATGTTTGGCTTTGTTTTCTATTCCTTAGTCCCATTATTATTCTGGTGTTCCTTCCAGGGATTACAAATTACACTGACCAGATTTTTCTCACCTCTTGAGATTTCACCAATCTGCCTTCCTTTACTTTGTCCCCAAATGACTGTTTTAAAACTCAAGCAGTCTTTAAAAACAAAACAAAACCCACACAAATAAATAAATAAACAAACAAACAAACTGGCTGTAATTACACTCTGTGTTATTAGACACACTGTGTGAGTGCTAGATGACGAAATGAAGCCTGGATGTAATGGTGTGTGGGAAAGACATTGGGAAAGCAGGCAAAGCAATGTTTCCTGGGGAACAATCAGATAAAGAGGGATCATTGCCTATAGCCGTAGTGAGTGGATCAGGCAGCTCAGAAAGACCCACCTCCCCCAAGTATAGGATTGTAAAGATGAGGGCAGATAAATTGTACTTTCAGACTTGTAAGACACTGTTGATGTAGCTTTACAATAAAATAAAATTAGCTGATATGGTTATGTTATAACTATGATCTATCTGCTAAGGCTGGCACTGGGCAATCAAAGACCTATTTGGTCACACTTTCATAGATTCATTCTTGCCTTGGTGCCTACAAATATAAAAAACTCCAGAAGTGGAACAGGAGAAACTACAATCAACAGTCTAGCCCGACTCCATATCCCAATGTTGTAACTCAGCTGGTCAATCTATATGAGCTACAGTATATTTCCATTCAGTTCTATCAGGAATAAAATATTACTTTAAGCAATTAGTAATTATAGCCAGTTTATTTTTTCATCAAATTTCTCCATTGCCCAACTCGCCTAAGTGACTTTGGATAGTTTACAAACATCATAAAATAATATAAAAACATTGTTAAAACCACAATTAAAAAATAACATTAAAAACAAGAATAAAATGTACAAGTTAAAAATAATAATTCAGACTTAAGAAATTAGCAAGGCTAAAAGATTAACAAAGCAGAAGGAGTGACCTCTACCCTCTACAATCCTCAGGGTTTCATAATAATCTTAGATGCTAATTGATAGACCCAAATCTTAATACTTTTCTGGAAGGCAGGGGGTAGGTGTTACCTCACTGCAGGTAAGAAGTTCCAAAGGGAGGGAGAAATGATAGAGAAGGGCTTCTTCCTAGATCCCACCATCCAGAGTTCTTTAACTGATGGAATTTACAGCATGCCCTCCATGCCAAGAGTAGGAGGGATGTGTAATTGGGACAAGATGATTCCCAGGCAACCTGGTCCCAAGCCATGAAGAGTTTTAAGTAACAACCAACATCTTGAACTGATCCACTTTGGTCTAATGGCTAAGGAACCAGGCTACAAACTGCCAATTTTAGTCCCATCCTATATGAAAGTTGATTGGCTGACTTTGGACGAGTCACTCTGTCTGAGTCCACCTCACTTCACAGGGTTGTTGTGGGGAAAATAGCAGGAGGAAGGGGTATGTGGTAGGTTTGCTGCCTTGAAAAAAATAATAAAGGGAACAATTTCTTCAAAAAAAATATAATTCCCTTTATCAGGAATTCAACTATAAATGTGAGCTAGTTTACCTAAAAATAAGTCAAGCTGGATATATGGGATGAGAAAATTATATGAAGAATAGTCCTTGGGCTGCATAGGTCCCCACTGATAGCGTGCCTTTAAGGATCACTATTATAATAACAATTAAAGGTTGTTGTTGTTAATAAGTCATTGATCATTTCTTCAGGAAGGGAGCCACTAAAAACAGATTCCTGGGGCTGGTGGAACAGAATATTGTTTAGACTTTCTGCTCAACAGGCATCTTCCCCTTACACGCCATATACCTTCTTTTTATACCTGCATATTATGCTCCACAGCTCTTAAGCTCTTCCAATCCTCTTAATGCAGAACACAGAAGCTTAGTGCAGATTTTGGCTACCCTAATGTTCATTCCTACATTATTATCATTGGTCCTGAAGCCAAGATTTAAACCATCCTAGGAATCAAGGCATGCAGCTCCTAAATGTATCTATGTATTTAAGTTTATGGCTACCCAACTCCATCATGATTCTAAAACCAGGATTTACTGGGTCTAGTTTTTCTTAGATTCAGTAACATTACACCATTATGTAGTTTCAAACTCTGAATGGGGATTTCAGTGCATTTTCCTATATGGAATGTGTCTGTTCTTCTTCCCACCAACCCACAAAATCTCTTCATTGTCTTCCTCTTCATTTTGTGCATCGTAGACCCAGTTTACTATTGAAGACAATGAAAATGACCAAACACAACAGAGATTCCATGAATACTATAGAACTTCAATCCCCATCACTCCTGCCGCATAGCAAATGAGGAAGGGTGAGTTTTGTGTTAACCTACGACCAGGAACCATATGTATGCTGTTCAGCTTCCTTTGGGTGTTATCCCACATCCTTGTAGTTGTGCTTTTAAAGTTGTAGCAACATTTCAGCAGAATCTCATCTGCCATCATCATCATATATCTATAAATTTGTTTTCTTAAGTTTTCACGGGTACTTATATGTATGTTGTTCAGCTTTGTTCAGGTATTTTCCCACATCCTTGTACCTGTGCTTTTAAAGTTGTAGCAACGTTTCGGCAGAATCTCATCTGCCATCATCAGACTTCTGTATTGAGTTCGTATATGTATTGATACCCGAAGGAAGCTGAACAGCATACATGTAAGTACCTGCGAAAACTTTAAAAAAACATATATATGTATGTATGTGTATGTGTGTATATTTCTATAGTGGCCAGGGTTTTAGTGCCATTGAAGTTGATGTTGTGACCTGTGGTTTTCATGTGTTGGACTAGTGAGGAGGTGTGTTCCAGCTTTTTTACTGCATTTTTGTGTTCCTCTAGGTGGGTACTTATTCTTCTATTGGTCTGTCCAATGTATGTGGCCGGGCATGATGTACAGGGAATTTCGTATATGCCTTGGTTTTCCAGGTCAATTTTGTCTTTGGGGTTCCTCAGGATGGCTGCTATTTTTTTGTCTGTTTTGAAGGCAGTCTTGATGTGATGCCTGTGTAGTATCTCACTGATTTTATCTGTGGTACCTCTTATGTAGGGCAGGACAGCTGTTCCATGGATCTGTTGATCTTCTAGGTCTCTGTTATGTCTTGGTGTGTTTTTGTGGATCAAGTTGGTGATTTTGTTTTTGTGGAAGCCATTGGCTGTCAATACTTCAGTCAGGGTGCATAATTCAGTCTTTATATGTGTCTTGTCTGCCAGGCATTTGGTTCTGGTAGTTAGTGTTTTCGCTACGGAATTTATCTGTGCTGGGTGGTGGTGGGATTGGGCGTTGAGGTAGCGGTTGGTGTGTGTTTTCTTCTGGTATATGGTGTGTCCCAGTGTGCCATCTGTTCTTTTGTAGATTAGTACATCTAGGAATGGTAGTTGTTTGTTTATTTCAGTTTCCATGGTGAACTTGATTTTGGGGTGTGTGTTGTTTAGGTGTGTTAGGAAATTGTTTAGGTTTTCTTTTCCATGGGGCCAAATCACAAATGTGTCATCGATGTATCTTAGCCATAGTTTGGGTTTGTGGGTGGCATTAGCCAGGGCTCTGGATTCGAATTCTTCCATGAACAGGTTTGCAATGATGGGTGACAGTGGTGATCCCATAGGGGCTCCTTCAATTTGCTTGTATCTTTGTCCTTTGTATATGAAATATGTGTTGGTTGGGCAGTGTTCTGTTAGTTCCATGAGGTCTTTGGCTGGTTGGTATTTATTTTTGATGATTTCAAGAGTTTCTTTTATTGGGACTTGGGTGAATAGTGAAACCACGTCGAAACTTACAAGCAGATCTTCTTGTTCTACGTGTAGATCTTTGATCATTTCTAAGAAGTGGTATGAGTTTTTTACATATGAAGCTGCGGTTTCAGCATGGGGCTGTAGTTGTTTTGCTAAGTATTTAGCTAGGTTTTGTAATGGTGCTCCTATGGAGCTGACTATGGGTCTGAGAGGTATGCCTTCTTTGTGTATTTTTGGGAGGCCGTATAATTTGGGGCATCTAGAAGATTTTTCTCTTGGGATGATCGTCAGTAAGATACTACACAGGCATCACATCAAGACTGCCTTCAAAACAGACAAAAAAATAGCAGCCATCCTGAGGAACCCCAAAGACAAAATTGACCTGGAAAACCAAGGCATATACGAAATTCCCTGTACATCATGCCCGGCCACATACATTGGACAGACCAATAGAAGAATAAGTACCCACCTAGAGGAACACAAAAATGCAGTAAAAAAGCTGGAACACACCTCCTCACTAGTCCAACACATGAAAACCACAGGTCACAACATCAACTTCAATGGCACTAAAACCCTGGCCACTATAGAAATATACACACATACACATACATACATATATATGTTTTTTTAAAGTTTTCGCAGGTACTTACATGTATGCTGTTCAGCTTCCTTCGGGTATCAATACATATACGAACTCAATACAGAAGTCTGATGATGGCAGATGAGATTCTGCCGAAACGTTGCTACAACTTTAAAAGCACAGGTACAAGGATGTGGGAAAATACCTGAACAAAGCTGAACAACATACATATAAGTACCCGTGAAAACTTAAGAAAACAAATTTATAGATATATGATGATGATGGCAGATGAGATTCTGCTGAAATGTTGCTACAACTTTAAAAGCACAACTACAAGGATGTGGGATAACACCCAAAGGAAGCTGAACAGCATACATATGGTTCCTGGTCGTAGGTTAACACAAAACTCACCCTTCCTCATTTGCTATGCGGCAGGAGTGATGGGGATTGAAGTTCTATAGTATTCATGGAATCTCTGTTGTGTTTGGTCATTTTCATTGTCTTCAATAGTAAACTGGGTCTACGATGCACAAAATGAAGAGGAAGACAATGAAGAGATTTTGTGGGTTGGTGGGAAGAAGAACAGACACATTCCATATAGGAAAATGCACTGAAATCCCCATTCAGAGTTTGAAACTACATAATGGTGTAATGTTACTGAATCTAAGAAAAACTAGACCCAGTAAATCCTGGTTTTAGAATCATGATGGAGTTGGGTAGCCATAAACTTAAATACATAGATACATTTAGGAGCTGCATGCCTTGATTCCTAGGATGGTTTAAATCTTGGCTTCAGGACCAATGATAATAATGTAGGAATGAACATTAGGGTAGCCAAAATCTGCACTAAGCTTCTGTGTTCTGCATTAAGAGGATTGGAAGAGCTTAAGAGCTGTGGAGCATAATATGCAGGTATAAAAAGAAGGTATATGGCGTGTAAGGGGAAGATGCCTGTTGAGCAGAAAGTCTAAACAATATTCTGTTCCACCAGCCCCAGGAATCTGTTTTTAGTGGCTCCCTTCCTGAAGAAATGATCAATGACTTATTAACAACAACAACCTTTAATTGTTATTATAATAGTGATCCTTAAAGGCACGCTATCAGTGGGGACCTATGCAGCCCAAGGACTATTCTTCATATAATTTTCTCATCCCATATATCCAGCTTGACTTATTTTTAGGTAAACTAGCTCACATTTATAGTTGAATTCCTGATAAAGGGAATTATATTTTTTTTGAAGAAATTGTTCCCTTTATTATTTTTTTCAAGGCAGCAAACCTACCACATACCCCTTCCTCCTGCTATTTTCCCCACAACAACCCTGTGAAGTGAGGTGGACTCAGACAGAGTGACTCGTCCAAAGTCAGCCAATCAACTTTCATATAGGATGGGACTAAAATTGGCAGTTTGTAGCCTGGTTCCTTAGCCATTAGACCAAAGTGGATCAGTTCAAGATGTTGGTTGTTACTTAAAACTCTTCATGGCTTGGGACCAGGTTGCCTGGGAATCATCTTGTCCCAATTACACATCCCTCCTACTCTTGGCATGGAGGGCATGCTGTAAATTCCATCAGTTAAAGAACTCTGGATGGTGGGATCTAGGAAGAAGCCCTTCTCTATCATTTCTCCCTCCCTTTGGAACTTCTTACCTGCAGTGAGGTAACACCTACCCCCTGCCTTCCAGAAAAGTATTAAGATTTGGGTCTATCAATTAGCATCTAAGATTATTATGAAACCCTGAGGATTGTAGAGGGTAGAGGTCACTCCTTCTGCTTTGTTAATCTTTTAGCCTTGCTAATTTCTTAAGTCTGAATTATTATTTTTAACTTGTACATTTTATTCTTGTTTTTAATGTTATTTTTTAATTGTGGTTTTAACAATGTTTTTATATTATTTTATGATGTTTGTAAACTATCCAAAGTCACTTAGGCGAGTTGGGCAATGGAGAAATTTGATGAAAAAATAAACTGGCTATAATTACTAATTGCTTAAAGTAATATTTTATTCCTGATAGAACTGAATGGAAATATACTGTAGCTCATATAGATTGACCAGCTGAGTTACAACATTGGGATATGGAGTCGGGCTAGACTGTTGATTGTAGTTTCTCCTGTTCCACTTCTGGAGTTTTTTATATTTGTAGGCACCAAGGCAAGAATGAATCTATGAAAGTGTGACCAAATAGGTCTTTGATTGCCCAGTGCCAGCCTTAGCAGATAGATCATAGTTATAACATAACCATATCAGCTAATTTTATTTTATTGTAAAGCTACATCAACAGTGTCTTACAAGTCTGAAAGTACAATTTATCTGCCCTCATCTTTACAATCCTATACTTGGGGGAGGTGGGTCTTTCTGAGCTGCCTGATCCACTCACTACGGCTATAGGCAATGATCCCTCTTTATCTGATTGTTCCCCAGGAAACATTGCTTTGCCTGCTTTCCCAATGTCTTTCCCACACACCATTACATCCAGGCTTCATTTCGTCATCTAGCACTCACACAGTGTGTCTAATAACACAGAGTGTAATTACAGCCAGTTTGTTTGTTTGTTTATTTATTTATTTGTGTGGGTTTTGTTTTGTTTTTAAAGACTGCTTGAGTTTTAAAACAGTCATTTGGGGACAAAGTAAAGGAAGGCAGATTGGTGAAATCTCAAGAGGTGAGAAAAATCTGGTCAGTGTAATTTGTAATCCCTGGAAGGAACACCAGAATAATAATGGGACTAAGGAATAGAAAACAAAGCCAAACATTTTTTGCAATATATTTCTGGGACTGCTCTCCAGAAGTAAACAAGCAAGCAAAGAAATCATCATCATCATCACCACCACCACCACCACCACCACCACCACCACCACCATCTGTTAATCATTGTAAAGGATGGAGCCTGATAGTGCCACAAATAAAGATCAGTTTCATTCAACTTTTATGAGCTGTTAAAATGAGAGAGGTTTGTACTATTGATGTTCCCCAGCAGTCAGCAGCACCTAGCCAATCTTGGTTGACCTTGAAAAACTGACCAGGATCAGCCTTTTGGAAAAGAGACCACTAGAAAATCCTAGGTTTGTAAACTAGTTTGGGAATTTAAAAAAAAATTAACTTGAAAGAAGGCAGTAACGAATCATGAAGCCTCATCCATATAGTCACTAGGAGTCAAGCTTAATTAAAAGTGCAGCTTAATTTCATCGATTCATTTTATTTTAACTGTTCTTGTGGAGTGGGATAGAATAGTTTTGCTGACACATTTTTCTGCGCCTATCGTTTTGTATTGGGCAGTACTGTACAGATATACTTAAAACATTAACCCAAATTGGCATGAGAATTGGTTTTTGCTCAGACAGTTCCTTCCTCTTCTTGTGCTGAGGAGTGCAATGCAATGCAGAAGAAGCAAGCGCAAAATAATCCTTTTGCTTTTTGAATCTGTAGATAGCTTCAAGGGCAGCATGCTCCCTTTCTCCATCCATTACTCAATGTTTTAGCACAACCAGATTTTCTTCAGTGCACACAGCTGTTCTTTGTTCATAGTTTCTCAAATGGCTTTTCCTGACATCTGTGTTGGTAGCTGGTTCTCCCGGGATGTTGTTGTTTACTGTTCTGTCATTTCTCTTTTGTCTTGTATCTACTCTTCTGTTGAATGAACTTGATCAAGTTAGAATTAGAAGTTAGAAGTGGAAATACCTAGCCAATTTTAGCTTATTTCAAAAAACTAAACAAAGTTATGTCTTTCTTTTATGGGTACTTCTATGAAATCCTCCAGCTGTAGGCTAGACTGGGGAGTTGAAGAAGCATCCCAACTTTCATATACCCTGTTTTTTTGCCACGTGACTTTCTAGATGTTCAGGAGAAGGAAAGAGAGATTATTGCATTGTGTTGGGATCAGAAGCTCATTTAGACTTTGTCCTAAGTCAGTACGTTCATGTATAACTTTATCCATTTCCAAATCAAATGCATAAGATAGCATTTTTGCTATCCAACTACTTGAAGTTATCCAACTACTTGAAGGATTATATTATACACAGGGAGTACTGTGTATATAGGAGGGGGCATGAGTTTGAATAAGTGATAGGTTTAAGTTTGTTTTTTTTTGCTTTTAAATTCAGGCTTTCAATTGAAAGTGAATATGGAATTGTTCTTGTATTTCTTCCCTCTGGGCACCATCCCGATGGTGAACAGTTGTTAGTAATTATGCTTTTTTAGTCAAGCCTTGCTGTCAAATCCTGGTGATGAATGCTGCAACAGCATTAGTGGATCAAACTTTGGAGCAACATTCCTCACCACCCTGTGAAGAAATAGTGGGAAATGATGCCTGTAATTGATAAAAACATTACTTACCATCAAAGTTTCCTACTAATCAATTCTAATCAAACATAGAATTATCATCTTGGCAGTCACATATACCCAAAGCAAAGTACCACAAGTCACTATTTCTGTTGGTTAAATATTTTGGTTGGTAGATATTTTGTTCACCTTCCCTGGACAGTTTTAGCCAATTGTTTTCCCTTCATTTTGTTTTCTTCTCATTTTATTTATAAACAAAAGTAAAATATATCTGTTAATGATTCTGCTGCTTTGCTTCTGGTTTAACCTTCAAATGACATTATCTGCTATTGGAAGACTTATGAACATGGATAACAGAGACAGTGAAATCTACTGAGAAGCCGGTTTATAGGGCTATAGAGGACCATCTGTTAATGTCAGTGTAACAGAGAAAATGCATTAGATCCTGAGGTGATCCTTATTGGAAAAGGTGCTGAATGTGAATTTTTACTGTATGAATTTTTTGCATGTTTTGTCCAAGCAGAAGAATATTCAGTTGACTTTAAGGCATTTTATTAAGTCAGCTCACCTTATGGAATCCAATACTTGAAAACTTGATGTGTCCATCCTTATTGATGCATGAAAGCTGGAAAATCAAGTGATGTGCATAGTCTAACTCTGGATTTAATGCTTCAAACAGAAGGGTTAGTAGATGATCTTCAAGGGATTCTTAATTTCTATAATTACTTTTGAAGTATTCCCAGGAGATTTTATGGAGATTAACTTTAATTCCTTTGATCAGAAATGACAGATGTTAGGTGTTATAGTTCCCCATGCTTTGTTTTTATTTTGTTTATACCCTGTTCAGACATTTAAAAAGAGTAGAAACTCAATAAAGGAGCATGACAGGATGAGCCCAATGTTTCTGACATTTTATCAGTAACAGGAGGGACATAGATATGTTCAGTGAGGTTGCCAGCATGAAATCCTCTTGCATGTACAAAAGCTTCCACTTGAGTTTAAATTTGTCAGGTAGATTGTCTCAGAAAACAAATTCCACACAAAAAACACACAAACTGGAACTCTGTTTTATTGAAATACACTATAGTAACAGAATCAGATGGCATTTTTCCATTTCTCCCTTTTATATTAAAGAGAATTAAGATGGAATCAGTTTTTATTTCAAACATATGCTTCCTTCCACAGACTTTTCATGCTTTGATAACTGTGGTGTTCCTTCCCCAAGGCCATCTCTGTAGTTGTCCACAGAACCCTGATGAGGCAGGGTTCAAGCCCACATGCAAAACAGCTCCACATATAAGGTTCTCTTGTGCAGACATCCTGTCACAAACATGATTTTCAAAAGGCAGATCCTGCAAATAAGTCAAAGAGAGACAGACAATGACAGTTGCTCATGAGACAAAGATTATACAACATGATTTAACCATATCATTTTAATCTGTTCTTAGTGCCATTTAGCAATTCAAAGTGACATGGGGTTCTCAGGTACTCTTTCTTTCTACTGCTGATTCAGATCTGCTTAGTCTCAGTAGAGTAACTGTGTGCTGAACCTGCAGATAATGCACTGGATAACTCTAAATGATAAGGTTGTGAAGTTGAGAAAGTCCTGCAAAGACAGAAATCTCTGAGGTGACTTTGTTATATTGAATACTTTTATTGACTGAAGCTGAGTTGCATTTTGCAAATTCCAGCAAAAGCCTAATTTTTAAATGAGTAGAACACTGTTGATGTTTTCCTTTTTGGATAATAAATGAATCTAGAATAATAGGTGAAATATATAATTCAATATACAATAGATAGAATGATACAGGTTATGGCATGCTGTCTAGCTCTGATGCTTGGGGGCATGCATGTAAGAAAAGGATAGGGCAATGCTGCAATATTGCCTTAATAATTCTGATCTTCTTTGTCTGCAACACCACCACCACTGCTGCTCGATATAAAGCTTTTCTGCCTAAATTCCGTTGACTAAATTCAGTAGCTTCAGTCATGGTGGCAAGGCTTTATCAATTTCTCCTGCATTGGCATACTATTTTGGTTTAACATGTTTCATGTACAGTTAGTGTATTGTTCTTTAGGAAAAAAACACAAATGGATGCAGAATTATATCTGAATAGTAATTGGAGATGAAACATTCTATCTATACAGCTGCAGTAGCACAGTGGTTAGAATGCAGTACTGCAAGCTACTTCTGCTGACTGCCGGTTGCCTGCAATTTGGCAGATCATATCTCAGCACGCTCAAGGTTGACTCAACCTTCCATCCTTCTGAGATTGGTAAAATGAGGATCCAGATTGTTGGGGGCAATATGCTGACTCTGTAAACGGCTTAGAAAGGGCTATAAAAGTATTGTGAAGTGGTATATAAGTCTAAATGCTATTGCTATTATTCATCCATCCATCTATCACTTCATCCATCCATCCATCCATCCATCCATCCATCCATCTACCCATCCACCTCCGTACATTAAAATATTAAAAAGGAGCAATACTGGTCTGTTGTGTCAGAATTGGTGTGATATTGGTGTTACATTCTCTTTTATGTTCTCCCCTGTGCCCAAGTGAATAATGTTAAACCAGAATAATTGTCAAGTTGGGAAAGGAATAGTGAAGAATTCAACCAGCTGCTGCTTAAAAACACCACATTCTTCTGAAAAATAAAATTCCTCTGACTCAATAAAATGCTGCTGACATCTGCCTTGGTAGCAGAACAGAATTCTAGTCCCTTCCTCTGAATGCACATTTCACAACCCATAAAATGGATAAGGAAGGCATGAGCTAGTATCAATTCTCAGTACTTATCAGCAGATGTAGCCTGAGTAAGATTTGACAATGGGGAGAAGGTGAATCACTGGATGAAGTGTGCTCTTTGCTTCTCCTTTCCCCCTCATCTCAGGTTTGTCCTTTATGTTCAATCCAAGCACCACATTTTTTCATCTCTTCCTTCAGCCGAGGAAGATTGATGTGTAATTAAGATCACTACAGAGATGGATTAAGCCTGCAAAGGCTTCAGTTTCTACTGTGAATCTTCCCCACCCACATTTCTTGTTCTCTTTCTTTCATGCTACCAATTTCTCTCCACAGAGGTTCCTTGTGTGACCTTGGTAGGTGCTGAAGTATTGTCTTTTCCATTGCCTAAACCTCCTTAACTTTAGCTCTGAAGAAATTCTCACTTTCACATGATCACCTGTTGGCATTTAACCTGAGCCCTCATTCAGGAAGCAGAGCTATGGACAATTTTTCTCCCAACAATATCAGTCCTCCTTTCCATGAAGTGCTTTTACATGGGGTCTCTTTTTTGTTGTAATCATTTGCAAGCTGTGTAGGAGCCCCTGAAGAATGGACTAAATCCACACTCAGAATCTTTTTTTCCTTTTCTTTTTTATCCATAGCCCACAATTTCAGAAATTGTACCATTGAAGTGTAGCAACTAACCATCGAGAAATGGAAGAGTGGTTTTCTCCCATTAAGATTGGGTACGATGTGGGAGGTGAAAATAGAGAGGAAATGATACTTGAGTGGAGCTATTTAAGGTTCCATTTTGACATAGGACAGGACAGAACAGAGATTGTGTTATATCAGTTTTGGGCTCAGACACAATATTGATGACAGCCAGTGAATTATGTTCTCAGGGATAAAGAGTTTGTATGGTGTCGGTAGCAGAGCTACTCAGCTCTAGTTAATCGATTGCTTTATAAATCTTAAGTATTTTTATGGCTGCATGAATAGAACAATCAGATCAAGTTTTACATGATCTGAGCGTTATTTTAAAGCAAACTGAAGAGAAAAGGGAACTTGGAGAAAATCTCAAAGGATGTTCAATTTGTTTAAATCTGTCTGTTAAAATGCATCCCCAGCCTTATATTACAAGCAACCAATAAGATGCCTTGACGAGCAAAGCTCCCCTGATGTTTGCCAATAATACTTGAGGTCCTTATTTGTTTGTTTGTATGCCACCCATGTCACTGTTACAACAACTCTGGTGTATTGTAATATGAATGCACTTTTTCCAATTTCCAATAGGTTTGCTTATGGTTCAAGTCCACTCTGGATTCTGGATTTGGCTTCTTTGTACAAAGAAGTAATAGAATGTTTGTATTGACACACTTTGGGGAACTTTTCAAATGCACATGGTGAGGATAACTTGCTGACCCAGTCAGGAATCTATTGGTTTCCTAAATGGGAGCAAAGAGAATGAATGAATGAGAAAGTAAGTGCAAGCCATTACAAGAAATTGAAGAAATACCAAGACGGGGAAAGGGGAGGGGGAGGGAAGGGGAGGTGGGAGAGCAAGAAAAGATAAGCATCTTGCTCTTCTGATCCCTCCATAGTTTAAAAGCACAGACTTTATGATTAATTTAGTAGCCTGTAAAGTACAGTGCTTGTAGAACAGGGACTGAGTGGGCAAGTGTAATTGTCTGGTCCCTGCTGTTGATAACACAAGGTTATGCAGATGCTAAAATCCAAAGAGCCATGTAATTCCCACATGGCTGCTTGCTGCTGTGGTACAGGAGCAGCATGTGCTAGACAAAGCCAGGCTTCATGTGGAATTTATCTTGACTAATCCCCAAAATGATAAGTTTGCATATTTTGGTTGCTGAGAGGAGAAACATGGGAGGATTGTTGTCAGTTGATGTTATTTACTCTACCAGGATTTCTTCAAGAGAGCTGTTTCATAAAGAGACTATGCTGGTCCTTTTTACAATCAACAGAAGTTTTAAGGACCATTTCTGCTTGCACTTAACAATGGCATGAATATGCTTGGGCAACATATTTTTCTTGTTGTGGCCCCATGTTGTTATTTTCATCTTATTCCTCTGCCTATGACAGGTTCAAGTTGTCCTTAGTTTTACCAGTCCCTATTTCAACATTATTCAATAACAGCTTCCAATAGTGTAAAGTCTGTTAGATTTTCTTGCCCTTTCTCTTGGAGAATGCAAGATAGGAATGGACAATGGGGACAGGACATTTCACAACTAATTCTGTTTGCTGCCAGCTCACAGATGGGTGCATGGAGAACATTTAAGCTCAGCAGTAGAGTAAAGCCCTAGTATTCAACATATCACTTTCACTAGTGATTTTTCCTTCATATACAGTGGATCTGAATTATTATATACCTGGAGCTATAAGTTCTTTATCTTGCATATTTTGATTTATATTCATTCAAAAACCCTCTAGTGCTACCAATATGTTTTCTTGATGATGTAACCAACAGACAATTATAATTACTGGAATGGCAAGGAAAGCATTCTAAATAATTAGGAAAACAGCTTGTGTTTCTTGATAGAATTATAATCATACCAATAATTTGCCCTTTAAAACTTATTGACTCCAACATTAGTAATGATATTGCTGTGTAAACCTTGTTTACTTATTGTGATAGCTATCATGTAATTACCTATCCTCTTTAGCATATATGAAATTTGCCTTAAGAGTTGAGCGATATGGATTCATTCATTATTCATTTATGTCTAATATTTCTTAGCTTCCCTTTATCAAAAGTATTCTAGAACTAATTGCATAAATGTGAACATTCACACAATAAATCAGAAACTTTGTGTGAGTCTGTGGCTAACTTTGTTTCAGTATATGCATTTTCCTCCAGTAGTTCCAGAAAGAAATTACAAATAACATGATTCACAGTAAGAAAGTAGCTCCTCAAGGAAGTAAAGTTACAAATTTATCTTAATGCTAGTCATTTGTATGCGATTGTGTATGTATTTGTATAGATAAATAGATGATAGATAGTGTTAGGAATCTGTCCACCAATTAGTTGGGTTGGCAATATATAAACCAACAATTTATGTTTGTAGCTTTAAGACAAAGTCACTGTGTTGATTTGTATTATATTCCGATTGGTTGGTTGTGTTGCAAACTACCATAAGAGGGAGCTAGAGATCATGGCTTGCTCTCTCTGACATTCTGTATCTCTGACATTCTGTCCCTTTGACATTCTGTTGCTATCTAAGGTTCTCTGTTGTGCTTATACTTTGATATCTTTGTTTACTGTAAATGACAAAGGCAACCAGTAAGAAAATTTTGTAATTGGATATTCTTGGGACTGTTAAACATATATCACCTGGATCGTTTATTGGACTGTGCTATTTTTTAAAGTAAACTTTAATTCAATTTAGTGTAGCTATGTGTGGCTGAGTAATTATTCATAACTACTCTCATCAACGTTTCCATGTGCAAATCCTTGTTATTCAAGGGTTATTCTGTACATATCATAACAGACAGATTTCATTTACAAAATTTGAGCCTGTCTGTCTACTACTGCAGTTTATGAAGTGAAATATTTAGGAAATATTTTATGAATATTGATTTATGAAATAAATATTGAAATATTTATGAAACATTGCACTTCTTCATAAACTTAGCAGTTTAAACACATGCAAATGTGAGTAGATAAATAGGTATCATTTTGGTGGGAAGGTAACAGCACTCCGTGATCTCATGCTGGCCACATGACTGTGGAAATATCTTTGAACAGCGCTGGCTCAACGGTCTTGAAATGAAGAATCACTCTCTACAGTTGGCAATGCTAGTGGAGTAAAATCTGCAGAAATCCATTTCTCAGTCTTGGGTAACTTTAAGACTTGTGGACTTCAGCAAAATAGGCTGGGGAGTTCTGGGAGTTGAAGTCCACACATTCTAAAGTTGCCAAGGTTGAGAAACTCTAGACAAATTAACTCAAATGCAAATTTTCAGAGACAGAAAATATTTAGCTTCAGTTATACAATTAACTAGCATTATCAAATAAGAAAATATATATAAATGTTATACATAATTGTTGCTTAATTTTATATAGTTAAATATATTTAACTATATTTTTGAAAGCTATATATATTTAAGTAAATAAAACTTCCTTCTACATGAAGAAATCATAAAAATAGTACCAGATAAACATTTTTATTGTTTTATGCTCTTTTGATATACTTTATTTTAAAGATTAATTTGAACAAGAGATATATGTAATTTCATTCCTTTCTAACAAAGTTGAACAAGCTTGTTCTGGCTTGGTTAATAGTTACCTTCTGTGACCTTTGTAGGAATTTCCCAATGTTAATATTAACCCCAGAAAGGGTCCATTATTGTTCCCTCAAGATTAAAAAAA
>BLBF01016549.1:0-11402 GCA_015471245.1 Laticauda colubrina
GTGACTTGCATATGATTGGGTTTTAGTCAAGGTATTTTAGGGATGGAGCATATTTCTTCTTGACAATTGAAAAAGGGCGATCACTTTAACATAGATTCCCCCTCCCCTCCACACATACACAGGCATTTAATTCTTGCCTTCTCCAGGTATAGCTGCAGAGGTGGTATTCAGCAGGTTCTGACCAGTTCTGGAGAAATTTTGAGTAGTTCAGAGAACTGGCAAATGCCACTTCTGACTGGCCCCTGCCCCCATCTATTTTCTGCCTCCTGAGTCCCAGCTGATCAGCTGGGTCTTCTTTTATTGCCTTGCACAGGAGAACAGAGTTGGAAATCAGGTTAGTGGGATGGGGAGGGAATGGGATTTTGCAGTAACATTCCCCTGAAGTTGGGTGGGAATGGAGATTTTACAGTATCCATGCCCACCAAGCCACACCCACAGAACCGGTAGTAAATTTTTTTGAATCCCACCACTGGTCTGAACCCCTGTAATCATTGTAGATGGGATGAGTTAAATGGGCCAGTAATATACTGAGCAGAACAATGTTCCTGTTTCAAAAGGCAATTTATAATATAGATAAATTGACATTAATTTACTATTTTTTCCTGTCTTGGTTTCAAATATTCATGATTGGAAAAATCTGAAAACTACATGTCAGTTTAAATTATATGCAAATTAATACCTCTTTTTCCCCTCACTTGTCCTGTGATAAATGTGTTGGTCATCACCCAGAACAATCAGAGGACTTAGATATGCAACTTCCTTGGGACAGATCTTGTTAGACCAAGTTAAAGAACTGGAAGAACCTCACTCTCACAAAGAAATTTACAAGTTAAATGCAGACAATCTAGTTCTTGTATTGAGCTATCTTTCTCTTTTGTCACCATAAAATGACAATTTGGTGGCAACCTTTAGAAGAGGGGCTGGCCCCCCAATTTTTATAGCTGCCTAGAGTTCTGCATTCCTGCCTTGCATAAATTATCTTTATATCAGGATTCTAGCAGTTACCCTAATTAAATCATAAGTCTTGAGCCAAACTTCCAAAACTTCAAAGGATTAATTGGGAGTTAACATGTCCGGCACTGCCTGGGTGTAGCCGACTCTGAGACACATAATTCATTGTCACCCTTGACCCTAGTTTTCCCCCACCCCCTGGGTGTATCATAATTTATATTCTCCAATGAGACACATCCATGGCCAAAAGTCATCAATCATGTTCTCCAGTTACATTTTTGCGTGACAGAAACTTCAATCACCTAGTTACTGTCTTGGAAAAACTATGTATGGAATGCACTTTT
Organism: Laticauda colubrina; assembly: GCA_015471245.1. NCBI lineage: Eukaryota > Metazoa > Chordata > Lepidosauria > Squamata > Elapidae > Laticauda > Laticauda colubrina. The sequence continues at coordinate 1,296 of BLBF01016549.1, forward strand.
GATTTCCAAGCTGCTGCCCTGCTCTTTCAAACCCCTTTCCCCCCATTTTCTGTTCGCATCTCTAAAACAACCATAGAAATATTTTATGAGTTGACACTTTATACATAATTGAAATCAAGCCAGGGGTCTAATTTCAGGGCTTGTCCCATTTTCCCTTTAAGGTTAGTAAAAATTATAATTTTCTAAAGGCAGACTTGTTGACTAATGGCTGATGGGGCTAGTCTTGAATCCTGTACAGGATGGTGGGGGGAGATATTCCTCTTGCTCACTATTAAGAGTTGTGGTATGCAGTGGTTAGAATGCAGTACCGCATGCTACTTCTGCTGACTGCCAGCTGCCAGGAGTTCGATTCTCACTGGCTCAAAGTTGACTCAGCCTTCCATCCTTCTGAGGTTGGTAAAATGAGGACCCAGATTTTTGAGAGCAATATGCTGAACTGCTTAGCAAGAGCTGTAAAGCACTATGAAGTAGTATGTTTAAGTGCTATTGCTATTAAATCCAGAAACTCAAAGTCCATATATTACAAGAACCATTGCTTAAAATTGATTATATCTCCGCATGAGCTGAATTTCACTTTTCCTTAACCACAGAAATTCACTCTTCATCACCCTGACACAGAGTGATAGGGAGTTGCAGCCAACAACTTTGAGGGACACCAAGTTGGAAACCATTGCTCGAAGCTATGGGACCTTTGCAGCAAAAAAGAGCAAACATCCCAGGAGATGCCAGGAGCTATTAAAGCCACTTTTCATTTATATTTAAAAAAAAACAACATTCTTACCTGGGCAACTGTGGCCACAGAGTACGTTCTATGGAATCTGTTGGTATAGAAATAACAGTTATTTGCAATGGGCATATGATTCAAGAAATGGATATTTTGAAGGTCAGAATTTGAGAAAGAGATGGGGAGTAGCTAAGTTTCCTGATCCAGAAGCTGCTTGGAGTTTTCCATTGTAAGCCATTCCGTCCACGCCAGAGATAAGCAGTAATGCTCTTGCATTGAAGCAGATGAGAAGAATTCATCCGTTGGTTATCCCTTCCTCGGCGTGTAAATTAGCTCATCTCCTCTGGGCCGAGGCTGAAATGCTTAAGGATTGCTCCCCATTCCCAAATCCTTCATTCTTTAACTATGGAGATGAATTAATATTGTTCAAACTCATTTGGATGAAAGTGTGGTCCCTCTGGTGATTGTTTTGGCAGGAGATGTGCATGCAGCAGAAGCTCTAAAGAGAAATATATTGGCAGTGGATGGCAGCAAGAAGACTTAATCCACTCAAAGCAGTAGATGACTGATTTGGTAACAAGATTAAAGGATAGGAATGACATTTGCCTGGCAGCTTTGAATCAACTCAACAAGAACAAAAGATTTCAAATAAACACTGGCATTAAAGCAGGAAATACAGAAGCATCTACAGAGGCTGCACTCTTCATATTGCTGCTCAACAATTTCCTCTCTGGATGCATTTGACACTTCTAAACTAGCAAATTCTGGCTCCTGTTTCTCCTCAACAGCCTGAGATATGAATTAGGAGAAAAATCTAGGACTTAATGTGTTTCTGGAGGTGGGAAAGAGGTTGCTGGAGAAGGAAGGGAGGGAGGGCAGGGCAGGCTTTTAATCCTAGATAATGGAAGATATTAGTCTAACTTTCTTCAAGGAAACTTCAGTGTGCTTAATGTCAGCCTGAAGGATGCCCAGCTATTTATCTTCTTCATCTAAATTTCTGAGGTTATTTCTATAGGGCATCTTGATTCCTTCAGATTTCCCTGTCGATGATGATGGTGGAACATTTATCCACTCAAATTCCATTGCAAAATCTTGGCCATATATTTGAGCAATTATTCCATTTCAGATGGCTTTTCTATACAGCTTCAAACTGTCCATGTAAAGGAAGTGGGATAGCCTATCACCTATTTTTGATGTCTGTTAGCCCTGGCCTAACATGTTCAGTATTATTAACAAGGGAATCAATGCAACAATAATGTTGATATTGAGTCTCTTGAAAGATCCCTGTCTTGATATTAACCCTTCTCCCATTTTATCACCATTGACCAGCACCTGTGCTGTCCATTTTGCCATTGTTCCTTGCAGAAAGCTTCTGATATTCCTGTTATTTCTAGACACTTGATTATTCAATCATATGGAAGAGAGTTGAATGTGTTCCTGTAACCAATCCAAGTTACACTCAAGTTGGTCTTTCTACTTTTAGTTTTCCAAAATTTTCTTTTCAGTTAGGAGCTGATGCTTTGTCCATCTCTATTTGGGCAGTTTGGTTTCTGCTCATTATGAAAAGAGCTTGTTTTCAACTAGATGCTGTTGGATTGCAACAGCTATCACACCAGCTAACAACTTGAAAGTTGATGGTAAGCAGGTAATTGGCCTGTGATTGCCTGATGCTCCTCCTTTTGTTGAATTGTTGGTTTTTAGGTAAGTTTTGATAGATATATAGATCTTCAATTTCATCCTCCTTGCATAATATTATTAAACTGCTTGGCAATAAGTGAGCTTCAGCCAAAAATGATGCAGTTCATCTTCATTTGTGCTAACCAATTCTTTATCAACCTTGCCCTTTTCTCCACCATTTCTGCTGTTGTACTAACAGTTATTTCAGCATTTCCTCCCCTTCAACTTTGTTTTCTTTCTCCACTTACTTTATGTAAACTGCATTTTTGTTGTATTTTTTTTCAGTTGTCCCATAGCTACACCTAGAACCGTACTGCTTCTTCTTTGCCATGTCAACTGCATTGCATTCTCTCCGTTGATTAGACCAAAATTGGAGATTCTACCGATAATATGCAATTTGAGCATCATATTGGCTGATCTTCTTGACTGCAGCTATTATTTGCTGCTTTGTTATTTCTAATATTTCCTTTCTTCCTTGTTTCCAGGTGCTATTTCTTGATCAGGTATTATTTGGTCTTGTCCTTCTTTTCTTTTATATGTTCTAATTGGCTTGGATCTAATTTTAGCATGCTGATCTTATAGAATAGAATAGAATAAAATAGAATAGAATACTTTATTGGCCAAGTGACACAAGAAATTTGTCTTGGTGTAAATACTCTCAATATACATAAAGAAAAGGTCCATTCGTTAAGAATCAAGAATCATAATGTATAACATTTAATGATAGTCATAGGGTACAATCAACAATCAAATCATACTAGGAAACAGTCAATAGAAATCGTAAGAATACAAGCAACAAAGTTACAGTCCTACAATCACAAGTGGGAGGGGATGGGTGATAAGGAGTGATATGAAGATTAGCAGTAATAATAGTGTACACTTTGTAAATAGTTGAACAGTGTTGAGGGAATTATTTGTTTAGCAGAGTGATGGATTTCAGAGAAAAAGCTGTTCTTGTGTCTAATTGTTCTAGTGTGCAGTGCTCTATAGTGTCGTTTTGAGGGAAGGAGTTGAAACAGTTTATGTCCGGGATGTGAGGGGTCTGTAAATAACTCTCTTTTTGACTCGTGGAGTATACAAGTCTTCAATTGAAGGCAGGTGGGTAATAATTGTTTTTTCTGCAGTCCTAATTATCCTCTGAAGTCTGTGTCTGTCCTGTTGGGTTGCAGAACCAAATCAGACAGTTATAGAGGTGTAGATGATAGACTCAATAATTCCTCTGTAAAACTGTCTCAGCAGCTCCTTGGGCAGTTTGAGCTTTCTGAGTTGGCGCAGAAAGAACATTCTTTGTTGTACTTTTTTGATGATATTTTTGAATTTAGGTGTCCATTTTAGGTCATGTGATATAGTCGAATCTAGAAATTTGAAGGTCTCTACTGTTGATTCTGTGTTGTCTAGTATTGTAAAAGGTGGAAGTATGGGAGGGTTTCTTCTAAAGTCTACCACCATTTCTACGGTTTTGAGTGTGTTCAGTTTCAGATTGTTCTGGTTACACCATGAGGCAAGTTGTGTAACCTCCTGTCTGTATGCAGATTCATCATTGTCTCGAATGAGACCAATCACTGTTGTGTCATCAGCAAACTTCAGTATTTTAACAGATGGATTGCTTGAGAGGCAGTCATTGGTATACAGGGAGAAGTAGAGAAAGCACACAGCCTTGGGGGGGCCCTGTGCTGACTGTACAGGTATCGGATGTGATTCCGCCAAGCTTCATCTGCTGTTTCCTGTCTGTTAGGAAGCTTCTGATCCACTTACAAGTGTGTTCAGGTACCACTAGTTGGTTTAATTTAGTTTGAAGAATGTCTGGAATGATGGTATTGAATGTTGAACTGAAGTCTACAGAGAAGACCCTTGCATAGGTATTTGGAGATTCAAGGTGTTGTAGGATGTAACGCAGAGCCATGTTAACAGCATCATCTGTCGATCTATTTGCTCGGTATGCAAACTGCATGGGATCTAACAGCAGATCCGTGATGGTTTTCAGGTGGGACAGCACAAGCCTTTCAAAGATTTTCATAACTACAGATGTTAGAGCAACTGGTCTGTCATCATTCAGTTCCTTGATGGAGGGCTTCTTTGGCACTGGGATGATGGTATAACGTTTGAAGCAGGAAGGAACACAGCACATCTCTAGTAATCTATTTAAGATTTGGGTGAAGATGGGGGCCAATTGGTCAGCAAAGACTTTTAAGCAAGGAGTTCTCTTGTCTGGCCCTGGTGCTTTTCCTGACTTTTGTCTGTGTAATAGATCTTGCACTTCTTTTTCTGTGTTCACCAGAGGTTGTGAGCCCAATGGATTGGGGCCAATTGTAGCCTCATCTTTCATTTTGATGTTGCCCTTGTGACTTTTTTTTTCCTGTTTATTAATTTTTCATTCAAAATCTTCAGTTTCAATTGCAACTGTGCCATATGGTTTGTTTCTTGCAGTGAGTATACATTTGATAGTACACTATTGGCATCTCTTAACACTTGGACTGGGTTTTTTTGAAATGAGCTTCAGTGCAGGCAACATAATACTGTTGTTTCTGTGCTGTTCTGGATGCTCAGTTGTTCTTTATTTTAGTTCATTTAATTTTTCAGTTAGACTTTTTTTTTAGAGGAAAAGTGTCTGGAAATGAAAATGGCTCAATAGCGATGCTGGCTTTCTCTACTACAAAGTCCCCCTATTTTGTCTATACTGGCAAAGCTTTAATTTCTTTCCCTAGGTAGACCTTTGAAGTTCTTCTCATTCTACTTCTAATAAATGTTTTATTTCGTGTTATAAATTGACACTGATCTTTTAGCCTTCATTATTATATCTGATTCTGAATGTTCTTTCCAGGAGTGGTGCATTTATTTGCAGATATCCTTTTCTCGTTGGATTTGATTTCTAATAGCAAATCATTATTTCTTTAAGCCTTTTGTATTTCAGTAAGCAACTTTTCTTAATGCCCTGTCACACTGGCCGACGGATGCAAAACGTTAATAAAAAGGACACAGCAGACGAGAAAAATGTTCCATCCATTGTTATCCGCTCTCAAAAGAGGCAAAAATTTGCATAACCAGAGCGGATAACACGGAAAGGAACGGATGGGGAGAGGACGCAGGGGACATGGAAAGCGGATGCAGAACGGAAGCCTTGCGGATGGAAGCGGATGGGAGCGGATGGCACATCCGCAAGGCTTCCGGAGGACCACAGCAAAGCGGATGTGCAGCGGAAATAATGGATGCAGAGTGGACGCCAAGCGGATGAAGCGGATGCGCAGCGGAAGCCTAGCGGATGCCTAACGTCAGCCCCGCGGATATAAAGGGAAGCAGCTCCCAAGCAGGTCACCATTCAGAGGAAAGACCTGCTTCCAGACACATCGAGTGCTGCCTGCCATCCTGCCAGCCTTGCTGCCTGCCTGCCTGCCAGTCTGCCTGCCAGCCTTGGTGCCTGCCTGCCTGCCAGCCTTGCTGCCAGCCTTGCTACCTGGCTTCCTGCCAGCCTGCCTGCCTGCCTTGCTGCCAGCCAGCAACCCCACAACCATGGGGAAGAAGAGAAAGCCTCAGCCATCTGCTGCCAGCCCTGGCAAGAGGGACAGGGCCACCCTCCCACCCCCTGGTCCTCACTCTGCTTCTGCTGGGGCTTCTGTAGCATGGACTCGCTCTTCTGTGGCTGGGGCTTCTGCTGCTTCTGCTTCTGGAGGAGCTGCTGATGCTGCTTATGGCGGTGGTGCTTCTGCTCGTGCTTACTGTTAGGGATAACATTGTTTACCCTAACTGGTTTAGGTGAAATAATAACTATGAATCATAGTTAGTGTATGTTAAAGTGTCTGCAGCTTTAACTGTGAAATAGCAATTAAAGGAGTGGTTATGAAAACACTATAAAAGTAGCAAGGCTACAGCTTGCTCTCTCTGTCTGGCTTTGATGATCCCTGATTACTGCTTGGAATCAAGACTGCATTGCTCGAACGGGAGAGACAACAAAGGACTGATTTGTAAGTGAACTGACAGGATATTCTACATGGATTTTGCTAACTGAATATCCCTGAATGGACTGACTACATGATACATGACTATTGGACTGTTATTTGACTATGCTATTAACTTATAATGGAATAAACTATATTCTTGATAGCACAAGCGTATCTGTTATTTTTACTGTATGTTAATAAACATATAAGCTTAGCTCACTCATTTATCTGTGTGCCTATCTGACTAACGCTGCACATTCTGTTTAGCTTGTCTACCTAACCCTGGTTGGGGAACCCAGGCTTAACACTGGTTATGGGCCCAGAGGCTGCAAAGTCAGTTTAACTAGGTTAAACAGATTTATGTACAAAGTGAGAGTTTGTGTTGTTATACATTACAGTAAACAGACAGCTGTGTTTTATTAATTATATTTTTATATCCATATAAGAAAACATGGCACAAGTCAATTTACAAAGTTTGTCCCTTATATCCAAGCTGGATGGAACAAACTATGTATCATGGTCTACAAAATGTAGTCTGCTTCTACGAAGTGAAGGTCTGTGGGACATAATTGAAAATCCACCAAACGTAGAAGAATGGGATCCAGAGGATGAGGAAGACAGACTAAAGATAGAAGAATTTAAGCATAAAAATCAACAATCCATTTGCATAATTGCGTTAACATTAACTGATCAACAGCTTGTTTATATCCACGGAGAGAAAACGGCTTTTGGGTGTTGGCAGAAGCTGAAAAGGATTTATGTCCGAGATAAGGTTGGTTCACACATAAATCTAACACGGAAGCTTTTCAGGACACATCTCCAAACAAATGGTGATATGCAGAGTCATTTAAAAACTATGCAAAGCATTTTTCAAGAATTAAATGAAAAAGAACTTATTTTCTCTGAACAACATCAAATTTATATAATTCTATCTTCCCTTGATGAAAGTTATGATAACTACGTAACTTCACTTGAAATTTTGCCAAAGGAAAATTTAACTTTAACTGATATAACTGGCAGATTGATTGAAGAGGCCAGAAGAAGGCATGAAAGAGATGAATTAAGGAGGGAGCAACCTCAAAAAGAAGATAATGAATCTCCTACTGCATACGCAATTAAAAGGTGCTTTAATTGTGGAGGAAGAGGACATTTGGCAAGATTTTGTAAAAAGGCAAAGAGCCAGAACGCTGGCCAGAATACTACAAATCATCAAAAGATAAATAAACATTTAGAGTTAGCCATGTATACGAACGGAGCTGTAAAAAATAATTTATGGGTGGTTGACAGTGGGGCATCCCATTGTATAACAAATGATAACAAAAATTTTCAAAAAATGTCCCAGAGTAAACAGCAGATATCGTTAGCCAATGGCTGGAAACTGAAAGCTAAAGGTGAAGGTATAGCATATTGTTCTTTTATAAAAGAGAATGTAAAAATGTTATATGTACCACAACTTAAGTTTAATTTAATTTCAGTTAGAATTTTGGTTAAACTAGCATATGTAGTTACATTTAAGGGAGATAACTGCTTAATTACAAAAGATGATAAGAAAATTACTGCATCTTTAAGAGATGGCTTATATGTGTTAAATGATGATGGTTTAAAGGTGGCTAACACAATTTATGAAAACCAGAAACCTCATGATGAATGTATTCACTTGTTACATAGAAGGCTAGGGCATTTAAATTTTAAAATGCTTAAGAAAACTGTTGAATTGTCTAAGGGAATAAGTTTGAAACCTTGTGATAAGTATTTGCAATGTAATGCCTGTAATCAAAATAAGAGCAGGGTCATACCAGCTAATAGAGTTGATGGATTTACTACTAAAGAGCCTTTAGAAGTAGTATTTGCTGATTTAATAGGTCCGAAAAAACCAAGTGTAGGAGGAGCTCGCTATATACTTAGTATAATGGATCACTATTCTAGATATGGGTTTTGCTATTTAATGAAGAGCAAAACTGAAACATATCAAAATATATTTAATTGGCTAAAATTTGCTGAGAGAAAAACCAAAAAGAAACTGGTGACTCTCATCACTGATAATGGCACTGAATTCACAAATAACAAATTTAAAAACAGAATAAGACAATTGGGGATTCAACATAAAATGTCTGCACCATATAGGCCACAACATAATGCCTTTATAGAGAGAAGAGGCCAAACATTACAATCAATGGCACAAACTATGATGTCTGATTCAGGATTACCTGACAATTTATGGGGAGAAGCAATAATGTGTGGTAATCATATATTAAATAATGTTGTTAATTCAACAACAGGTGAATTACCATTCACACTGTGGCATGGTACAAAACCTGATTTAAGTTACATGCACACATTTGGAGCACCAGCATGGGTGCATATCCCTACACAACTTAGATACAAAGGACAGCATAGAGCTAAAAGATTGATTTTTGTAGGATACACATCTAATCATAGATCTTATAGATTCTGGGAACCAGGTACATCTAGAGTTTACACCAGTGCTAGTGCAAAATTCCTAGAACATGTAGGATGGAATAGATTAGAGCAAGATTTAAATAATGAAGTATTTATTGAACCCTACAAAAGGCAGAAAGATGAGATTAGCTATAAGAAGAGTCCAATTAAAGAAGAAGTCCACGAAGAGCAAATAGGACCAGAACAAGAGGAAATAGTTGATCAGGAAGAATTACATGATCAAGAACAATTAATAGAGGAAAGTCCACCTGTAAGTCCTATAATACCTAGACGTACTACACGTGTAACTAGACCACCTGATAGGTATCAAGCAAGTATAGTTTGCCAAGTAACTAAAGTTCCAACTAGTGTAGATGAACTTAGGATGTATCCTGCTAAGGATCAGGAGAATTGGCAAAAGGCAATGGAAAAAGAACTAAATTCATTAAAGGTAATGAAAGTGTATGAAGATGCCAAATTACCTCCAGGAGAAAAATCCATTGGGTGCAAATGGATATTTAAAGTAAAAACTGGAAATGATGGGACTGTTACCCATAAAGCTAGGTTAGTAGCTCAAGGATTTAATCAAACTGCATCTGATTACGATGAAGTTTTTGCGCCAAGCCTTAAAGCTACATCTTTAAGAACAGCATTAGTGTGGGTAGCTAAGAAAAACTATATTATTAACCATCTTGATGTAGAAACTGCTTATCTACATGCACCATTGCAGCACACTATATATTTAAGGAAACCAATTGGCATAAAAGAAAATAATGCAAATAGCAATGATTGTTGGAAACTCAAAAAGAGTCTTTACGGGTTAAAACAATCTGGGTTTGAGTGGAACCAATATATTGTGAAAGAGTTAAACAATATAGGTTTTAAATCTGGTTTAGCAGATCCGTGTGTATTTAAAAGAGAAAATAATGGAACGGTGTCATTATTATTGTTATTCACTGATGATATTGCTTTAATAACTAAAACTAATAATGAGGCTAATGAGATAATATCATTATTAGCCAAGAAGATAAAAATAAAGCATCTAGGTGAAATTAAAAGATATCTAGGATTGACAATAAATAAAACAAATCATGGTTTTAAAATATCTCAAGAAGATAAAATTTGCCAATTACTTAAAAATTATAAGATGGAACTTTGTAAACCGGCAAAGACTCCAATGAGTCAAGAAGTTTGCCAAATTAATGATCAAAGTCCCAAAGTTGATAAGTCTATATATCAATCTTTGATAGGTAGCTTATCATATATAAGCAATTGGTCAAGGCCAGATATAGCTTATAGTGTAAATCAGCTGGCACGTTTTAATTCAGATCC
>BLBF01016550.1:0-12236 GCA_015471245.1 Laticauda colubrina
AGTTTCAATTTAATATCTTTTTTCTGTGGTATTTTCTGTAGTTCTTTTTCAAGTCTTTTATATTCATCTTCCAGGATCTTGGAGGTTTGTCTTTTCCTAATATTCTTTTTTCTTGTATAATCTATTATCAAACCTCTAGCATATGCCTTCATTGTATCCCAAACATTCTGTATTGAAGTATCTTCTTTTTTGTTTTCTTTAAAGAAAAAAACCAATTCCTTCTCCATCCATTGTATAAAGTCTTTCTCCTTTAAAATAGTATTGTTTAATGTCCATCTCGATCTTTTTTTTTGTCCCTTCCATTTAATTGTCATTGGACTATGGTCTGCCCAAGTACTCATTTCAATACTTGTTTCTTGAATAGTGGATATTAATTCTGTTGAGATCCAAATCATATCTAATCTGGACCATGATAAATGTCTATTAGAGTAAAAAGTGTATTGTTTAGCTTTAACGTTTCTTTCCCTCCAAATATCTTTTAAAGTTAATTCATCTGTCATTTTAAAAAAAGATTTAGGGAGAACCTTTCTATTTTGTTTTGTTGTTGTTGTTATATAGTCCAATTTATTGTCCACAATTCCATTAAAGTCTCCCATCATAATTATGTTAACATAGTCCAATCTAATTATTTCCATATGTAGTTTTTTATAAAACTCTTCTTGTTTATCATTCGGGGCATAAATTGCAATCAAGAGTATTTTTTTATTATTGTCCATTATTTCCACCATTAATACTCTTCCATCTTCATCCGTGTAAATCAGTTTTGCTGGAATATCCTCTTTAATGTAGAGAACCACTCCCCTTTTCTTACATTGAATCAAAGAAGTAAATATTTTCCCTAATTTTGGCTGTACTAACAATTGCTCATGTTGTTTTTTAATATGAACTTCTTGTAAGCAAATTATATCAAATTTTAATTTCTCTAATTTATGAAAGGTTTTTCTTCTTTTAACAGCTGAGTTAAGTCCATTTATATTCATTGTAATTAGTTTTTTTTCTTCCATGATTATGCTTTATATTTAGGTCTAACAGCTCTCGTAGTTCTCACTTCACGTTGTTCTTTACTGTCTACCTGTCCACCTACAACTCCTTTCTCTTTTTCAATCTCCAGTTGTTCCTCCTGTAACTCAGTTAATGAGACCTCTTTCTCTGTCTCCTCTTTTCTTCTTCCAAAAAATTCTGCGTAGAAAAGTTCTGCTTTTTCAATCGAATCAATTCTATGTCTCTGTTCTTGCCACATAAAGATTAGTCCTTCTGTTATCAGCCATCTATAGTTCACTTCATTTTCTAATAGTATTTTGGTCAGAAATCGGTATTCTCTTCTCATCTCTCTCACTCTTCTAGGTATTTGTTTTAAAACCACAATCTCTTTACCTTTATATTTCAATGTTTTCTCTCTTACCACTTGCAATATCTGTGTTTTGATGGATTTTTTGGTAAATCTGATATGAACTTCCTTTGGTAGTTTATTTCTCATCGCATATCTTGTATAAACTCGATATATCTCATCTACTCCATCCATCATTTTTTCCTCTGTAATTTCCAAAAGGTCTGCTAGCATTTCTATCATTATCGCAGCCAAATTTTCTCCTTTTTCCTCTTCTATATTTTGGAATCTAAGATAAAATTCTGACCTTTCCATCTCCCACCTCAACATCCCATTTTTTTCTTGTTCTACCACTGTTAATCTAGTGTCAATATTTCCAATCTTCTCCTCTCTTTGTTTTCCTTCTTCCTCAATTTTTTGGAATCTCTCCTCATACTTCCCCATCATTTGTTTAATATTTTCATCAGATTTCTCTATTCTTTGATCCATAGCATCTATTTTTATCTTAATATCTTGAATTCCTTGCATAATCGTCTGTAAATTTACTTTTTCTTGTTCTTTATCTTGCTTCAACATTGTCTGAATTAAATGTTGTCCTTCAGATGGTGGGGAAGCAGAGGTAGAAACAGAAATGCCAAATGATTTTGGTTTCCTGCTCATTTTAATGCTTCCAAAGCTTCAGGTTCTCTTTGACTTTCAATCCAGCTAATATAGTAACCAAATATAGTCTAAAAAAATAAAAATAAAAAATCCAATAGTAAAAAGCCCAAAACCAAAGAAAAAAAAAAGGGGAAAAGGAAAAAGAAAGATCTTCAGGTTCTTCTAGACCCTAGTCCAATTGAAGTAATCCACCATAAAAAAAAAATAGAATAATAATAATAATAATAATAATAATAATAATAAAAAACAAAAACAAAAACAAGGTGGTAGATGGAAGAAGCAAAGAAGCATGAAAAAAAGAGCTCTAAGGCTTTCCCTTTAAAATAAAAAGCAAAAATACTAGAGTTAAAATTAACAAAAAATCTGGTGAGTAGGAATTTCAGATATATATATACATATATGAACAGCTTCCTTTGGGTATTATCCCACGTCATTGTAGCTACAACTTTAACAGAACTACAATGACGTGGGATAATACCCGAAGGAAGCTGAACAGCACACACACACACACACACACACACACACACACACACACACACACACACACACATATATATATATATATATATATATATATGCACTGTACACTGCACTTTATTTCCTTATCCAAGGCTCTTATTATGACTATCTTCTCCAGCAGCTTCAAAGCCAAGCCTCAAGTGTTGAAATATTGATAAGAGTCCAAGAAAGCACCTGTAATAATATTTTACTGCATTCTCCCTCTATCTTATCACATTAAAATGTCCTTGAAAAGGAGTGCTTTTCTCCCCAATTCAAATAAAGTATTTTCAAGCCTCTAGTTGGCAGTGTTGCAGCATCTCTTACTACTCTTTCCCCCCCCAGACAGAAAAAAAAATATTTTTAAAAAACTCAAACAAGAAGAAAAAAAAGATAATCAAAGGGAGCCTCTATCCTAAAAAAAAATTAAAATAAAAATCAAGAGAAGCATAAAAATATATATAAGAGAAAATTCAATCCGGTTACCTACAAAGTCACATTAAAGTCCTCAGAAAAAAAAAATAAGGAAAGAATCCAAGTCTCAATTTGACATCACTTAAACGCCGCTCAGCCAAGTTTCAGTCAAACAAAAATAAAGTCACAGATTTCTTCTTTGTTCAGGATGTCCTTTCAAGTCTCAATCAATTTACTATACAAAAGGAATTTCTCACCCAACCGATACACACTCATTTAAATCACTTTCTTTCCGGAGCTGTCCCGACTTCAGCAGCTTTAGAGGCTGCCTTTCCGCTGCCAGCAAAAGGGCTTCTCCCGGATCAAACCAGAGATTTTGCGATATCTCTGGGATCCTGGGACTGTGCCCTTCACAATCCCCGTCTCTACGGGACGGTTTAGGTCCGTTAGGACCAACCAGGGGCGAAAATATCAGCTGCGATCTCAGAGCCCCGAGATCACAGCTGTAACACCGAGACGGTCTTAAGTAAACTGTATGACTTTATTAAAAAAGCAAAATGAACCAAGTAAAGTGTCTTAAGCAAAGATAAAGTGAACAGGTACACCTCAGTCTCTGACACTATTCTCAATCACTCTGAGTCCATGGTCTCAGCTGTTAAGTGGGCAGGGTATGTGGAGATGGCTGTGGCTTGAGTGCTGGTCTGAGGCACCATTGGGGTGCTTGGCCCCGAGAGTACAACAGGGGATGGTATGTTCAGGAAGCTCTCCGAGAGCTGACTCAGTCCCGTGTGGTTGAGAGGCCCTTCATCAAGTACCTGGGATGTCAGGCACAAGACTGATGACAGATTGTCCGTTGAGGGGCTTGGCTGTGGGGTGGAGGAAGGAGGAGTGTAGTGGAGCTGTCTGGTCTGCAGCTGGGCGAGGTGTGGCGTCTGTAGCGTGCGATGAACCTGGGCCTGGACTGGGAAGTTCTGCTTCTGCTGTGGGAAGTCCTGGTAATCGTAGCCTTGGTAGGTGAGAGGCTGTTGAAAGCCGTGGAAGGGTTGTGACATCGCCTGGGGTGGAGGAGCAGACCTGGATTGGGTTGGAGCAGGTTCAGCTGGGCCTTGAGGGTTGTGCAGAAGTGCTGTGATCTTTTCCTTCATCACCTGGTACTGGGCCTCGGGCATATACCTCAAGGTGTGGCTCACGTAGGTGATGAAAGTGTGGCGGCTGGAGGATCCTTTGTCCAAGTGGACCAGCTGAGAGAGCAGTTCTGTGCTGGTCCTTATTGTGTCCCTGATCTCCAACAGGACAGTGTGGCTCTGGCCCTCCAGTCTGCCTCTCTTCCTGCATCCTGTGGAGCTGGGGGTGGGGGTGGGGTGTGTTGGTCTCTGGTGGCTGCCGCTTCTTCCTCCACTTGTGAAAGCAGGGCGTCATCCTCCAAGTCCACCGGCATGGGGAGTGCAGCTGTTGGGTGGGTCTCTGCCGTGGGGCTCTCTGAAGGCACCTGCGTGGACAGGGCAGTTGGCTCCTGGCTGGAAGAGGACTGGCTGTCTGTGGGCTGTCTGAGGGAGAGGGTGTCAGAAGGGCTGCTCCTCGGTGGTGGACCTCACCCTCCAGGAAGCTGCACTTGGCCATGACGTACATCTCCAGTGAGCTTGACAGCAGCCTGGCCAGATTTTTTGAGGTGTAGCTTGCCATACCAGGTGTGCATATGCTTCCACCATTCCAGAAGTACATCTGCAGTGTATCCCAGGCTCTGCCTTATCTCTCCAAGCTGCCTGTTTCTTCTTGGTGTCGTGATAGAGTCTGTGGCCCTTTCTCCACAGGTCCTCGTTCTCCCTCAGCCATTCCAGCACCTCCTCTTCATGGTCCTCAGAAATGGTGTACTGTTTCCTCTCTCTCTTCTCCTTCCCTTGCCTCTTCCTCCCTCTGACAGGGCCTTTAGCAGGGCCTTCAGGGGCTTGAGCAGCAGGGCCTTTAGGGGCTTGAGCAGCAGGGCTTTGAGGGCCTTGGGGCTGGTCCACCACAGCAGCAGCAGTAGCAGCAGCAGCACCAGCAGCAGCACCAGCAGCACCACCAGCAGCACCACCAGCAGGAGAAGCACCACCAGCAGCAGGAGCAGGAGCAGGAGCAGCAGGAGAAGCACCAACAGCTTCAGAGTCAGTACCAGGGGGTGGGATGGTGGTTCTGTCCTTTTTGCCAGGGCTGGCACGAGTGGGAACTGGCTTCTTCTTCTTCCATGGTATTCTTTGAAGATATATGTTGCAGCACGTCTTTCCTCTGCTGACTGCGTGCGAGCTGCATTCTTTTATATCTGTGGAGCTGATGCAATTCATACTCCCTGCATGCGCAGTGACCACTTTGCATCCGATACACATCCGCTATGCTTCCTATAGGCGTCCGTGATGCATCCGTGTCATCTGCTATAGATCCGCCCCGTCTGCTTCGCAATTCTCCCCCGGAACCCCTGCGGATGTGTCATCAGCTTCCATCCGTTATCATCTGCTAGGCTTCCTATGAACATCTGTTTAAAATCCCCGCTACATCCTACCCCACTCCATTCTTTTCCATTCTTTTCCATTCTGTTTATGCAAATTTTCACCACATTTTGGAGCGGATGACAACGGATGGAGCCACCACTGAATTTTTGCTCATCCGCTGTATCCTTTATGCATATGTTTTGCGTCCATTGGCCAGTGGGACAGGGCCTTTAGGGAGTTTAGTGGAGGGACACTAAATTCACTATATGGTAATGTCATTTCCAGACAATCTGCAGTGATTGGAATGAGTTGTGAATGCAGGCTACGCTTCAGCAGTGCAGTTTAAAAATCACTATGATTGGTCTGCATGTAGAACTAACATTTAACAACGTAATCAAGTTAACCACCACAAATGGTCTTTGGATAGCACTCGTATCCATTGTGACTCATTTGCCAGTATCTATATGCATAAATAACAAAAAAAAAAAAAAGACTCAAAGCCTTCACACATATACAAGTCTTAGACAAATGAATGTGAATATACATTTCCCAGGATAAAGTTGCAGGATCCAATCTGGGTCGGTCACCAGAATTAGAGGTTGTCTTCTGAGCTTTCGGACTCATGCTTGAACCCATCTTCAGGGAATTTCTCTCCAGCAGAGTGTGTGCTGTTCTGTGTGTGCTATTTATAGGGTGTTCTATATAAAAATAGTTTACTCCAAATCCTCTAATATGATTGGCTAAGAAAGCCGGCATAGGGATTGGTTCACTAGGAACCAATCCAAAGGAGCCACCAAAACGCGGTTAAATCAAACTAATGTCATTGGCTACAAGCCGGCAGGCAAGGCTGCCGCGGCTAGAGCCAAACTATTCCATTTATCTTTACTGTTGAAAATAAAGACTTTTACTGTTGGAACCCGGTCTACCTCACGTTTTTCCAGCCGGAACACTGGCGACGAGGATGGGATCATCCTAAAAACGTGAGTCTGTGCACGTGGCGAATTGAAACCCAGGCTGGAAGCGATGGCTGGAAATAATGCACTGCCCGCACCCTTCAACCCCAATGAAGAGGATTGGGAATCCTACGTAGACCGTTTCCAAATGTATTTGGAAAGTAACGAGATGGAAGAGATCTTAGACCAGCGTAAGAGGGCTGTCTTCTTAACGCATTGCGGACCAACGATATTCAAAATGGCCAAGGCATTGGCGAAGCCCAGAGACGTAAAGCAAATGACCTGGCCCGAACTCCAGCGAATGTTGAAAGCTCATTACCCACCAGTGGTGTCAAATCTCATCAAACGGCACGAATTCTACTGAAGGGACCAAAAAGAAGGTGAGACCATCGCTGATTTTGTGGCAAGCCCTCCAACAACTGGGGGGAGCATGTTAGTTCCTGAACTTAGATGAAGCCATGCGAGATCGAGTAGTATTGGGTTTAAAAGGCTCTAATTTACAAAGTAAGTTGCTAAATAAACCCAACATAACTGTAGCCGAAACAATCTCAGAAGCCACAGCTGCAGAAGCCGTGAAAAAGTCAGCGGCCACAATGAAACAAATGAACAACGACGAAGCGAGCCTAACCAGAGGGAAGAAGCAATTTCCCGCCACCACACACCATGAGGATTTTGACGAGACATCAGAATCCGGAGAAGAAGACGATGAGGTCCACCGCCAATACACCAACAAAAAAAGGTGCAAAAAAAGAAACTGGTGGGAATGCGCCGGTTGCGGAGGAAACCTCGAGCCGATTGCAGATTCCTTGATGCCATCTGCAGAGCTTGTAAGAAAAGGGGACACATCGAGAAGGTCTGTAGGAATCGAAAAAATTACAGCCCTAACAGACGCAGTAACTCTCCCCCACAAGCTGAATCGAAACAAGCCAAGAGAAAGTGGGAGCGCAACAAACGAGCCAGTAACCAAGAAAAGACCCATCAAACTGTAACTATCGGAAGCGCTCGGACGGAAAGCGGGAAAAAAGTTAAAATAATCGTAAAAATCGAAGGCAGCCCCTGCGAGATGGAGGTCAATTCAGGGTCTTTCCTGTCAATGGTGTCATGGGACACAATCAAACAACTGGTCCCAAATATTAAGCTAAAAGAGCTCCAGAAACAAAAATTAACCCTGAAGGACTACCAAGGGAATGGAATCCCTGTGGTAGGTCTAGGACATTTCCGAGTCGCCTACAAGCAGCATGTCAAAGTCCTGCCTCTGACAATAGTTGACCAAGACCGACCCAGCCTCTTGGGCATCAAATGGTTCGCACCATTGGGCATCGGAATGACCGGAATAGACCGAGTGGCTGCAACCGACTGGGAAGAAAACCTGATCCACGAGTTCCAGGACGTTTTCAATGGCTCCCTAGGCAGGTATCGGGGGACCCCAATTTCCTTTAGTTTAGACCCCCAGGTGGCCCCTAGAAGATTAAAGGCCAGACGAGTTCCCTTTGCATTAAAGGTAAAAATAGAAGAACAATTGAACAAATTAATTGACCAAGGGGCTTTGGAACCTGTTGACCATGCTAAATGGGAGACACCAATAGTAACACCGGTTAAACCTGACGGGTCGGTACGCATCTGTGGAGACTACAAGGCTACCCTGCAACAAAGCGCATACCCGGTGCCAGTTGTATTTGCTACACTCACTCCGGGGAGGAAAATTTTTTGCTAAACTAGATCTAGCACAGGCTTACCAACAGCTTCCAGTAGAACCCTTAATGGCCGAGGCACAGACAATAGTGACTCACAAAGGGGCATTCAAGTGTAACAGACTTCAGTTTGGAGTGAGTGTGACCCCAGGCTTTTTCCAAAGCCTCATGGAACGCCTATTAAATGGAATAAAAGGGGTCATACCATATTTTGACGACGTCCTGATTTCGGCTAAAGATACGACCCAACTAGAAAAAAGACTAAGAAATGTACTAACAAAATTAAAAGAATCCGCTCTGAAAGTTAAAAAAAGAAAAATGCTGCTTAATGACTGATCGCGTCGAATTTCCTGGCTACTTAATTGACGGAGAGGGTATACACCCTACTGAAAAAAAAGTCAAAGCCTTAAAGACGCACCACAGCCAAAAAACAAAACGGAATTTCAGGCATTTTTGGGTTTAATAAATTTCTATAACGTATTCCTCCCCCACAAAGCGACAATAGTGGAACCATTACACCGTTTGCTGGATAAGAAAACTAATTGGACTTGGGAGCAAAAAGAGCATTCCAGAAAATGGAATTCCAGAGCATTCCAGAGCATTCAAAAATAGAGAGCAAAAAGCATTCCAGAAAATAAAAAAATTATTAACATCAAACACCGTTCTAATCCAGTTTAGTAACATACTTCCATTGACGGTAACCTGCGACGCCTCACCGTTTGGAGTCGGTGCCATCCTGAGCCACCAATTGCCAGATGGGAGAGAGGCACCCATCACTTATTACTCAAAGACTCTGTCTAAAACAGAATGTAACTATAGTCAACTAGACAGAGAAGCCCTGGCAATCGTCGCCGGAGTGAAACACTTCCACGAATACCTTTATGGAAGAACATTTTTGATCGTAACGGACCATAAACCGTTACTAGGAATTCTGGCAGGAAACAAGCCTACACCAAACATTTTATCCCTGCGAATGACTAGATGGTCAGAATTCCTAGCAGCATACTCTTACACATTGATGCATCGACCTGAGAAGCAAATCTCCCATGCAGACGCATTAAGCAGAGCACCGTTGCCAACGACGGAGGAAGACCCGGCGCCAACAATGACCACCCTGCAAATAGAAACATGCCCCGAACTACCAATATCTGCAAACAATGTCGCCAGAGCCACCACAAAGGATCCAGTGACTGCCCGCATATGAAACTGGGTAGGTAAAGGCTGGCTGGAAAACCAAAAAACTGAAAACTTTAAACCTTTCCGGACCACACAAACTGAACTTTCAATTCAAAAAGGTTGTTTATTGTGGGGTGATCGGGTAGTAATCCCTCCTAAATTACAAACTAGAGTGTTGGGTATGCTTCACAAAGGGCACCCTGGTATTGTAAAAATGAAAAGTCTAGATAGAAGCTATGTCTGGTGGCCTGGTCTAGATAAAGACATCGAATACTGGGTTACTACTTGTACTAAATGTCAAAAAACCAGGCCTTCCCCACCACAAGCACCCATAAGGGACTGGGAGACCCCACGAGGCCCCTGGTCTCAGATCCACATTGATTTTGTGGGTCCTACTAGGGGACATACCTTTTTAATTGTTGTAGATGCATACTCAAATTGGCTGGAAGTTGTAGTGATGTCATCTACGACAACCGAGGCAGTCATTAAACAACTTAACAAACTCTTCGCAACCCATGGATTGCCAGACATCCTAGTGTCCGACAACGGGCCACAATTAACAGCCATCCAATTTGAACAATACCTAGCCTCCCTAGGTATACGCCATGCACTAACCGCGCCAGCCCACCCGGCTGCAAATGGTAGGGTGGAGAGAATGGTCAGGTTTACCAAAGAGGGTTTAGAGAGAATGGACCTTGGGGATGTCCAGGATAAAATTAACCGCCTACTCACCCTCTAACATATCACACCCAGCACTGTAACCAACAAAAGCCTGGCAGAATTATTAATGGGAAGAAAACTTAGGTCGCAATTAGACAGTTTGCACCCAAATTACACCTTGGAAAGACCCCCCGACTCCTCCAGCTGCTTCCGAACATTTGAAATCGGCGACCTAGTCTACGCAAAAAATTTCACCGGGGAGCCCTTATGGCTTCCAGGCACAATCATAGAAATCACAGGCCCCAGGTCCTACCGATTAACTGTAGACAATGGCAGGGAATGGAAGTGGCACATAGACCAGCTTCGTTCCCGAAACATTGAAAGAAATTCGTTCCCGAAACATTGAAACTCACAACCACAAATAATAAAAAATGATGAAAATAAAACCAAAGGGGGGGGGGGGGAGGAAATACAAGAAAATAATAAAGAACTTTTTAAAAATAAACCCAGAACATCTGAACAATCAAAAAGAGCAAAAAGGAAACTTACGGTTAGATGAGACTTGCGGGAAAAATCCAGACGAAGGGGCCAGTCAAGCCAGCTTGACCTGCCCGGAGAAACCAGGAGGGAGTGGCGAAACCACCGGCCTGAGAAACTCAAGCGGTAGCAAAATGGCCAACTCACCCTTCCAGGCGGTTCCATGGAGAAGAGCCGGAGAGACAGCAACCCCATCCGAACCGGTTGAAGTCTCCAGCGAAAATGAACCGCGCAAGTCCAGTAGAATCAGAAGAAGCCCCACCTACCTGCACGACTATGGCACCACGTAGGACTAAACCAAGAGAGGAGGGGTGTTCTGTATAAAAATAGTTTACTCCAAATCCTCTAATATGATTGGCTAAGAAAGCCAGCATAGGGATTGGTTCACTAGGAACCAATCCAAAGGAGCCGCCAAAAGGCGGTTAAATCAAACTAATGTCATTGGCTACAAGCTGGCAGGCAAGCCATATATAAAGGCTGCCGCAGCTAGAGCCAAACTGTTCCATCTTTACTGTTGAAAATAGACTTTTACTGTTGGAACCCGGTCTACCTCGTGTTTTTCCGGACGGAACATAGTGCCTGTTGTATGTTGCTTTTTAGGTGTTGATGGTTGGCTTTTAAATTGTTAGCTGTCATTTGCTTGTGCTGTCCAGCTCTTACCTTTGAAGTACTTGATAGGCTAGTGGTAAATCAGCACTCCTGTTGACTGATGTGGGGCCTGTTTCCCAGGCTTCAATCACTGGTCTCAGAACACAAGATTATGAATAACAATAGTATCTCTGTGTATGTGTCTATATGATGGATTTACAAATCTGGATGACTAGATGTTAGCAAAGACCTAGAATTTTGGTATCTTTAATGCCATCTTATCATGTGCTTATCTGTTGACAAAGTTAGGAATAAAAGTTTCAGCAAACTAAATATATATGCAAACACTTATGTTGTAGTTCTTGCAAAAATTACTAAATGATATGTTGACTGAAATAACAGAACTAAATTTTTGAAAGTTGAACCAATTGTCTCTTGGATATTAATTTTCCAGGATACTCTATGTGATGATAGGCTGTCTCTACATATATTTGCATGCAAAAATATCAGATCAGATGAATTTGTGGAAGTATAGATAATATTTAAGGACATTAATAAGAAGGGACAAAATGGAGTTGTAGAACGTATTTCCCATATAGAATTTTTCAGATTTTTCCCTTTTCCAGATAGAAAGGAAACAAACTTATGTGTAAATAAAAAAGTCTCAAAATTAGGGCAGATTTGCTCATGTAGCTTATAGCCTGAGGGTCAGTCTTAAGATAATATTAGTTCACTGCATGTACACATTAGAAATAAAGGTATTTGGTGTCCAATTTCATCCAACACTTAACAAGAAACAAATTTTGGTTTCCCCATGTTTAGAAAATAAAACCATTATTCTCCAATCAGTTTTTTTTAATGCTAGGAGCTATTCCAACACACAGCTATCAACACAACTGATTATATAGCGAGCTACCAAGACAGAGATAAACAGAACTACCATTTTTTCAGCCAAACAAATAATCTGCCAACGTGAAAGCATTTATCTCTTGCAAAACAATATACACCCACAGAAGCATATGATCCACGCACATGCAGAGAAGGCAAACCAGAAGGCTATACCATTCTTTCCAAATAATAAATCTATTTTTTCCCAAACTCCTGTACTGATGTTATTATCTAATGGGGTACCAAATGTCTGTACTCCTGTAATCAAGGAGAGAAGGGGGGAGGGAGGGAGGGAGGGAGAGAAAGAGAGAGAGAGAGAGAGAGAGAGAGAGAGAGAGAGAGAGAGAGAGAGAGAGAGAGAGAGAGAGAGAGAGAGAGA
>BLBF01016550.1:12246-23096 GCA_015471245.1 Laticauda colubrina
AGAGAGAGAGAGAGAGAGAGAGAGAGAGAGAGAGAGAGAGAGAGAGAACAATGTCAAATGAAGGCATACTGTTTCTTTAAATAATTATTTAAATTAACTTTAGTAATTACTAATTAAGGGAGTTAGACTAAAATCTAAGAAATGGAAGTTCTGCTTTGGCAAGGAAGCCCTAGGTAACTTTTGTACTCTCCCAGACCGAGGAAAAAAGAAATAGCAAAACACTTTTGAAATATTGACTAGAAAAAAAACACACAAACTTGTCCACATGTTCAGCAGGAATCAAGACTGATGTAAACACCCACAAATGATATTATAAATTAAATGAACATACAATATTGCTGAACATACAATACTGATGCCACAGTGGAATCAATAGTTAGATTCAGGTAGCATATAATTGCTTTATAATATTTGCAGCATCAGAACATTTTGTTAGGCCAGTCATATGTTGCCTATTGTGCTGTTTATTTTTCAGCATGTCAAAACCTGAAGATTTTTCAAAATACTGACATTGGGCATGATAATAATTGTTCAGTTCTTTTCATCATTGTGCTGACAATATGTGGTTGAGATAGCACAGAAGAGACTACAGTGATGTGACTGTATTTTGATTTGTAGCATTGAACTGAGATTAGATACTGACCAGTAATGCCATATGGAAACAAATCTGGCAGAAATGCTGAACAAGTTACAGCAAACTTTCAATTACAATAATATTTCCAATGCCAATTCAGTGTTCTTGGAATCAAATCTTTGATCACAGTCCTCCTTGCTCGATATATTGGAATATAATTGTCAGATGATGTTTACAGAAGAAACTTTTGTCCCTTTATAAGAATTTGGAAGTAATTTTTCAGTCAACTTGGAGCAAAATGAATGAAAAAAAACTTCTCAAAAGATCTATTTATTAGCTATATATGTATATAGTTTAATTGTTTGGAAATGTGAAGGGTAATAGATAACTGCAAAATTTTCACAAAACATTTATATTTTAAAAACAACCATGGACTCAGCTGACTGGGCCAATATATTTGTTGTCTTTATATTCTGTATATAAATATAGTGCTATGGTATGTTTAGGCTTGAGGAATGAGTCATCATGGGCTCATTCTCATGTTCTACCAAGGACCTATCCTTATGATAGTGAACTTCACCACACATCTCCAGACTACTGAAAGGACAGCATGCTTTTGTTTTTTAGCTGTTCTGATGATAAAATAGCAGTTTCATCTGATGCAGTTATTGCAGTATGAACAATCTACAATAACTTATTTATAAAACTCAATGATATAGTCTGGAGTTGCATCTGCATAGCTGTTCTGGACTGCTTTGCATTGCCAAAGTATTACCGGTTCTCCGGTTTCTTGGCATTGTCCATGGCTATTTTGACTTGATCAGTGAAAGACATTGGTTACTTGTTCTCTAAGGGAAAAATTTGCCAGAGTAATGCTTGACTAGGCCTACTCAAAGTGTTTGGTTAATGTACTGAAAGTTCCTCCTCATGAACAGAAGCTTGATACTCTTTTGAAAGATCTATCTTTTTAATTTGGGGAGAAATTGAGAGAAATGATCCAGACTTCAATATATGAACTGATAGATAAGATATCACTTTCTCAGTTAATCATGCTCTATGATTATTTGCTCTTTCTCCTATCTATGAAGATTCAGCTCTGTGAAGCCCTGTCCCTGATAGAAAAGTCTTTTTAAAAAAACAAGGAAAGAAGTGAAACTGATCAACTGAAAATAAACTTTTAGGCATGGGTATAGCTAATATGAAAAGAATGCTGTTATGGAATCTTTCTCTCTATCTCTCACCCTCCCCCTCCCTCCCCCTCTCATGAAATAGTGAGGAAATGAACCAACTTTTCCCATCAATCTGTCTGAACAAGAGGAGAATTGCAGGACAAGAAGTAATATCAGCTTTCATTATTTAAAATGTCAACATTAAGGCAGAGGAAGTAGGATATGTTGGAGGAAGGCAGCATCACTTTTTTTTCTCTCCTCCTCTTTTTCTTCTATCACTTATCTCAAGCAACCCTTTGTTACCTTCATCTGGTTTCTCTCACTCAAGTAAAGCTGGTTAGTGCATGCTTCCATACATGTATATACACACAGACACATCAGGGGTGGGATTGTACTGGTTTGGTCTGGTTTGGTAGAACTGATTGTTATGATTCGGTGCAGTTCGGAGACCGGTAAATTGTGCCACTGGCTGGACCCACCTTTTCCTGCTTGCCCACTCACCACGCTCTGACCAGTTATTTCTCATCTCGGTTGCCATTACTAACCTGCCTTCACTTGCCATGGCTTCCTGCCTTCCACCATGGCCCTGATCTCCCTGGGTGAGTGAGCTTACAAGCAAGCCCCAGACAGGTTGACTCCTGGGTTGGCCTAGGCTGTCCCCCCATCCCTGGGCTTGCCTGGCTTGCTTTGCCATGATGTAGCTAGCTAGCTGTCCCCTTCCACTGCTTGGCCATGGCCATGCTGGCTGGGAGAGAAAGGAACATCTTCCTTCTCCCCTGGTCATGAAGAAGCCATGGGGATCCATGGCCATGCTGGCTGGGAGAGAAGGGAACATTGTCCTTCTCCCCCTGGCCACGAAGAAGCCGCAGGGATCCATGCCCCTGCCAGCTGGGAGAGAAGAAAACATTCTCCTTCTCCCCTGGCCACAAAAAAGCTGTGGGGATCCAGGATGTGCCACTGCTGCTTGCCTTGTCGACAAGAGCCTTCCCATAGGCGAGAGAGGCTCTGCAGCTATCCTCGCCAATGAAAACAACTGGAGCATGCCACTGATACCTCTGATACCCCCCCACATGTATGACAAGCCCCAGATCGGGACTTGGCTCACAGGACATTGCTGGAGCTGAGGGAGCTAGCCTTCCCTTCTGCCACCAGCCACGAGAGGAAGGAAGCCAAACCGCTGCCCATGCAAGAGGGCAACCCCCAGTGGGGGTAGGCAAGGCTGCAGGGCGAACCTGGCTGGAAGTTGTTTGTAAATCTACCCAAAAGGGGGAGGGGAGAAAGTTCTACAACTGCCCTGGATGATTTTATAATAAGAGAAGACCTGAGTAAATTTTATTAGATAGCCTTTCCTAACAAGACTGATTTTTGCTTGTTTAACTATTGGTCTCAATTAGCAACTCCTTTGACTTTTGGTGCTATGCTGTTAATCATGCATTGCTTAAACAGTTTAAGTCCCCATCTTTTCTGAGAGCAAGATAATTATGTTTATGAATTGTTAATATCACCCTCCTGAGTAATTCCCTTTGGAGCACTTTCCATTTTGACAACTAGGTAAAGAAGTATTGTCTTTTGGGTTTACCTGAATTAAATGCAGGTGTAGGCATCAGGGGAGGGTTAATTTGAAAAGAGCAGTAAAAGAGAAGCATGTTTCTGTACATAATGAAAGGAAACGAAAACATGGAGAAGTGTTGAGGAGCTGAGGGGTGTGAGTGTGAGTCGAGGAATTCCAGACTAGAAAGATAGTTTTATACTCCAGTAAAATTAGAAATGGTTCTTTGTGAAATTTTTGGGAGATTGCAATAAGTCCAAAGAAAAACATAATAAAGCAAAAAGATTTAATTAAAGGAGAAGAGAAAGAATGGTAAGACATTCACTAACTGACTGCTTTGAAAATACCTTTCAAATGTGTTTCAATTGTAGGATTGGAAATATTGCTTGACTGTATCCTTTAATGTTTAAAAAGAATAATCTTTATCAGTATAAGCAGAAATGTATTCTTGAAGCTTTAATGCATTTTGCAAAAATCATTGTAGTAAACTGAATTCCACTGTAGAACAATTTAATGGAGAGTAAAGTCAGATTTTACACAGGCAAGAAAAAATGTATCGCATAGGTGGTGCCTGGCTCAACTGAAAGTAACTGTGCGATGGAAACTTATCAAACAGATGCAACCTAAAAATAAGAAAAAATTTCCTGACAGTGAGAACAATTAATCAGAGAAATGGGAGGCCTTCAGAAATTGTGGGTATACCATCACTGAAGGTTTTTAAGAAGAAATTTGTCCATAATAGTATAGGGCCGTGATGGTGAACCTATGGCACACATCCACAGGTGGCACGCAGGGCCATTTGTGGTGGCACACTTTAGGCAAATTTACCTCACTGTGTATGTGCATGCCTCACAGCTGATTTTCAGCCTCCCAAAGGCTTGAGAAAGGCTTCTGCAGGCTTCTACAAGCTTTGTAGGCTGAAATCTAGCCCCGTTTTGACATTTCCAGTATTTTTGGAAAAACAGGAAGTGATGAAATGGGGCTAGATTTTGGCCTACAATACTTGTAGAAGCCTGCAGAAGCCTTCCTCAAGCCTTTGGGAGGCCAAAAAAGGCCTCAAACCATCCGAAAATCAGCTGTGAGGTGCAGTGCAGGTAAGGGGCAGCGGGGGTGGGTGGGAGGGATTACATGTGCATGTGTAGGGGACATGGGGGGCACATTGCCTTCTGGGTGCTGGTATGCAAGCACAAGTGTGCAAGCACATGCAGAATTTTTGGCACAGGAGCACAAAAAGTTATATAGGGTCTCATACTTCAGCAGGGGTTGGACTAGAAAACCACCAAGGTCTCTTCCAACTCTGTTATTCTTTATAAATCTCTCCACTCAGTCTTTCCAAGAGAATGGTGATAAATAATATTTAGAAATGTCCATCAGGTTTTCTGATAGTAAAATCTCATCTTATTGGCTAGTATCAAGGGGAAGGTGACTTTGAAAAAACTTCCTCTCTCACCATAACATGAAAGATGAAGTAAGGATTGGCTGGGAGGGGAGAGGTGAGGAGAAGCCAGGCGAGGCTCCCCTCCATGTAAGTGACATCGAGTTGGCCACACCCATCCAGTCACATGACCACCAAGCCATGCCCCTCCAGTCATATGACTACCAAGCCAACCCACAAATTAGTACATGCCCACAGAACCGGTTGTTAAGAAATTTGAATCCCACCCCTGAGAGACACACATATATGCACATTCATGAGAAAGGAAGAGAATCCACTGAAGAGATTAGTGAAGCTACTAAAGAAAAACCTGATTTTAAGAAAACTGTTGATCAGCCAGAGAAAGAGGTCTCTTCCTTACAGCAGGTTAAAGATCCTGTAAAAACCCACAAGTCCAGACAGTGCTAAGCCCACTATTCCAGCCACGTGTTAATTTTACAAATTTCCTCATTCCCATGTCATGTTAAGGAGAGCAATTTGATGGATGTTTTTATTTCCAGCTGGGAAAACGTAAGAAGCCAAGGACATCCATCACTCATTGCATTTTGCTTGTTCATCAATAAAGTGCTAAGAACAGCACTATTTCCTGACTTCATTACTGAGGCAGAATAGGGTTCATCAATGAGAACAGTGCAAAATATACCAGCATATTTTTCTTCTGTCTCAAGGAATTGATAGTCATCTAACAGTTGGGTTGGAAATATATAAACCAAGATAGACATTTAATACTGTCTCTTTAAGGGAATGCTAAAATTGTAATTGGGTGTGGTTCCTCAAATGGCCATAAGATGGGGCCAGAAACCTGGGTTGTTCTTTCCTGTTGTTGCTGGTTGCTAGTTGGTCAATGTTCTGTTGTTGTTAGTTGCTAGTTGCCAGATGTTCTGATGTTTACTGTTTTTGGTTCCTGCATTTTTCCCTATTGACTGTTGCTGATCGTCATTCTTCTTGGATTGCTGTGAGTCTATTTACTGAACTGTTTATGATACTGGATTTTGATTTTGGATTATCCCTGGACTGAAAACTGACTGCTTTAACTGTGTATGACTTGGACTGCTTGTTGGACTTTGCTTAACCGTTTACTGGAAGTAAAACCTACATTTTATTATTCAGATTATCTGTGTGCTGGTCATGTGTTATTTAATACCACTCACACTATGTCTCCCTGTGTGCACTCATTCTCCTAATGGGGAATTACCTCAACACTTGTCATGGGCCCAGGCCATACCAGGCTCAGATAACTGAGAGTTCGTACGAATGCACAGTACTATATACAGACAGCTGTTTATTGTTTAATTGTGGGTTACTGTCCTGGTAAAGATGGCACAAGACCCGTCAACAAGTCTATCACTGATAACCCGGTTGGATGGAACAAACTATGTTTCTTGGTCTATGAAGTGCAGTGTACTTCTGCGTAAGGAAGGGTTATGGGCTGCAGTTCAGAATCCACTGGTTGTAAATGCTTGGGATCCAGATGATGAGGATGATGCCAAGAAGTTAGCTGACTTTAAATGGAACAATGAATGAGCTCTTTGTATAATTGGACTAATACTGAGTGACCAGCAGCTAGTCCATATATGTGGACAAGAGTCTGCTGCTAGGTGTTGGCAGAATTTGAAGAGGATTTGAAGAGTTTGTGACAGTGTAGGTGCACAGATACATCTTATACGTCAACTGTTTAGAGCATGTCTTCTGAAAGGTGGAGATATGTTAGCTCATTTGAACTTCATGAAAAGAATTTTTCAAGAGCTACATGAAAAGGAACTGATATTTTCAGAGCTGCATCAAGTTTACATCATTCTTTCCTCATTGGATGAAAGTTTTGATGATTACATATCTTCACCAGAAGTCCTGACCAGAGATAAACTGACATTGACTGACATAACTGGAAGGATGTTAGAAGAAGCAAGAAGACGGCTGGATATAGACAAACTGAGAAAGAAACAACCACAAGAAGAGGATCTGTGTTCAACCGCCTATACTGTTAGGAAATGTTTTTCTTGTGGGGCTAGGGGACATATAGCTAGATTCTGTAAGAAGGGAAAATGACAGAATACTGGTAATCACCAAAAGGCTAAGAAGAATGTTAGTTTAGCTATGTCTAGCAATTCAACTGTAAACCATGATTTGTGGGTAGTTGATAGTTGGAGCATCACAGTGTAAATGTACCTAAACTGAAACTTAATTTGCTATCAGTAAGGGCTTTAGTTAATATTGGTGAAGTAGTAACCTTTAGGGGGGATAACTGTACAATAGAGAAAGAGGGTAAAAGTGTTACTGCTACTTTAAAGAATGATTTATATGTGATACATGATGACCAGTTGCAGATGGCTAACTCGGTTTATAACAATGTTAAGCCACATGATGAATGTATACATTTACTGCATAGACATCAAAGGCACATTAATTTCAAAATATTGAAACAAACTGTTAAATTGTCAGAGAGAGTAAAATTAAAACCCTGTAGCAAATATTTAAACTGTAATGCTTGTAATCAGGAGAAAAACAAGGTTACTCCAGCAAACAGACTTAACACCAAAGAACCTCTAGAGGTTGTGTTTGCTGACATAATTGGTCCTAAGAAACCCAGTTTGGGAGGTGCCTGCTATGTTTTGAGTATAATGGACCATTACTCATGATTTCTGCTACCTCATGAAAAACAAAACAGAAACATTACAACATTTCTTTAATTGGCTAAGGTTTGCAGAGAGAAAAATGAAACAGGGTAATTAGTTTAGTTACTGATAACGGGACTGAGTTTACTAACAATAGATTGCTAAATGCTAAAATTGGCTGATGTCGAGCATAAACATTCTGCACCTTACAGGCCACAACATAACTCAACACAACATAACTATAAACAACATTTATAGAATGAAGAGGGCAAACATTACAAGCCATGGCTTGCACTATGTTATCTGGTTCAAGTTTGCCTAAACACTGTGGGGTGAAGCCATAATGTGTAGCAACCATATGTTAAACAATGTGGTTAACACAACAATTGATGAATTGCCATTCACTCGTTGACATAGCAGAAAACCAAATTTAAGTTATCTACACACATTTGGAGCTCCAGCATGGGTGCATATTCCCTCATAAGTAAGACTGAAAGGGCAACATAGAGCTAGGAAATTATTTTTTGTAGGTTACAAAGCGAACCATAGATCATTTAGATTTTAGGATCCAGGCACAGCTCATGTTTACTGTAGCGCTAGTGCTAAATTTCTTGAGAATGTTGGGTGGCATAAACTGGAACAGGAATCCAGCAATGATGTTGTAATTGACATCCAAGTGGTCCCTGAAGATGAAATAATTAAACTATCAATAGCCATTAAAGAGGAAGAACAGGCACAGGAGGAGGTAGGAGAACAGGCAAAGAGAAAGTAGAAGAATAGGAGCAAGTAGAACAGGAGAGTCCACTGGTAAGCCCTGTATTACTTATTAAGACGTTCAATCTGAGGAACACAACCACCTGATTGATATCAGGCTAATGTTGGATGCCAAGTGAATACAGTTCTATAAGTATAATGAACTGAAACTGTATCCTGCTAAGAATCAGGCTGCTTGGCAGGAAGCAATGGATAAGGAACTGAAATCCTTATAAAGGTTGGAAGTATATGAAAATGTCAGGTTACCACCAGGTAAACATGCCATAGGATGTAAATTGATTTATAAACTGAAGACAGGTGTGGGTGGGACTGTTACCCATAAAGCCAGGTTAGTAGCACAAGGGTTCAATCGGATAATAAACGACTATGATGAGGTGTTTGCACCTAGTCTGAAGGCTACTACATTACGACCAGCATTCGTAACTTAGCTGACCAGTGAGGGCAGTTAAAGAAAAATACATTATAAATCATTTAGATGTAGAGGCGGCATATCTACATGCAATTTATTTATTGAAAGAAACATTTTGGTATCAAAAATGATAATACAACTGATTACTGGAGATTGAAAAAGATTCTTTTTTAAAAAAAGTTTTATTGATTTTTAAGGACAAACAAAAGCAAACAAAACATAAAAACATCCAGCTTTCTTCCATAAGTGCGGAACAGTGTGTCGGTTGGTTTACAATTTTTTTGTGCATTGATTTCATAGTCTCAATTATAGTTACATTACATAATAACTCATATTATCAGAAATTGAATATCCTAGTATTATTATTAATCAATCATTTGACTATAATTTTGTTCATTCATACTTTGTGAGATAGCTATACTTAGTTTATTTTATAACAATTCATATAGTCCTTCCAAATCTATCTTAATAACATTTTATATATATAATAATAATAATAATAATAATAATAATAATAATAATAAAAATACATCTTTATATATTCATTATTTTCTATAATTCTACATATTCTATTACTATATTTTATTGTCTAACCATTGATAGAAAAGGTCCCAAGTTTTGTAATATTGTTTATCCTCTAGTTCTCTAATTTCAAATGTTAATCTACTCATTTCAACACATTCCAGTATTTTCTTAATAATTTCCTCCTACAATGGTATTTTCTCATTTTTCCAATTTTTAGCAAATACAATCCTAGCTGCTGTTAATACATTTACAATCAAATATTTTAAATCTTTGCTGTATGTATCAGGCAAAATTCCCAATAAAAATATCTCTGATTTTAAATTGATATGCTTTTTAGTCATTTTTTCCAACCACGTGTGGATTTTAGTCCAATATTTTTTGCATCCACACAAGTCCACCACATATGGAAATATGAGCCAGGTATCTGATGACATTTCCAACATCTTTCGGATTTATTCTTGAACATTCTTGCTATTCTTGTTGAGGGAAAATGCCACCTGTAAAACATCTTATACAGATTTTCTTTAAATGCTGTTGACATTGTCATTTTCTAATTTTGAGACCACATTTTTTGCCATTTCTCTAGATCAATCCCATATCCAAAATTCTTCCCCCAAACAATTATGGTTTCCTTAACTTGTTCTTCTAGGGGAGGATACAAAATCTCACAGGCAGATAAAATTAACCGGTTATTAAAGAATTTTTAAATGGAACTTTGTAAACTGGCTAAAACACCAATGAGCCAGGAGTTTAGTCACAGTGATGTTCAAAGTCCTGTTTTTGATAAGAACATTTATCAGTCCTTGATTGGTAGCTTATCTCAGTAATTGGTCGAGGCCAGATACAGCATACAGTGTTAACCAATTAGTTAGGTTTAATGCTGAGCTGACTGAAAGGCACTAGCAAGCTGTTAAACATGTGTTAAGATATTTGAAACAAACGATGCATTATGCATTATATTCGGAGCCTAAGGATGAACTAATTTTAACTGCATATGCCGATACAAGTTTCGCTACAGATGTAAATACACATAAATCAACATCAGGTACTGTAGTATTATTGGGAAAAGTGTTGATTGGATGGAGGTCTATTTGACAGAAACATCTGAGTTTGTCAATAATGGAGGCTGAATTCTCATGTTTGTCTTTAATATGTACAGATTTAGTTTGTTATAAGGAATTATTGATTGATATGGAAATTGATGTAACAGATTCTATTGTTGTTTATGAAGACAACCAATCAGCAATACAAACGGCTTCCAATCTTGCTGTAAAGACAAGATCAAAACACACAGATTTAAGATATTTAAATGTGAGACAATGTGTGCAAAGTAAAATGATTAAACTGGAATACTGCATGTTAGAGAATAACATTGCAGATCATTTTACAAAAGCCCAAGGCTCTGTAAAGCATAAGACTTGTGTGAGGATTATGGACTTAAACTGCAAGGTGTCATATATTGTCCTACCCAAAGGGGAGAACGTATGGAATTGATAGGCACCTAACAGTTGGGTTGGAAATATATAAACCAAGATAGACATTTAATACCGTCTCTTTAAGGGAATGCTAAAATTGTAATTGAGGTGTGGTTCCTCAAACGGCCATAAGATGGGTCCAGAAACCTGGGTTGTTCTTTCCTGTTGTTGCTGGTTGCTGGTTGGTCAATGTTCTGTTGTTGTTAGTTGCTAGTTCCTAGATGTTCTGATGTTCCCTGTTTTTGGTTCCTGCATTTTTCCTTATTTTTTTTTAAAAAAATTATTGGTTTTAAGACAAACATCAATAAACAAAACATAAAAACATTAA
>BLBF01016555.1:0-23664 GCA_015471245.1 Laticauda colubrina
ATCTGGTCTGCAGGCCCTGAGAGCAGAATCTGAGGGAGGTTCAAGGGTAGAACTTCCAAGCGGTGGATCTGGATACGGGCCTTCCTCTTCTCCTCCCTGCCAGGGTGGGCCTGCCTGTCCCTTCAGTTCCCCCCCCAGTTCCCCCTTCTGGGCCAAGAAGTCCATATTAATGTCCCCCCAGTGAAGAAACATCATCCCTGAACAACGGATGCAAATAAAGCAGGAACAAAGGAGTCCCAACAGCACCTTCAAACCCCTTGGAGATTTTTTGGTACAGAAAGTCTCAGCCCCAGAGATGGGAAGGTCAGAGGGGTCCCTCCCTCCCCCAATAGAAGATCCCCACAACAAAGGAAGAGCCACCAGATCTCCAGAAATCCTGTCGCTAGAAATCAGGTTGCACCATCCAACACACTGTGGGCATCACCGCCATCTTTCCAGGGTTTCCCTGTGATAAGATGGGTGGCCAGTAAATTTAATGGATGGATGGATGGACGGACGGACGGGCAGACAGATAGATAGATATGGATAGATAGATCTCAGCTGCAGACTTACAGTCCATTCTTTATTTAAAAAACTAAGAAACATTAAAATATGAAGAATCTTGGTGTATTATAGGAACATAAGATTACACAGGAATGACAAGAAAATAAAAATTTCTGTTCTGTATGACTTGGAAGGTTCCAAGTAGTCAAATCTGATTGGGCAAAAAGGCGGGTAGTGGATTGGTTCATTCGGAACCAATCCAAGGAGCCGCTAAAAGGCGGCAAGGTTAAAATACTGTCATTGACTCTAAGCCGGCAGGGAAGACTCTATAAAAAGGGCTGCCACGGCTTGAGCCAATGATCCCTTACTGTTGATGTTAAACGAATAAAGAGTTGTTAGTTGGAACCCGGTCTCCTGTGCTTGTTTCCGGACCGAACACTGGCGACGAAGGTAGGATCGTCCTGAAGCGGAGACTGAGCACGCAGTGAGAGAAAAGACCATGCTAGACGAAATGGCCTGCAATAACGCGCCGCCCGCACCAATCAACCCCAATGAGGAAGATTGGGATTCCTATATCGATCGCTTCCTGATGTTTCTGGAGAGCAACGAAATGGAAGAAATCTCAGATCAGTGAAAAAGGGCTGTCTTCCTGACACATTGTGGGCCAGCCGTCTTCAAAATGGCAAAGGCATTGGCGAAGCCCAGAGCCGTGAAGCAGATGACCTGGTTTGAGCTTAACCGAATGCTGAAAGCTCACTACGCGCCGGTTGTCTCAAACCTCATCAAGAAACACGAATTCTACAAGAGGGACCAGAGGGAAGACGAAACTATTGCTGAGTTCGTGGCAGCCTTACGCCATATTGAAGGTAGCCCGTGCGAGATGGAGGTCGATTCAAGGTCTTTCCTATCAATGGTGTCTTGGAATACAATTAGACGTTTGGTCCCAAACATCAGACAAAACAAACTCAACAGACAAAAATTAATTCTCAAAGACTACCAGGGAAATAGGATTCCCGTTTTAGATCTGGGGCACTTCAAAGTCACTGACAAACAACACACTGAAGTCCTGCCATTAACCATTGTCCACTGAGACCGTCCCAGCCTTCTGGCCATCGAATGGTTCGCACCATTGGGCATCGGGATGACTGGAGTAAGTCGAATAGTCGCGAGCGATTGGGAAGAAAACCTGCTACACGAATTCCAGGACGTCTTCGACAGAACTCTAGGCAGGTACCGGGGAACCCCAATATCCTTTAGCCTAAATCCACAGATAGCACCAAGAAGACTAAAAGCCAGACGGGTTCCCTTCGCATTAAAACCCAAAATAGATGAACAATTAAACAAATTGATTGCACAAGGGGTCATAGAACCAATTGACCACGCCAGGTGGGAGACACCCATAGTAACACCTGTAAAACTTGATGGATCTGTGTGCATCTGCGGAGACTACAAGGCTACCCTGAACCATGCACTGCAGTAAAGCGCATACCCGCTACCAGCTGTGCAGCACTTACTGCACTCACTTGGGGGAGGAAACATTTTTGCAAAACTCGATTTGGCCCAGGCGTACCAGCAACTTCCAGTAGACCCAATAACGGCCGAAGCACAAAAAATAGTAACGCATAGAGGGATGTTGAAATGTAATAGACTTCAATTCGGGGTGAGCGTTGCCCCAGGCGTCTTCCAAAGCCTCATGGAACGCCTATTAAATGGAATAGAAGGGGTCGTCCCTTACTTTGATGACGTCCTGATTTCAACGAAAAATATGACCCAATTAGAAACAAGACTAAGAGAAGTGCTAACGAAATTTAGAGAAGCCAGCCTAAAAGTTAAAAAAGAAAAATGCTGCCTGGCCACTGACCGCGTCGAGTTTTTAGGGTATTTAATTGACGAACAAGGTATTCACCCAACAGAGAAGAAAATTAAAGCAATTAAAGACGCACCCAGGCCTAAAAATAAAATGGACTTGCAGGCATTTTTGGGTCTGATCAATTTTTATAACGTATTCCTCCCCCACAAAGCAACAATAGCAGAACCATTGCACCGGTTACTAGATAAAAAAAACTGCCTGGACTTGGGGTCACAAAGAACAGAAAGCTTTTCAAAATATAAAAGATATTTGTTCACCTCAGATACCATTCTTATTCAGTTTAGTAATACGTTTCCCTTGACAGTCACCTGCGAAGCCTCACCATTCGGAGTCGGTGCTATCCTGAGCCACCAATTACCTGACGGGAGAGAGGCACCCTCATAGATAATTGTTAATTTACACAATTTCTGCTTTGTATAAATTCAGAGTAGATAATTATTGGGTTAAAATTAAAGTGATGAAACAGACATAGTCCCAAAACACAGAAAATTTCAATTAAACACTTATTGGATTGTACAACTGTCCATTTCTGTTAGCAGTTGTGGTCTCTCAGTCTCTTGTACATCTTGAGAAGAAGCTAGAAAATTGCTTCACAAAGAATTTGGGATATAGAAGCTGAGAAAGAGGTTTTTAGGACTCAAAAATAGCATATAATTAACAGCAGCTAGGATTGTATTTGCTAAAAATTGGAAAAATGAGAAAATACTATCGCAGGAGGAAACTATCAAGAAAACACTAGAATGTGCTGAAATGAGTAGATTGACATTTCAAATTACAGAAAAAGAAGATAAACAATTTTACAAAATTTGGAACCTTTTCTATCAATGGCTAGATAACAAAATATAAAAATAGAATCTGTAGAATTTTAGAAAATAATGAAAATATAACGATGTATTTTTTTTCTTTTTCTTTATTATTTTATACATATAAAATGTTTTTAGGATAGATTTGGGAGGACAATATGAATTGTTATAAAATAAACTATGTAAAGTATAGCTATCTCGCAAAGTATGAATGAACAAAATTATAGTCAAATGATTAATAATACACTAGGATATTCATTTTTTGATTGATAATATGAGTTATTATGTAATGTGACTGTAACTGAGATTATGAAATCGAAGCACAAAAAATGTGCAAACCAACCAACACTGCTTTGTATATTTCTGGAAGAAAGATGGAAGTTTTGATGTTTTATTTCTTTTTTGTTTGTTTTTAAAAATCAATAAAACTTAATCAAAAAAAAATAGCATATAATACAGCCCTATATCTTAGATCCAGACATTTTATCTTGTAGAAAGGCTGAAAGTGCCTTTCTCTGAGGGTTCAAATTTTCCCGCTGGGAGAGCTCTGGTGCAAGGATACAGACAGCTGCTTGAAAGCTGGATCTTTTTATTTTCAGGAAGGCTAGAAACAGCGTGGCTGTGTTCCTGGGGCTAGCTAGCTAACTTTGCATGGTAAGTTCCCAGTTTTTTATACCTTTTTTCTCCCTTTGTGTATAAATGTTCATTAAGTGTTTAATGTTTAAGGTTTAGACATTAAAATCCTGTCAGAGTTTATTTTTTCTTTCCGCCAGAAGGCAACCTTAACGAGGCACGAAAATAAACTCTATGGGTCAGCTTGTTTGTATTATAGGTTTTTTCCTCTAATCTCTTTTAGTTTTAATGGCTTTTTTGTCATAATCTTCTATTTGTAATTCCTGTCTTTTGGCTGGTTTGGTATGTTCTCAAAATTACTTGGCTTTTGTCTAGGGGGCTCCTTTCAATTTGTTTTATTAGATTTCTTTTCCTATGTAAGTTTGTTTTATGGCTGGCCTAATGTTCCCTTTGGGCTTTTTCCTTTCTGGGTGACACCACTGTCCTCATGAAGTTCCCTTTCTACAATCTAACTTCTGCTAATTTGAATCTAATTGTTGAAATTGTATGGGTGACACAGAAATTTACATTGCATTTTTTATTGTTTTTTTAGTTAATATGATTTTATATTCCATTTTTATAGATAATCTTAAATATTTAATTGCCTTAAATATTTAAACTGTGACTAAGGAACAAATTATTCTAATATGTTCATCAGAACAAAATTGGGTTTGTCAACAACTAATATTTTGGAGTTGATCTGGACCACATTATAACAAACTATTCTTCATTACTTTTTGAGATCTCTCATAGATTTGCTTCAGAGGCTCTGAGTGATAAAAGGAAATCCACCTTTTTCCACCCATTGCTCCCCAAAGAAGGATTCCAGTACCCAGCAATCGTCCAGCTGCTCCTCCATTTCAGGTGGACCCTGATTGGTCTCTTTGCTTCAGACACAGAGAAGGGAGAGGATTTCATGAGGACTTTCCCTCCGATGCTTGTCAGGAATGGAATTTGTGTGGTTATATCACAATGATTCACAACAACTGGACCAACATCCCCCCTCAGGGAGGCCCTCTCTCAGTGGAGACAACGTCTTTGTCCACTTCATAGAATTTATTTCCATCTGGAGCAGAATTCTTCCTTTCCATGAAGCACTTATGCGTTTGTCAGGACCCATTGAAGGGAAAGTCTGGATCCTCACAAATTTTGCAGTGTATACAATAAAGAAGCACATACTTCTCAAATACATCCATAGTATTTGGAAGTTTGGTTGTCTGTCAAAAGAAAGGCCAATGGATGCTGCCTTTGAACCCTCTTTCTTTGTGGAAGATCAGTTTCAAGATCATTATTTTCGCTGTTCCCTTTCCAAGCATGTCTTTTCTGTCAAAGGCCGCAGAAGATGCACCCAGAAAGCCCCACTGGAGACCCAAGAGAAGAGGAACAGGAAAAGTATCAAAAATCACCATTATTGGTACGGTATCATTCAGACTTTGGCCCAGGCCATGAACGCCGCCTATTCCTCCAGATCGAGGAGGGGAAGGAAGGAGGGAGAAAAGAGGTCGGGGGCTCCGAGGCTGCAGCCGTGGCAGGTATGGGGGTCCCAATAGGGATCCATTAATCTGAGATCCTTTGGAGAAGGAACCCAAAGGAGAAGGAGGGGAACATCTCAACCTTCTTGTGCTGCAAAAGGTCAAGAGATTTGCACCATCTAATTGCTCTTGTCTGACGCTCCGGAATAACAGGGAGCAGATCTGAAGTTTCTGTCCAGCCTCAGTCCTGCCAACTCTCACGGTTCTGCCGTGAGTCTCACGATTTTTTGTCATTACTCACGGTCTCATGACAACGCTCCTCAACCTCATGCCAAATTTAAAATGCTTTTTTTGGGCGGGGGGATCTCACAGGGGTGGCCTCAAAAATGTTTGAAGATCTAAGGCTGCATCCCCATCACTTTGGAAGGTAAGCAAGTGGGGTCTGCCAATCAGCGTGAGAATAGCCGAAGGGGCCGTTATATGGTGGTGAGGAGGGCCCGGAATCCCCTGGTTCAGCCAGCGGTTATTTCAGTCCGGTGGGTTCAGTGACCCCTTGGAAGGAAAATCCCCACCTTCTCCCTCTCCGTGGCCGTGCCTCGATTTGCGCTGGATCAGTGACTTAGCGAGGCGGCTTCCCGTGATGAGAGTCTTGGCTCTCGCATTCCCTGTCAGCTGGCCCTTAGCTGGCCCCTTCACCTCAAGTAAAATGCGCGCAAAGTCGGGCGCCATTTTTCTCCCTGGATGCACGATGAGCTGCAACTTTTACCTCGCCGCCTTTTCCCTCTGAGCTTCACTTCTGCTGTTCAGAGAAGTCGCGCCCAAAGCCCTGTCCTCCTAGAATCTTTCTGACGGTGAGCCTTGGTCTTGGCCCATCTTCGCAGGGTGTTCAGCTCGGCGGTTGATCGCCACCGTGTTGCTCAGAACGGGATAGCCTGACAGATCGAAGTTAATTGAGGGAGGGGTGTTTCTGTGCTGAGATCTACTCGAAAATAGTTATAATTTACCTGTTCCCAGCTCTTGGGGAAATGTCGGTAATTACACCATCGTAACTGGAGTGGGGAGCTCAGAAATAAAACAAAGATTAGGGACTATGGGTAGTAACAGAAGAAAGAAACGCTGAGGCCAAGGTTGTTTGTAATTTACGTACTAAATTATGTCTGATGCGTTATCAGTTCTAAAATTGGTCATAACTGATTGTAATTTGGGATTATTGTTTCGATTTTGTGCCTCATTTACCCATGTATTGAAACACGGGTAAAAGATCTTATATCTGATGGAATTAAGTTCGAATATTTATGTGGTATGTAGTTTTGTTTTCAGCTACATTTCACCATTCCCCCTGTTAATTCTGGTGTATTTTTTGTGTGCAACACACTCAACCATAAATTAACTACAGAGGCTGACTAGATACAAGTAGGCCAACATAAAATTGGCTAGTAAATATATTTGGGTTAGACTAGAGTCATACAATCTAAATGGGAGTGATTCAGTTTCTCAAATCTTTCACTCTTGTTTCATTTCTTATAGAAAGTGGTTTTTATTAAATACTGCTTTAAATATATTGTTGCTACATGAATGCTGTTTCTTTCATGGCTTAACTTATTTTTCTTTGATTTCTAGTCTGTGGAACAAGGCCTCTTATGAAAAATACAGCAACAGGAACTCGAATTGTAGGGGGACATGATGCTATGCTAGGAGCATGGCCTTGGCAAGTTAGTCTTCAAGTTTATGCAATTGGTCTAGGATATGTCCATATATGTGGTGGATCTTTAATTAATAAAATCATACTGTTGACAGCAGCACACTGCATTAAAATATCAGAGTATGTATCTTTCCATTCTAATACTTTTTCTTCAATTTGGGTGTGATAAATATTTTGACCAAAGAAGGATGGACCAGATATTATATAATTATGTATGAAAAAATTCATACATAAGACAGCCCTGCCAACTCTCACGGTTCTGCCATGAGTCTCACGATTTTTTGTCATTTCTCACGGTCTCACGACAAGGCTCCTCAATCTCACGCCGAATTTAAAACACTTTTTTTTTTTTCAAATTTGGGGGTCGGCTTATACGCGCATAAATCTGATTCTCACACAAACGACATGACGCCACTTCTCAGATCACGTAATATCGATATTACCATACAGTCATGTATACATACAGCACATTTCTTTTTACTCTGGGCGCCTCCATTTTGCTTTTTCTACTACCAGATATAACACACTCTG
The DNA here is from genome assembly GCA_015471245.1 of Laticauda colubrina. Lineage (NCBI taxonomy): Eukaryota > Metazoa > Chordata > Lepidosauria > Squamata > Elapidae > Laticauda > Laticauda colubrina. The sequence goes on from BLBF01016555.1 coordinate 7,474, forward strand.
ATCGGTTAGTTATTCACATGACCGTGAATCTCACTATTTTTTATAGAATCCCCAGATTTTTTTTCATGGGTCTCCAGATTTTCCTTTATCAGGGGTTGGCAGGTCTGCAGCCTCTCTTGGAAGAAATCTCCTTCTGGGTTCGGTTCCAAGTGGGGAAGAAAGACGCTGGAAACATGGTGACTGCTTGGAAGATGGTTTAATGGTGGACAGGAGCACATGCCTTGGCTGAGGAAAGAAGGGCAGAAGATGCTGAGAGTGCAATTGTTTTATGCCCTCTCTTGGGATTTGAATTTGAACTTGTATTCTGTTCGGTGGTCAGACTCCCATGAGGCCATGCAGGGGCACCTCTGTGGGCTGTCCTGAGTCCCAGGCTTGGTTGAACCTGGCTGGATGATGGTGATGTCATGAAAGGGCTTTGGGCAATTCCTATTATAGCTTTAGCTGGAGTAGATCTTTGTTATGTAAAATAGACTGGCCGAGGCTTGAAAAATGGTTCATTAGCAAAGGTGGGAGAGGGGCTGAGTTTCAGCCTCCCTGAGTTTCTACTTTTCTTTTTAGGGGAAATATATTCTGCCTTTTTAGTATATCCTAAAATATTTCATTTTCCTAGGAGAGGGGAGGGTTTTAACTCCAAAAACCTCTTTCAGTCCTTGGAAGAGGGTGAATCCTCCCTTGTCCAACTAAGAGATTTTGCAAGTTGGAGAAGCTGCTCTCATAATCTCCTCCTTGTCTTCTCTCAAGACTCAGTTTCAAGTTGCAGTCAAGTATGATTTTGGGATTGTTTTCATAAACATGTATTCATGTACAAATAACTCAGGATGGCAAATGTCTCCATCACAGCTTCCTCATTCATCCAGTCCACTTTTATTACATTCAGAGACCAGCATTATAATTAATAATAATAATAATGGAGAAAAATAAAAATAAACGACAGTCAATGGGCAGTTAGAGTCTGCTTAATGCTGAGTCCTTTGCGAATAAGTGGCAACATAATATGTCCTAAATAAATAAATACATAATTTTGCATCACAGCAGAACAGAATTTGGCCCCATTCAGAGAAACTCTTTCCTACTGATCTGATAACTGCAGTTGCATGTAAAAGAGTTCCGTATTTCCCGGATATTTTATTAGGAGAGGCGTCACAAAGTGAATCCCTGAGTCCTGACAGGAGATGTCGCATAGCAGGCTGTGAACTCAGTGGTGGGATTCAAATTTTTTTCCTACTACCCTTGTGGGCATGGCTTTAATTTGTGGGCGTGGCTTGGTGGTCAAGTGACCAGATGGGCATGGCTTTGTGGCCATGTGACTGAGTGGGCTTGGCCAGGTGGCCATGTGACTGGCAAACCAAATACAATTGGTCCTCACTTCATGACCGGTTACTTAGCAAGTGTTCTAATTTATGACTGATCTCCCCAGAGCTACTTATCCTGTTTTTGGATTTTTGACAACCATAAACACAAACACACATGAACACACAGAGCTTTCTAACCCTGCTCTTCTTTGATTCTGTCAGGATCTCCTGCTGTAGCAGGGGTTGGACTAGATGACCTTTGAGATCCCTTGCAGGCCCGAGAGTGCTGTGCTACTTCAAAGAGTCTTCTGAAGCCAGAGTTTGTGTCCTTCCTTTCTCTCTCCCTCCCTCCCTCCTTCCATGTATTTATCTATCCATTCATGTATCTCATTCACTTTCTCCATTCTCCCTCTCTTTCTTTCTCTCTTTCTCTCCCTCTTTCTTTCTTGCTCTTTCTTTCTTTTTTTTTTCCAAAATTTTTATTAGTTTTCAATAAACAAACATACACAAACAAAACACAAAACATCAAAACATCAAACTTCTTTTTGGAAAGCGGCTTCGTCCCGGGTTACATCTTTTTATCCAGACATAAATTCAAAATTCATGCTCATTTTGTATCCAATTTCATATCTTATTTACCATTCTACATTTTCTAAATAGCTTCTCCCCTCTTTTCACTCTCTTAATTCTCTTTCATTTGTTTCATCTCAATTTAAATCATTATGCATATTTCTTTTGTCTGTTCTATTTCAATTTTCCATTATCTTTTCTCATTAACACAAAATTTCTCCTGTGATCACTGATTAAAATGTGACGCCTTTAAATCTTTCCCCTAAATTTAACACTTAGAATAATATATACTTTTCATTCTGATTCTACTAAGTGCATTCTGAAGTTGCTTACTATATTATAAAATAGAAAAGAATAATAAGTTTATGATATAATTAAAACAATAATCCATAGCAAATTAAGCTGTATTATTAAATCCAATTTTCTAACATTATTTGAAATATAAATACAACAATACAATCTTGTGTACTTTTCTTTTTTAATTATATTTTTACCCAGTATCACTAAATAGATCTTGTTTCTTTACATCTTGTTTTAAACCTTTGTAACTTCTCTTCCCTTTTCCCCTTCTTTTCCTCTCCAATCCTGCCTTTACCCCCTTGTCTCCTCGTGTATCTTTTGTCTGTTCTATTTCAATTTTCTATTTAACTTTTCTCATTAACACAAAAATTCTCCTGTAATCACAGATTAAAGTATAAAACCTCTTTCCCCTAGATTTAACACTTAAAATAATATATACTTTTCATTCTGATTCTGCTTAGTACATTCTGAAACTACTTACTATATTATAAAATAAAAAAGAATAATAAGTTTATAATATAATTAAAACAATAATCCATAGCAAATTAAGCTCTATTATTAAATCCAATTTTCTAACGTTATTTCAAATATAAATACAACAATACAATCTTATGTACTTTGCAGAATCTCTTTTTTAATCATATATTTACCCACTATCTCTGAATAGATCTTGTTTCTTTACATCTTGTTTTAACCCTTTGTAATTTCTCTTCCCTTTTTCCCTTCCTTTCTTTTCCAATCCTGTCTTTCTACCCCCTTGTCTCTTAATCTCCACCTTTTTGATCTCCACCTTCTTCTGTATTTCCCTTTTCTGTTGCTTTCTAACATTATATCGATTTTCATCTTATTTTTCCCTTTTTTGGTTGTTTTTTTCAGTCTTAAATTCTCCATTCTCTTTCCCCTCTTTCCCTTTTCTTCCCCGGCTAAAATTGTTTGTTCATTAAAGATGGCTTCTTCTTCATCCCAATCTTCTTGTTCTTGTAGTTTCTGGTAGGTACAAATCGCCATTTCTAAAAAATGGAAAACAGATCCAGAAGAGCTCTTCCCTTCTTGATCCTCTTCTTTTAGCTTTTTAAATTCAATTTTCAGTTCATCATCAAGTAGTGCCATTGTGAAAAGATCTTTTTAAGCAACCCAAATATTTTTAGTCTTTCAAATAATAATTTCCAAAAGTCCCAAAGTCACCAAGCAATCCAAATACACACAGTCTGTTTCATTTCGCACTTTCTTCTTTTTATTTTTTCTCTTCCTGGGATTATAGTTCAGTTATAAAGCTCCAGTTGAAATATATCTTTTAGAGGTTTTGTTACAATTTCGCTCTAATCTTATAAATTCCAAGCAGCCTCCTCCAAGAAAATCTTAATGTTAGTTCTTTTCCTCTCCCTTCCCACTTATAGCAAAAAAAAGGTGTTTTTTTTCAGTGCTTAGAAATCTTTATTGTCCCCTTAGCTTCATTTTCAATTTAATTACCTGCTGATGCCAAAACGGGTTTTTCTGATTTTTCCATTCATTTGCTATCACCATAAGGAAGGAGAGTGAGAAAAAACAAACTTTCCCTTTTTACTTTTATTCGCCGCTTCTTCAGTCTTCATAGGGAACGATGCATCTTGAACAAAATTTAAATTTCAGGGTATTTAAATATTACTTGTCATCCCAGTGAGCCAAAAACTTTCACTTTCTCAGCTTCCTCCTGCACATTCTTGTCCGGATGAAAGCTTCTTTGTGGCGGCTGTTACTGTCCGCCGCTTCACCACTTTTGGAAAAGGAAGTTAAGCCAGCTGAGGAGGAGAGGTTGCGATTCCCCCGGACCCCTGCTGAGTCTCCCCTATCTTCAGTTACCTCTACAGGGTAACTATAGCCCCCAAATCCAGCTGGATCGGGGGTACTCCAGTGGCGAGTGCAGCAGGAACCGCGTACGATCGCGGATTCCTGCTGTTACCGAAGCCTTGCAAACCAGAAGTCCCCTTGCTCCTTCTTTCTTTCTTTCTTCTCTTGCCCGCCCCCCTGCTCTCTCTCTGTCTCAGACACACACACAGAGACACAGAGAGTGGGGGGGAGAGAGGGGAAGACAGGGACCCGGCCTCTTCACTATCCCCGAGCATCACCCCTCCCTTCTCAGGCCAGGTGAAGGAGGGAAGGGTGAGGGGCAGGACCAGCCACTTCAGGCAAGGTGAAGAGGCATCGACCAAGCACAGGAGAGCAGAAACCTGGGAATGGCAGCTCTTGGCTCAGCTGGCCCTCAGGGCTGCTGCAGACATATTGCGACAAGGGGAGCAAGAAGCCCCGGGACATCCGCTCACCCACTTGCTGGCTGGCCGGGCTGGACTATAAGAGGCGCATCCACCGGGAAAAGGAAGAAAATGTGATCTGGGAGAAAGGGCAGGCAGGCAGAAGTCCCAGGGCTGCTCCACATGCGCACTGCATGATTAGAGGCTACACACACAGATCGTGTGTGCAATAGCCCTGGGACATCTGCCCGATCTGCGCCACAGCCACCATGTGGTAGGGAAAGCTAGGAGAGCAACTGGGACAAGCGGACGACCTGGTTCGGGGGTGTGGCCAACCAGGGGTCACCACCGGTTCACCCGAGCCAGTGAGAACCGGTTGAAGATCACCTCTGCATGAACTGCAGTTCCAGTGGCCCCTTGTCCTCAGGGCCCCAGTCTCAGCTCAGGCACCCTTTCTTTGTATTGTCCCCTGAAACAGCTCTGGAAACTCCGTTGCAGCTCTCGGAGGTGAATTCCCTTTGGACTTTTGGCAGGGTTATTCGATATAAATATCTTGTTGCTCTTAAGGCTCCTCAAATAAACATTCTTGGGAAGAGCAGCACCATCTTGTTGGATTTCCAGATCTTTGAGACCTTCTTTGAGTTCACTAAGTGCACTAACTCATCCTCCATCATTAAAAGCCCTTCCCTGGAGAAGCCACGGAGGCTGAGTATCAATGAGTAGTTGTGTGTTCATTTTCCCCACAACAACAATCTTGTGAGTTGAGTTGGGCTGAGAGACTGGCCCCAAATCCCCCAGCCTGCTTCATGACTCACAGCCTCGGTTTCTACTTCGGGGGCTTCACCAGTAGAGCAAACTGGCTCCCTTACATACTTATCAAGCTTGGCACAATCCTTCATCCAGTGCATCATTAATGTTCTTATACGAAATACTATAATTTATCAAATCCTAAATCCCAGATATTTTTCTACTACTTTTTAGTCATGCAGTTGTTTCTAGGAGGAAATCATAAATATTTTTCTGGAAAGTTGGTAATGTTTAAATAACATAAAAATATATTTGCCTGAGTATTGTTATAAATCTTTTATGGTAGTGATTTATCAACCCTATTATATCAATGACAACACAGAAAAATTGATGACTTCACGACAAAATGTTGTATCTTCCCACTTTCATGACAAAGATTAAAAAAACTAAAGATATTTTGAGTACCATTTTTAAATGAGTTTTTATCCACTTTATTATCATACCATCCACCCCACACTTAACTGGGTTTCTGATCACATCTCAAAATTGTTTCTTACTCTTTCCTGAGATCAAGTTATGTCAGTAGTATTTCCATAATGCATTTAGGAAATGAAATAATATGTAAGGATGACTTGCATAGAGCACCTAAGTGATCTCCCCCCCTTTCCCACCATCCATTGAGAAAGGGCAGGGATAGGAGGGAAAGACTTTTGGGGGGTGGAGGAGAGATTCTGCCTGGGGAAGAACCAGATAAAAAGAGGAAACCTACAGCTACATTAAAAAAAAGGGTCGGTGGGAGATTTGTACTTTCTGACTCCCCAAATCCTGTCAGTGCAGCATCACAGCGAACGGGGCCTAGCTCAGGTTTCCTCTCTGGGCTTCCTGGGAGAGGAAAAATCCCTGAGAATTTTCTTCTTCAGAAATCCCTGTTTCTCATAACCAACCTGTTGCTTTCAGGGAGTTCATAAATCTCCTTTTTTCTGTTGTTCAACTATGTTTTGTCAAAATCTATATTGTCAGAATATGATCAACAAATTTTTGTGAACTTTTTTCCTTCACTTGTAAGATAGTGGAAACACCTATTTTCCTAATGAAGGATGTCTGTAAATTAGACAACTACAGAAGAAAGATTCAAATGTGAAAAAGCATCTGGGATAAGAAACAAAGTTTTTTGCTTTTAAAATTGCTGCATGTTCCCATTCTAGTTCCATCCTTTCCTGGAGAAGAATGAGTTTGTCAATATTTCGGACATTAAATTCTACATGGACCCAAATGGAGAAGTAGCAGCAGATCTGTTCATTTGGGGCTCCTTGGTTCTTCCCAGGGATGATACCAGGGAAGAGACTCTGGCGTATTTTGAAAGACAGAGACTTTTGATCATAAAAAATGTTCTTTCACGGCTAAAGTTGCTCAACAAGGAAGGAGAAAATTTTGGTGTCTTCTCTCTGTTTTCCAAAGCCTGAGGTCCCATTTCAAGAGGGCTGATGCTCTTCCCCAAAGCTGGTTGACCTTCACTGAGAATTGAATCTGGGCAGTAGGAACCGCATTTTTCCCCTTAGGCTGCTTGGGAGCCTTCGATATTGTTCCATTTTGTGGACCACGTACAATTAAGGGTCTCCATCAAATGGGTGAGAAACCCACAAGGACTGGGGAATGTGTCGGTAGTAGCTTCCAGTTGTTTGCTCCTTGTGCCCAGAATAGCAACGAAGGCAGCAATTCTGCTGACCAGGGCCTGAATCCAGGCTTGGACTGTATCGGATAGGATTGAATTGTGAGTGGACGGAGGTCCTTTTGGCCCCATTGGGGGAAAGAAGCTTCCTCTCGTCCTGCTTGGGAGAAATGTCCCCTGAAGGGGCAGGTTCATATAATCTGGGAGACTCTTAAGGAGGCCAGACCTGGCCAGAGCTCTCCATGCCTCCCTTTCACCCTCCCTGGGATGCAGCAATGGGCTTTCTGCTCCGAGGAAGCAGCTCCAAGGCTTTCAGTTCACCTGAAATTATCAAGATTGTTCTGAAATCACACCTTAAAATTATGGGTGTCAGAAGAGGGGAGAAATGCGAGTTAATGGGGTCATGAGGAGGAACCGACTGGTTATCACTTGATGCTGAAATCTTTTATCAGTTCCATCCAGGGGTGGGATTCAAATTTTGTAACAACCGGTTCTCTGGGTGTGGCTTAATTTGTGGGCATGGCTTGGTGATCACGTGACCGGATGGGCAAGGCTTAGTGGCCATGTGACTAGCAAACCAAATACAAGTGGTTCTCGCTTAATGGCCAATTGCTTAGCAAGTATTCTAATTTATGACTCATCTCCCCAGAGCTCCTTGGCCCGTTTTTGGAGTTTTGACAACCATACACACACACACACAAACACAGCTTTCTAACCCTGCTATTCTTTGATTCTGTAAGGATCTCCTGCTGGAGCAGGGGGTTGGACTAGATGACCTCCGAGATCCCTTGCAGGCCAGCCCTAGATTGTTGTGTTGCTTTAAAGAGTCTTCTGAAGCCAGGGTTTGTGTCCTTCATTCCTCTCCTTTTTTTCTCTCTCCCTCCTTCCATGTATTTATCTATCCATTCATATATATTATTCTCTTTTTTCCATTCTCCGTCTCTTCCTTTCTTTTTCTTTCTTTGTCCCTTCCTTCCATCTCTCCCATTCTCTCTATCCCTTTTCTTCCTTTTGCTTCCTTTCTCTCTTCTTTCTTGTCTTTCTCTTCCTCTCTTATTCACCCTTTTCCTCTCTTTCCCTCTCTTTTTCTCTTTCTCTCCTCTCTGTATCTGTCTCTCATTCTGCCCCTTTCCTTATATTCCCCCCTCTGTGTGTCTGTGTCTGTGTCTGTGTAAAAGAGAGGCATGGATAAGTCTGACCAGGTCTGGTCTCTTTAAGAACCTCCCCAACTATGAACCCGCCCTTTCAGGGGACACTTTTCCCCAAGCAGGACGAAGCTTCTCTCCCAATGGGACCAAAAGGACCTCCACCCAATCATGATTCAAATTCATCTGAATTCAGGCCCTGATCAACAGGATTCCCTTGTTCTTTGCTCTTTGGGGCACAAGGAGCAAACAAACCTGAAGCTCTTAGTGACACATTCCCAGCCCTTGTGGGTTTCTCACCAGTTTGAAGGAGGTACTAAACCATAGATGATTCACAAAATGGAGCAGTGCGAGAAGGTAAGGGTGACAGTGGGGGATAGTGAAGCAGCTGGGTCCCTATCTTCCCCTCTCTCTCCCACTCTGTGTGCGTGTGTGTCTGTGTCTGTGTCTGTGAAAGTGTGTGTCTCTCCCTCAAAGCCTATTGGACCAAGCCAGCAAGCTCTCCTTGGCACTCTTCATTACTTCTTTCATTTCTTCTTTTTGGAATCCAGATTGGCTGAGCAACAATTGCCAGACCGTGGTGGAAGCGTCCTTTCGGGCGACCCTCCTCCTCCTCTTCCTCCTCTTGCACCTGACACCTGTGGATGGATCAGGAGGGTGCAATTGTTTGGGGAGACGCTCGCTGCTCAAGTGAGCAGCCACCTGCCCTGTACCCATTTTTGCTGTGCTTTGGCATTTGATTGAGGAGCATCTCCCTATGCACGTGCACCCTTCTGAGCCTACCACAACCACTGGTTGCGAGAGGAGGATGAGGAGGAGAAGTGTCACCCAAAGGGACGCTTCCACCGAACTGCGCAGAATCATTACAACCAGTTCTATAGAACTGGAAAGAACCAGTAGAATCCCACCCCTGGTTCCAGCTCTCCAGACTTTTCTATTTAATAAAGTCCTCTCTTTTTTTTGGGCAATGTCAGATGTCAAAAGCAAAAGAGAGGAACTAAAGGGAGAATCTTTCAGGAGTTATATCTCCAACCATTTGGAAATAGTGAGAGATTTTGTATTTACTTCAGTGAAGACCACAGGCTAATGTCAAAAATCTTGTCTAATATCCATTTTTACTTCCATTTTCCATGGACAGAGAGTCCTAACACATTTCCTTTGGCAATCTTATTTTTTTCTGCTCAGTCCTTTCCTCAGTCTGAACGTGTGGAAAATTGTCTTCCTGGATTTGTCAAGAGGGCTCGAGAAGGAGAGCCAGTTTGCTGCTACGACTGCGTTCCTTGTCCGGAGGGGACCTTCTCCACTCAGAAAGGTGGGTGACACCAGAGGAAAATGGGAGGCCTGGTTGAATTGCACCCATCCAGAGGATTGTCATGAAAGTGTGAATTAAAAAAGACTTTGAAGCATAATTGATTTCTGGTTTATTTCCAAAATGCCCCATTTCTTCTCTAAACAGAAGAACAAAAAGAATGTGAAGGAAGGACTGTGATAGAGAGAGGTGGCTATGGCAGATTGGGCAGGTTTTATTACTGCCAGAGAAAATATTTCTCCTTTTAAGCTTGGATGTGTCCTTTCTTCCACATTTACTTCTCTAGGAACACCTGAGTTCCTTGAAACATGAGGAATTGTTTTAGGTCCACCTCCTGGAAGGAGGATTTCAATGCAGTCTACATGGGTTCCCTTTGAGGAACACTGAAAAGTTATTGCTGCTATACGAGATGCACAATGTGGTGGCATGGACAGTTATTCCTGTATGTGGCTGCACCCGTATCACCACTGCTCCAATGGCCATTCCAAATTATTTGCAGCAGTCGCTTGATCTGCCAGCCTCCTCTGAGGCAAGTATGACGAGAATTGCCACCTGACAAGTAAGTTTCTCTAGAAAGATAAATTGATCCATTATTTACCTTCAGTAATGGAGGTTCCTATCAATATTCTGAACATTACAAAGGAAAACTTTCAAGTCCAAAGCCTTCACTCAATTTCATAGCCTATCAAAAATATATCGTAGCTATATTTTTTTAAAAAGTGATACACTTATTTTCTGTCTCTGGAAATATTAAAAGATCCATCCCAGAAAATGCTCTCAAGAATCACTTGTTGCCAAAGAACATAAAATATATCTTGAAATGGAAAGGACAAAGAAATATGGGGTTGTTGTTTTTTTTCCACTCAGATACAGAAAAATGCACCAAGTGTCCAGATGATAAATACCCAAATAAAGAAAGAGTCCGATGTATCCCCAAAGTTGTAACCTTCCTGTCTTATGAAGAACTTCTGGGCATCATCCTGGTCTCTTTTGCTGTATTCTTGTTCCTAATCACAAGCCTTGTTTTAATCATCTTCATTAAATTCTGAGAAACTCTCCTTGTCAAAGCCAACAACCGGGACCTCTCCTACATCCTCCTGGTCTCCCTCCTGCTTTGCTTCTGATGTTCTTCTCTCTTCATTGGTCAACCAAGGAAAGCCACCTGCCTTCTCCAACAAATGGTCTTCAGCATCTTCTCGGTCACTGTTACTTCTCTCTTAGCCAAAACCATCATGGTGGTGCTGGCTTTCCTGGCCACAAAACCAGGAAACCGAACAAAGAGATGGTTGGGGAAGAGCTTGGCCAACTGCATCATTCTTTCTTGTTCTGCTGTCCAAATTCTCATTTGCTCCATATGGCTGGGAGTTTTACCCCCCTTCCCTGACTCTGACCTCCACTCCCAGCCTGGAGAGATCATCCTACAATGCAATGAAGGGGCCATTGTCCTATTCTATATCACCCTCAGCTACATGGGCTTCCTGGCTGCCATCTGCTTCACCATGGCTTTCCTGGCCAGGAATCTGCTTGGGACCTTCAACGAAACCAAGCTGATCACCTTCAGCATGCTGGTCTTCTGCAGTGTCTGGGTGACTTTTGTGCCCTCCTACCTGAGCACCAAAGGGAAATACCTGGTGGAGGTCTTCTCCATCCTGGCCTCCAGTGCTGGTCTGCTGGGCTGCATCTTCATCCCCAAGTGCTACATTATCCTTCTGAGGCCAGACCTGAACACAAAAGAGCATCTCACAACCAGAACAAATGTGAAAACATGAGATACAGCATCATTATGATAGTGGAAGAATTGTTCATGTTTCTTTTATTTGATTTCCATTTAGATACTATGAAGGCGTCAAAGAAAATGATATCTTAATGTTTCAAAATGGGGAATTGCTGAATGACTGGAATTCTTGTAGTTCTCTCCCCTTTCAATAAATATTGCTAAAGGGACCTCTGTAAAATTCAGAGGAATTCAGCTGTTCAGCAACAGATACTGAATATGTCACCTTATAAAAATGATTGATGTACTTGTTCCAACTGACAGCAGCTAAACATGTGGGTAGGTGTGAGAGAATGAGTAGGAAAAGAGGTCAGGAGGAAGCTGTGGGAACCAAACACCAGCCTGATTGCCTGATCCTCTCCCTAAAAATGCCAGAATGATGTGAAATGCCATGTTTGACTGGCTCTCAGCAGAGGAGAGAAACCTTCATCCCTTTTATATGAATCTTTCTTGATTTCCTGATAAAAGCTCGTTTGCAGAAAGATTTCAGTAGAACAGCTGTCTGGGATTTCAGTTTGGGGTTTGTTTGTTTTTTTTGGTATGTACGTCACAACAAAATATTAAAAGGGAGATAAAAAAATTAAGCGTGTAGTCAAATTACCACTGTATATTTTTTTCTTCCCGCAACCAGAGAAATAATAAAGCAGTTTTCGGGTGCTTTCATTTTCCACTCTACAGTTTGTACCTAAGGCATTTCTCTGCTCCTCTTCCAAGCTTGTCTTGTCTGTGAAGGCCTGGAGAAGATGTCGTGAGAAAGGGGACCTTGGGACTCTTCCCAGGAGAAGGTTGCAGGGATTCTGTCTCAAGGCAGACGGATCATTGACCAGGTCACAAACCTTCAGTGTTGCATAATGTTCAACCAGGTCCAAGAAAGGGCTGAATAAGTGGGGAGGAGACTTCTAGGTTTCTAGGAAGAGGCACCCATGGAAGTTGCTCTGCTCTCCAACCACAGAGATTGCTGATCAATTGGGAATCAATTTTTCTGTCTCATAAAGGCTCCTAACTGCAAATAAGATCCCTTTGCAAATTCCATTTTAGGGAGATAAGAAAAGCTCTGGTGGATCAGTAGGTCAGTCTAAGATTCACACAAATCCCTCTGGTTCTCCCACAAGCAGTAGAAGAAGGCCAAGGCTTGTGGCTTTGTGCCACATGGAAGAAGCGTTTTTCCAAAGGTGGTATTCAGTAGGTTCTGACCAGTTCTGGAGAACCGATAGTGGAAAGTTTGAGTGGTTAGGAGAAATGGCAAATACCGCCTCTGACTGTATTAAGTAGGATTATTCATACTGACCAGAATGGATTTATGCCATGTAGACACATGAAGACAAATACAAGAATAATTATGGATGTTTTAGAATTCTATGAAGTACACACAACTAAAACAATGGCACTGATTCTTTTAGACATTCCGAAGGCGTTTGACAATCACATTTTCTTATTAAACAATTGACAGGCATGAAATTTGGTGAAGAATTATTAGGATTCATTAAAACAATATATAATACCCAAACCGCAAAAATATTAATAAATGGGGAAAATACAGATAATATAAGGATATACAAGGGTGTAAGACAAGGATGTCCCTTGGCTCCCTTACTTTATATATTAGCAGAAGAGACTCTACTGGTACAAATCCGACAAATCAAGAGATCAGGGGGCTAAAAGTTAAAAAAGAGGAATACAAACTTCAAGCGTTTGCTGACGATATGGCCTTTATAGTGGAAGATCCCCTGGAAACAACACCTATCTTGATGAAAGAAATAGAACAATATGGAAAGAAGGCAAGGTTAAAAATTAATAAAGAAAAAACAAAAGTGATAACAAAAAACTGTATAAATGAACAAAAGGAAGAACAAACCAAGGAATTAGGGGTGCTGATGGTAAATAAAGTAAAATATTTTAATCATCAATTAAAAAAGATAATTACCATAAATTAACAATCCATGTATTGAAAGACTTAGATAATTGGGCTAAATTACAAATCTCTCTATTAGGCCATATTGCAATAGTAAAAATGAATATTTGCCAAAATTGTTATTTCTATTTCAGATGGTGCCAATCAAGTTGGAAAGAAGTTTTTTTTGAAGAACTAAATAAACATATCCAAATTTATATGGCAAGGGGAAAAAAAACCCAGAATAAAATATAAATTATTACAAGATGATAGAAAGAAAGGAGGCTTTGGTTTTCCAGATTTTGAAACATATTACTATGCTGTGATAACAACCTGTCTTAAAGACTGGGTAAATTTGACAAATAAAAGGATCTTAACATTGGAGGATTTTGATCTCCAACTTGGATGGCATGCATTTATGTGGGATGGAAAGAGTAAACACCACTTGTACTTTCATAGGCATTATATAAGGAATGTGTTCCTAAATATTTGGGAAAAGATAAAAAAAGGTATATTCCTTTCAGGAGTAGCCCCACTGGGTTATCCACAATGGAGGCAGTTACACATCCAAATGTTTTAGATTTTGATAATATTGTAAGATATAAAGATCTATTACATCAAACTGGAGAGTTAAAGGGTAGGAAACAAATACAAATTCAAGGAAAAGAGATACCATGGTGGCCCTATGCACAGATATAATCGCATTACAAAAAAGATAAAGTACAATTTGGTTTTAACACAACCTACCAAGAATTAGTTAAAATTTGTCATGGAGAAGAAAGGAAACTGATTTGTAAAATATAAATATCTATCGGATTATAAATTAAAAGAAGAAACAGTCAAGGAGAATATGATAATTTGGGCAAAAATGTGGGCCACAGCATTGAATTAGATAAGTGGGAACATATTTGGGAGATAAATTACAAACTAACTATGTCAGCCTCATACAAAGAGAATCTCACTTGCCACCTGTGAGACTGGCTAGGATGTTCCCGAACCTCCCCCCCAAACTGCTGGAAATGTAACTGCACCCAGGGAACATATTTCCATATGTGTTGGACCTGACCATATGTACAAAATATATTTTTGGAAAAATATCAAAAATTGGATTCTAAATATTACTAAACAACAAATAAAACTTGAACCTGAAGCCTTCTTGCTGGGTATGATATGTTCCATATTAACATACTCCAAATAGTCTATTCCTATTGGTTAATAAATACTGGAAGCTGACTGGTTCCCAATTCGACGCTGATTGGCCAATAATAGCTAGCCTATGATTGGCCAGCTCAGCAGCGGGAAAATCAAGAAGCTGTCATTGGCCACTAGCCGTGAGCAGCCTCTCTATAAAAAGAGCTGCTGCGGCTCCTGGTTTAGATGGATTTTCAGAACTAAATAAAAGAGCTGAAGTTATGCTGGTCTCTGGTCTCATCTTTCACGAACATAACACTGGTGACGGAAGGTGGGATTCTGAGAGAGGAGACCAGTCGAGCACGTGGCATCGAGAACCGAGCAGACGAAATGGCCGGAACCAACTCACCACCCGCACCATTCAACCCAGCAACAGAGGACTGGAAATCTTACATCGATAGATTCCTCATGTTCCTGGAGAGCAACGACTTGCAAGGAATCTCCGACAACCGAAAAAGAGCCATGTTCCTGACGCACTGTGGGCCCACAATGTTCAAGATGGCCAAGGTGCTAACGAAACCAGAAGATGTGAAGTGGATGGCCTGGCCAGATCCAGAAAAATTGCTGAAGGCTCACTACGCACCCTCTCCAGCCTTATTCAGATACATGAATTTTACAAACGGGACCAGAGAGAAGGTGAGAGCATAGCAGACTTTGTAGCAGCTCTCAGGGACATTGGAGGGGCATGCGAATTCCTAAACATGGATGAAGCCATGAGGGATCGCATGGTCCTCGGACTGAGAGACCTCACCCTACAAAGCTCACTGTTAACCCGACCAAAGATTACAGTCACTGAGGCTATCGCTGAAGCCACAGCAGCGGAAGCAACTAAAAAATCAGCGGCAAAAATGCAGCAGATGAATGCAATGACATCCAAAAAACCGGCTGAAAAGAGCCAAGGCACAGAGAAAAAGGCATAGAGTGCACACAAGACCACCACACACTACGCGGATAGTGGATTGTCCGAAATCGATGACAATGATGATGAGGAGATCCACAGACTCCAGGCTGAATGAGATTGACAGCTGAAGAAAGGTCACAAGTCAGAGTTACAGTGTGCCGGGTGCGGAGGAGAGCACCCCCGTACCGAATGCCGGTTCCTAGACGTTTTGTGCCAGTACTGCGAGAGATGGGGTCACATCGCAAGAGTATGCCGAAACCGTACGATCTACAGCCCCCGACAGAGAGACAACACACCACTAAGAATCAAAGATAGACAAGTGTGGAGCCGTGAAAATCATGAAAGCAAGGGCAAGTGGCTAAACAAGAACTTCAGAAAAGAAGAAACACACCAAACCATCACCATCAGTCATTCTAACGCAACAAATGGCTGAAAAGTACATGTGGCAGTCAGGATCAAGGGGCAAGAATGTAAAATGGAGGTCGATTCCGGACCATACCTATCGATGGTATCATGGGATACCATAAAAAGACTGGTACAGCACCTTGGCACAACTGAACTAGAACTCCAATCGCTAGTTCTAAAGGACGTCCAAGGAAACAGAATACCGGTAGTCGGACTCGGACATTTCCAAATAACTTTCAAAGAACATAAGAAAATCTTGCCTCTAACCATCATAGACTGAAACCGATCAAGTCTGTTCGGACTCGAGTGTTTCGAACCTATAGGAATCGGTGTGACCGGCATTAACAGCATCGCAGAGACAGACTGGGAGGAGAACCTAATGAGGGAGTTCCAGGACGTGTTCGATGGAAAATTAGGCAAGTCCCGAGGGTCCCTTATATCATTTAATCCAACAACAGCTCCTATTAGGCTAAAAGTGAGGCGAGTCCCCTTCACACTAAAACCGAAGATTGATGAGGAGCTTAACAAACTCATAGCACAAGGCATTTTGGAACCAATTGACCACGCCAAATGGGAAACCCCAATCGTGGCCCTAGTTAAGCCGGATGGGTCCGTGAGAATCTGTGGTGACTACAAGGCCATTCTAAACCATGCACCACAGCAAAGCGCGTATCCTGTTCCGATAGTCCAACACCTACTACACTCACTGGGGAGAGGCAAAGTCTTCGCAAAGCTCAACTTTGCCCAAGCATACCAACAATTACCAGTC
>BLBF01016558.1:0-10485 GCA_015471245.1 Laticauda colubrina
GGGGACCTTCTTCACTCAGGAAGGTGGGTGACACCGGAGGAAAGGAAGGCCTGCTGGAAATTGATTTATGCATAGGATTTTGACAGAAAACTAAAGCATGCATTGAAGCTCAACTCTTATTTAGTTTATTCCAAATGCACCAGAAATCATCCAATTTCATATACCTTAGCTGTATGGGTATTTGAAAATTATATTAACATTTATTTTCTATGGAATATATATACAACACATCTTGAAAATGTTCTTTGAACCAGGCATTGTCCAAAAATGATATTTCTTAAAATGTTAAAAAAAAACCAAGAATATTAAGGAAATGTTGCTCTTTGACTTTCTCAGATACAAAAAAATGCACAAAGTGTCTGGATGATCAATATCCAAATGAGGAGAGAATCCAATATATCCCCAAAGTTATAATGTTCCTGTCTTATGAAGAACATCTGGGCAGTATCCTGGTCTCCTTTGCCCTGCTCTTCTTCCTAACCACAGGCCTTGTTTTAATCCTCT
This sequence comes from Laticauda colubrina, assembly GCA_015471245.1. NCBI lineage: Eukaryota > Metazoa > Chordata > Lepidosauria > Squamata > Elapidae > Laticauda > Laticauda colubrina. The sequence goes on from BLBF01016558.1 coordinate 505, forward strand.
TCATTAAGTACCAAGAAACACCCATTGTCAAAGCCACATCCTACATCCTCCTGGTCTCCCTCCTGCTTTGCTTTTTGTCTTCTTCTCTCTTCATTGGTCAACTAAGTAAAGTCACCTGCCTTCTCTGACAAATGGCCTCCAGCATCATCTTCAGTTGCCATTTCTTCCCTCTTGGTCAAAATCATCATGGCGGTGCTGGCCTTCCTGGCCACAAAACCATGAAACCAAGTGAAGAGATGGTTGGGGAAGAGCATGGCCAATTCCATAATCCTGTCTTCTTCTGCTGTCCAAGTTATCATCTGCTCCATCTGGCTGAGAGTTTCTCCCCCCTTCCCTGACTCTGACCTCCACTTCCAGCCTGGAGAGATCATCCTACAATGCAACGAAGGGGCTGTTGTCATGTTCTACATCACCCGAGCTTCATGGGCTTCCTGGCTGCCATCTGCTTCACGGTGGCTTTCCTGGCCAGGAATCTGCCCGGGGCCTTCAAGCTGATCACCTTCAACATGCTGGTCTTCTGCAATGTCTGGGTGACTTTTGTGCCCACCTACCTGAGCACCAAAGGGAAACACATGGTGGCTGTGCAGGTCTTCTCCATCCTGGCCTCCAGTGCTGGTCTGCTGGCCTGCATCTTCACCACCAAGTGTTACCTTATCCTTCTGAGGCCAGACCTGAACACAAAGGAACATCTCACAGCCAGAACAAATGTAAAAACATGTGATAGCATTTCATTATGATAGCAGAAGAATTGTTAATGTTCCTTTTATTTGATATCCATTTATATAGCATGCAAGAGTCAAAGAAAATGATATGTGTATGTTTAAAAATGGGGAATTGTTGAATGACTGGAATTCTTGCAGCTCCCTTCCCTTTCAATAAATATTGCTAAAGAGACCTCTGTAAAATTCAGAAGAATTCAGCCGTTCGTCAACAGCTACTGAACACGACACCTTATAAAAAACAATTGATGCACTTGTTCCTACTTACAGCAACTGAAAGCGTGTGTAAGAGAGACTGAGCAGGAAAAGAAGTCAGGAGGAATCTGTGGGAACCAAACACCAGCCTGGTTGCTTGATCCTCTCCCTAAAAATTCCAGAATGATGTGAAATGCCATGTTTGACTGGCTCTCAGCTGAGGAGGGAAATCTTCATCCTTCTTATATGAGTCTTTCTTGATTTCCTGACAGAACCCCCTTTGCAGAAAGAATTCAGCAGAACAGCTGTTGGGATTTGAGTTTGGGATTGTTTTGATTTTGAAGTATGTAATTCACAGTAAATGAAAAAATAAAATGTGTAAAGAAATTTCCACTGTGTGTGTATATATGTATATATATATGTGCTGTTCAGCTTCCTTCGGGTATTATCCCATGTCATTGTAGTGCTTTTAAAGTTGTAGCAACGTTTCAGCAGAATCTCATCTGCCATCATCAGCCTTCTGTATTGAGTTTGTATGTGGGTCAGGGTCTCACAGCCGTTGGTTTTAAATTTGAGGCTAGCCTATTGTTGTGCCAGGATGTTTTTTTCTACAACCTGATTGGTTGGGAGTCTTGGTCTGTGTTTATTGGACTTGGAGTTTGTTTGATTGGTGTTTCTGGTTTCTTCTGTCTGTTTTGTGGCAACTCTCTGTTCCTGTATTGGAGGCTTTCAGTGCAGCTTGGCTTCGCAGGAAAGGACGGCTATTATCTATTAGGAAGCTAGGTTTCATCTGGGTGCCTGGTTGGGGTGTGTTTGAGGTGGAGGTATCAGCGGGAGTCTGTTTGTGCCCAGGTGTTTGCCTGGCTTGTGGTGTGGAGATCTTACTATTTGAGAGTGCAGGCTTCCAAATGATTGATAGTCTGGTGGAATCATCTCTTCTATTCATGCTTTCAGGTCTTTTTTCAATCTCTATGTCTTCTCTGATGATTCTGTGGTTGGGGTTTTCTATAGTGGCTAGGGTTTTGGGTGCCATTGAAGTTGATGTTGTGACCTATGGTTTTCATGTGTTGGACAAGTGAGGAGGTGTGTTCCAGCTTTTTTAATGCATTTTTGTGTTCATCCAGGCGGGTATTTATTCTTCTATTGGTCTGCCCAATGTATGTGGCCGGGCATGATGCACAGGGAACTTCGTATATGCCTTGGTTTTCCAGGTCAATTTTGTCTTTGGGGTTTTTAAGGATGGCTGCTATTTTATGTCTGTTTTGAAGGCAGTCTTGATGTGATGCCTCTGTAGTATCTTACTGATTTTGTCTGTAGTACCTCTTATGTAGGGCAGGACAGCTGTTCCATAGGTCTGTTGATCTTCTAGGTCTCTATTCTGTCTTAGTGTGTTTTTGTGGATCAAGCTGGTGATTTTGTTTTTGTGGAAGCCGTTCGCTGTCAGTACTTTAGTCAGGGTGCATAGTTCAGTCTTTATATGTGTCTTGTCTGCCAGGCCTTTGGTTCTCGTGATTAGTGTTTTGGCCATGGAATTTATCTGTGCTGGGTGGTGGTGGGATTGGGCGTTGAGATAGCAGTTGATGTGTGTTTTCTTCTGGTATACGGTGTGTCCTAGTGTGCCATCTGTTCTTTTGTAGATTAGTACATCTGTCAGCCTTCAAGATCTTCTACTATCGCTTTGCATCTTTCGGCTGTCATAAGAAATGGGGGGAGGAAGGGGAGGAAGGGATAAGTCTGGGAAGTGAGCTGGAGGTGTTACATTCTTCTGTTGTGTAAATGGGGGGGAAGCATACAAAAGAGTTAGGTTTCTATTTCTTGCTTAGCTTTCTTTTCTCTGCTCAACGGCAACCCGTTATCAAAGTATGCCAAGGTCAACGAACAGAGGCCTCATCATCACCTGAAGATGCCCACATGATCATATTCACAACTTCTAATTGGAAGTCTCATCTGAACTATTGGGGGTGGGAACAATTCATCACTTTGTATATGTGAATTGCGCGCCTAATTTCTCAGATTCAGAATTCTTTGGTTGCTATCACTTCACTTTCAGTAAAAGATATCTTTTCTCTAAACTAAAGAGCCTAAGTATTTCTTTCCTGGATTTTGAATGGAGCTCCGCCTGACATTATTTTGAATCTCCACACCAGCCCACCCAGAGAGAATACTCAATTTTCTTCTGAGGGGGCCTGGACATCATGTCATCTTCAAATAGTGACCAAGAGGATCCGGGAGCCATTGGAGGGCAAGATTCTGTGCTGGTGCAGGAAGCCCAATCGCTAGCAGAGCTCAGTCTGGAAGAGGATCCAGCTGTGAAGCCCAGATGGTCAGTGGGGGTTGGTTGGAAAGATCCGGGGAAGGACCCCCCCCCAGGGTCACAACTACCCCCCAGCATGGAAAAGAGGAGCCTTGGCAAGAGAAGGAAAAGAGGGAACTCTTGCTGGATTAAGCCAGGAGACTCCTGAATGAAGCCTTTGAACCACCTCAAGCTGCACAAAGGTATGAAGGGGGAGGGGAAGTAGCCCCAGCCAGAAGAAGCAGAGCAGCTCCCTCTCCCATAAATCAACCCGATCCAGCAGCAGCCCCAGGGCTTTCAGTGGGAGGTGTGATTCCTAGAAGGCGTAGAGTTCCTAGACTGCTACCGTTAGAAGTAAAATATGGAGGGGATTCCAAAACCTTGGGATTTTTCCTAGCTCAAGTTTGGAGCCATATGGAAGAATATGGGGAGGACTTTCCCTCAGAAGCAGCTAAAGTGAGGTGTGTTACCAGGGCTCTGGAGGGAATAGCGGCAGAGTGGATGGTGACCTTGCATAATGATAATGCTCCTCAGTTGCTGAACTACAACCTGTTCATGGCTGCACTTAGGGCTAGGTTTGAGGACCCACTGGCAGAGTGCAAGGCTCGAATTAGGATGAAAACCATAAAACAGGGGCGGAGGTCTGTGGCTGATTACACCCAAGAATTTAGACAGTTAACCGGCCATTTCCGAGGCTGGCCCCAAGAAGCCCTGATAGAACTGTTTAAAGATGATTTAAATGAAGATTTGTACCAGAGATGCATTGCTAGAAGAGACCCCAATGACTTGCAGTTGTGATACTTGCTGGCAGAAGAAGTGGAGATTGATTTAACCCGAAGCAAACGGCGGGGAGATTGTGGGTGGAGCAAGTTTCCCCCCACGTCCTCAAGAGTCTCCTAAACCTCAGAGGGGAGGAGTGGCGGCAAGACCCAACCCCTCGGCCTGCTTTCGATGTGGAAAGGAAGGTCACCGGGCTGTGAACTGCAGAGTCAAGTTGGAGCCAAAGGGGGCGCCAAAGGAAGGAAAGAAACCTGAAAAATCCCCAGCGAAGCCTTGCGAAACAGCACTAAAGTCGAAAGAGACGGCAGAGGTCGCCCCTCCAACAGGAGAGGAATCAGAAACCCCAGTTTCGACTCGGAAGATGACTTCCTAGTAAGTCCAAGCGTGGGCCCTATGACCATTCCGGTGAAGTTGAGGGTACCCAATTCAGGGGTCGAAGGGGAAATGCTAGCCCTGTTAGATTCTGGGTGCACAAGGTATATAATCAACATGGAAGTAGTGAAGAAAATGGGCCTAAAACTAAAACCTTTGAAGATGCGCATCTCCTTTTGCCAACTAGATGGATCAGTGGCTGGAGGTTGCCCTGCCCGTTTTGTCACGGAACCTCTAGAAATGATCATGGGAGAGCATGAGGAGACTCTGCGGTTTATTGTGGTCCCTGGGATGGAGCAACCATTAATACTGGGATTGCCCTGGCTCCGGAAATGGGACCCCCAGGTTAACTGTAGAAAGGGATTGTTGCGCATACGCACCAAGGAGCGACTGGGAAAAGAGGGCAGATCCCAGCCGAAGCCTGAGGACCTAATTGAAATAGCTTCCACAGGTACTGAGCCTGTGAAAGGGGAGGAGAAAATTCCCAAAGAGTATTGGAATTTAAGCCCCTGTCACACTGCACCAACGGATGAAAAGAGGAAGTAAAACTGAGAGAAACACTTGCCATCCGTTGGAAAACGCGATGTACTCACTGCCTCCGTTTTGCTTCCTCTCTATCCGTCCAGCATCCGTTTATTGACGTTTCATCCGCTCAAAAAGTTTTAGGCTGCTTTAAACTTTTGTGCAGAAAATGTATCCAATGTGGCCGTTCTGCATCCGTTACGCATCCGCTATATCCGCTAGGCATCTGCTGCGCATCCGCGCAACTCCATCCGCCCAGTCTCAGGAAGGAAGCGGAACGGACACAGAATGGATGCGTAGCGGATGAGAATGGATGCAGAACGGATGCAGAACGGAAACAAAGCGTTTAAAGCGGAAAAAACGTTCGCGGAGGGGACCTATCTCGGATATCAAGGATGTCTAGAGGATGCCTAGAGGATGCAAAGGGACACCTATACTGCCCATAAAAAGGGGGAGCAACTCGCCTGCATCACACTTTCAGAACAGCAGCCAAGCTGTGCAGACCTCTGCAGCCTTCATCTGACTCTTCCTCTTCCACACCACCCAGTCATGTCCACCGTGGATTGCGACCAAATTATTTCGGCAGCCACCATCCTTCTGCAACACTGCAAAACCATCTACAGTCTCTGTGAACAGTACTACTGGAAGAAAAGGAGGCACCCAAAAAAAGTCTGGATCCAAAGATGGTTCGCCAGAAGAGCACAGTACGTACTTTATGACAAGCTGATGGTGGAGCTCAGGACCGAAGACCCTTGGGCATTCCAAAACTTCATGAGGATGCCTCCAGCCAAGTTGTGCAGCGCCTGACAGCCAGGTTGACCAAGACAAACACCAGCTTCCCTCCCAGCCTGGAACCTGGGCTCAAGGTGGCACTTACTCTGCGCCACCTGGCCTCAGGGACCACCTACAGGATCATGCAGCATGGCTGGAGGGTGCCACCCAGCACCATCAGCTTTGTGGTCAAAGAAGTGGTGCAGGCCATCATCGAAGAATACAAGGAGGAGCTCCTCCAGTGCCCCTCCACTGAAGAAGGATGGAAGAAAGTTGCAGAGCAGTGGTATCAGAAGTGGAACTTCCCCCACACCGTTGGAGCCATATATGGCAGGCACGTGGCCTGCAAAGCTCCAGCCAACTCAGGGTCCTCTTATCACAACTCCAAGGCCTTCTTCAGCATCATCCTCTTCGCCATGGTCAATGCTGACTACAAGTTCATGTACATCGATGCTTCAGGCAACGGCTCATCTTCAGATGCCCAGATATACAACGACAGTCACCTCAAGGAGGGGCTGGAAAGCAACCTCATGGTGGGCTTCCCAGATCCAGACCCTCTGCCCAACGACATGCAAGATGTGCCCTACTTCATCGTGGGGGATGACGCCTTCTCCCTCACAACCTACCTCATGAAGCCCTACACTTCCAGATACCTCACCCGTGAAGAGAGGATCTTCAATTACAGGCTGTCCAGGGCAAGGCGGGTGGTGGAGAACACCTTTGGCATCCTGGCCAACAGGTTCCAGGTACTTCTCACCAACATGCAGCATCGCCCAGAGACCATGAGGAGGATCGTGGAAGCTTGCTGCATCCTGCACAATCTCATGCGCACCCGCTACCCAGTCTTGCAGAACAGGCTCGTGGACCTCCAACAAGGCAATGGGGACATGGAGCCTGGGGAATGGAGGCAAGGGCAAAACCTGATAGATACTGAGGATGTGCAAGGCCCCAACAGAGCCTCACGTGAGGCGAAGAAGCAGCGCAACCTCCTGAAACACTGGTGCAAATCCCCAGCTGGAGTGGTGGAGTGGCAAGACAGGATGGTAGATGCTTAATGGATGCTTCCTTTAGACTGTCTCATCACACGGATGAGATTGGGCCATATATGTTTGGTTGGCCTACAATGAACAGGGCATTTAATAAAGAGTTGTGTTTATGTTGACATGTGTGGATAATTACTACATTATTATTGATAATGAAGGGCCATAGGTGTGGCACCTGGGAGGGTGGACCATACAGTCCCACTATGCTTGCACTGGAGGTTTATCTATCCAACAGCTATTACCCATCCCAAAGGTATCCCTGCCCACCCCACTGCTATCTTAAACCATCCCACAAGCATGCAAAGGCTAAACAATTTCTAAAAGTTTCCACCAAGACTTTATTCAATAAAATAAATGAAGCAAGTGTGTGAAACAAAGATAAACTTTATTGAACAACAAGCTTTAAAATAAACATGACCCAAGTTAAGTGTCCAAATAAAGTCCACAAATATCCAGGCAACCAGTCTCTGGCACTCCTCTTGGTCACTCGGGAGGTGTGTGGCCAGTCCAAGGTGTTAGGGTGCAGGTGCTGTGGAGGTGGCTGCTGCTGCAGTGCTGGTCTGAGGTGTTATTGGAGTGCCCAGCCCTGAGAGGACAATAGGGGACAGTGTGTTGAGGAAGGGGTCGGACAGCTGGCTCAGCCCCGTGATGCTGAGAGGTCCTTCCTCCATGTCATGGGGTGTCAGCCCCAGTACTGAGGACAGATGTACTGAGGCCGGGCTTGGCTGTGGGATGGAGGAAGGAGCAGTGTAGTGGGGCTGCCTGCTCTGCAGCGGGGTGAGGACTGTCGTGGGTGGCATCATTGGCGTGGCTGGCATCGCTGTCGTGGGTGGCATTGTCGTGGGTGGCATTGCCGGCATCAATGGAAGCGGTGGCAATGTTGTCGGCCGATGACTCTGTGCCTGCAACTGTAGGGGCTGCTGTCTGTGCTGCTGGACTTCTGGGTAGCTGTAGCCCTGGTAGGTGAGGGGCTGTGGGAAGCCTTGGTGTGGGAGGGACATCACCTGGGGTGGAGGAGCAGACCTGGACTGGGTGGGAGCAGGTGCCTCTGGGTGTGGAGGGTTGTGAAGCAGCTTGGTGATCCTCTCCTTCACCACCTGGTACTGAGGATCCGGCATCTCCTTGAGGGTCTGGTTCACATAATTGAGGAAGGGCTTGCGATTGGAGTAGGAGGATTCGATGGGGACCAGCTGAGAGAGGAGACCTATGCTGGTGCGGATGGTGTCCCTGATCTCCACCAGGACCTTGTGGCTCTGCCCCTCCTGCGGTCCGGCTCTCTGCCTTGCTGTGGAGGCGGAGGTGTGGGTGGATGCGGCTTCGGCAGTGGTGGACTCGATGTCTCCTTTCTCCCACCGCACCAGGGACTCCTCCTCGCTCTCCACCCCACTTTCAACACCTGCCAGGGGGTTCTCCGCCATGGCACCCCCCACAGATACCTGCGTGGAGACAGGGACTGACTCTCGGCCGCCAGAGGACTGGCTCCCAGCAGGCTGCTGGAGAGAGAGGGTAGAGATTTGGGCTCCTGGTGCTCCTCGGTGGCGGACCTCACCCTCCAGGAAGCTGCACTTGGCCATGACATAGCTCTCTATCTGTCAGCTTAACCCTGGCCTGGCCAGATTTTTTGCGGTGCAGCTTCCCGTACCAGGTGTGCATGTGCTTCCACCAGCCAAGGAGCACATCCGATGTGTAGCCCAGACTCTCCGCCCTCTCTCTCCAAGCAGCCTGCTTCCGCTTGGTGTCCCTGTACAGCCGGTGTCCCTTCCGCCACAGATATTCGTTCTCTCTCAGCCAGTCCAGCACCTCATCCTCGTGCGCTTCCTCGATGTAATACTGCCTCCTCTCGCATTGTTGAATATGCCTCTTCCTCCCTTTGGCAGGACCAGATGGGCCCTCATCAGAGGGGCTCCCAGGTGGTAGGGGCTGCTCCTCCACACCAACAGCAGCAGCAGCATCACCAGCAGGATCAAAATCAGCCTCATTATCATCAGCATCTGCATACTCACCAGCAGGATCATAATCAACAGCAGCAGCAGCAGCAGCAGAAAGACCAGGATGAGCAGCAGCAGAGTAAGCACCAGCAGCAGGGTCAGCAAGACCAGGAGCACGAGCAGAACGAGCAGGACCAGCAGGACCAGCAGGACCAGGAGCAGCTTCAGCAGAGTACGCAGCAGCAGAAGCACCACCACCAGGAGCAGCTGCAGCAGAAGCTCCAGCAACAGAAGAGCGAGCCCAAGCAGCAGAAGCCCCAGCAGAAGCAGAGTCAGGGACATGGGGTGGGAGGGTGGTCCTGTCCCTCTTGCAAGGGATGGCGGCAGGTTGCTGAGCCTTTCGCTTCTTCCCCATGGTTGTGGGGTTGCTGGCTGGCAGGAAGGCTGGCAGGAAGGCTGGCAGGCACCAAGGCTGGCACCAAGGCTGGCAGGAAGCCTGTTAGGAGCCCTGGCAGGAAAGCAGGCACCAAGGCTGGCAGGCAGACTGGCTGGCAGGGAGGCTGGAAGGCAGGCTGGCAGCAAGGCTGGCAGGGAGGCTGGAAGGCAGGCTGCCAGCAAGGCTGCCAGCAAGGCTGGAAGGCAGGCTGCCAGCAAGGCTGGAAGGGAGGCTGTCCAGGAGGCTGGGAGGCAGGCTGGCAGCAAGGCTGGAAGGGAGGCTGCCCAGGAGGCTGGGAGGCAGGCTTGGAGACAGGCTGGCAGCAAGGCTTGCAGGCAGACATGCAGGAAAGGAACTAGAAGCAGCAGGTCTTTCCTCGGAATGCTGGCCACATGCGAGCTGCTTCCCTTTATATCCAGGGGGCTTGCGCAATGCATCCCCCCCGCATGCGCAATTAACGCACGACATCCGTTCCGCTTCCGCTGTGCATCCGCTAGGCTTCTGCTGTGCGTCTGCTTCATCCGCTGTGCATCCGTTCTGCATCCATTTTTTCCGTTCCGCGTCCGCTTCACTGAGGCCCCCCGGAAGCCTAGCGGACACGCTGTGCTTCTGTTCCGCATCCACTTTGCATCCGCCCTGTGTCCTCCCTGCGTCCATTTCATCTGCTCCAATTATGCAAATTTTCACCCCTTTTCAGCACGGAAACAATGGATGTAAGATTTTTCTCTTCCGTTGTGTCCTTTTTGCATCCGTTGGGCAGTGTGACACGGCCTTTAAAAGAAGTGTTCAGTGAGAAGGCCTCGGATGAGCTTCCACCTCACCAGCCAACAGACTGTGCTATTGAGATTTTGCCTGGGGTGAAGCTCCCGAAACCAAAGTTGTACTCAATGACCCCACGGGAATTGGAAGAGCTAAGATTGTT
>BLBF01016562.1:0-34734 GCA_015471245.1 Laticauda colubrina
GGAGGTCACCCAATTCATATTAGAAAATTATGCTTTTTGAAACACTCTAAATTCATAGAAAGGAATCAAAATTGCAATAGCAAAAGTGCCTAGACTTATGTACTACTTCATAATGCTTTACAGGCCTCTCAAAACAGTTTACAGAATCAGCATATTAGCGACAACAATTTGGGTCCTCGTTTTACTGATTTTGGAAGGATGGAAGGCTGAATCAACCTGGAGGATCATATTCTTGATAACGAGCTGAATTAGCCTACAATATTGCATTCTAATCACTGCACCACCATGGCTCAAGATAGCAAATATTCAATATATTTTTGCCAAACAAGAAAAGGATATGTATTTTTTTTTAATAAAATGAAATCACAGAAATTCAGCTTGGTTTTTTATAAAGATATCCAAACAGAAATCCCTAATAAAATCTGTGAAGCCAGCTGCTGGTTTATTTGTTTGATAATTTGTTTCTTTCCTGCATTATTAAGTTTTTACAAGTAGCTCACAATAGCGAGAATGTCCAACACAGTTTCTTCCTCATATTTTCCCCACAACCACAATCCTGTAAGGTGAATTGGGATAAAAAGTGTGATTGACCCAAAGTCACCCTGCTGGTTTTCATGGCTGAGGCAGAACTTGAGCTCATGGTCTCTTGTTTCAGGTCTCGACATAGAAAACCCAGGAAAACTCATCTGATAATGTTAAACCATTTAATCTGTCTTCTCAGTAACAGCATATATCCCAAGTTTATTTATGTGACAGAAAAAATGGAAGAGAATATATAATGGTGAATTTTTTGGCAGAAATGTGGAATACTATACTTCACATAACTGATGGTTATTCTAGGACATATCTTTCTAGATCTCCAGTACTTCATGATTCTGTATTAATCATCCAAACCTCTCAAGTATTGAAACTATAAATGTTCATATTTTTAATTCCCTTTCCATCTTTAATCCACTAAAATCATGTCATCATAGATATTTCTGGATAATTATTTGGCCGTACAGGTAGTCTTTGTTGTGTATAGGAATTAGAAGACTCCAAATAACTAAACCTGGTTGGCCGAGTAGGCCACACTAGGATTGGTCAATAAAGCACCATTGCGATTGGCTCGCCTGACAGCAGGTATTCTCAAAGAACTGTCATTGGCCGCAAGCCACAAGCAGCCGCTATAAAAAGGGCTGCTGCGGCTTCGGCAAATGTTCCGCTACAAGTTACTAAATTGTTTAAATGAAGAGCTGTTTGTTGGAACACCGGTCTCACGTATCTTTATTATCCAAACTGAACACAACGAAGGTGGGATCATCTTAGAAAAGTGAGACCGAAGCACACGGCAACAAGAAACGAGCAACCAAAATGGCCAATACCAATGCGCTGTCCACACCGTTCAACCCAGCCGAAGAAGATTGGGAGTCATACATTGACCACTTTCTGATGTTCCTAGAAAGCAATGACCTACAAGAAATAACTGACCAGAGGAAGAGAGCCATATTCCTCACGCACTGTGGCCCTGCCATTTTCAAAATGGCCAAGGCATTAGCCAAACCGTGGGATGTAAAACAAATGGCAGGGCCAGAATTAAACTGAATGCTACGAGCCCATTAAGTGCCTGTGGTCTCCAATCTTATTAAAAGGCATGAATTCTATAAGTGAGACCAATGAGAAGACGAGAGCATCAGAGATTTCATAGCAGCCCGAAGAAATATCAGAGGAGCCTGTGAATTTCTCAACATGGACGAAGCCATGAGAGACCACGTGGTCCTCGGATTGAAGGACGCTACACTCCAAAGCAAGCTACTAAACGGACTGAATATCACAGTGGCTGAGGCCATCGCAGAAGCCACCACCGCTGAAGCAGCCAAAAAATCCGCCGCCACCATGCGCCAGATGAACTCAACAAATCCAGAACCACAGAACCAAACCTGAGAAAAGAAGGTGGAAGGAAACCAAAAACAAACCACCGCGATTGCCCACCATGAAGACCTTGATTCCCCGAGTGACACCGATGATGACAATGAAGACATACATAGGCTTCAGTTGGAAAGAAAATGGCGGGAAAAAAGAGGAAGGAGGTGAGAATTCCAGTGTGCTGGATGCGGAAGGGATCACTCACACTCCAAATGCAGATTCCTGGATGCCACTTGCAGATTTTGTGAGAAACGGGGGCACATTGCAAGGGTCTGCCAAAGAGGTATAGTCCAAAGAGACGTGGCAGCACCTCCCCCAGAAACAAAGATAGACAAGCCAGAAGCCGATGGAGCTGAGAGAACAGAAACCAGCGAATGAACAACAAAGAAGAAACACGTCAAACAATAATCATCGGAAACGCCAGGGCAGCAAACGCAAAAAAGGTCTGAATAAACGTAAAAATCGAAGGAAAGCCCTGTGAGATGGAAGTAGACTCCGGATCATATCTGTCAATGGTATCATGGAACACTATCAGAAATCTGATACCAGACATCAAGCAAAGAGAACTGGAACAGCAAAGCCTAATACTCAAAGATTACCAGGGAAACCGAATCCCAGTAGTGGGTCTTGGACATTTCCTAATAGAATTCAAAAACCACGTTGAAGTACTTCCTCTGACAATCGTCGACCATAATTGCCCTAGCCTGCTGGGAATCGAATGGTTCGCGCCCCTGGGAATCGGAGTGACCGGAATCAAAAGCATCGCTGAGACCAATTGGGAGGAGAGCCTGCTGAAAGAGTTCCGGGACATATTCGACAGGACCCTAGGTAAGTGCAAGGGGACCCCAATAACATTCAGCCTTGACCCTAAGATAGCTCCCATCAGGCTCAAAGCCAGACGCGTTCCCTTTACCTTAAAGCCGAAAATAGGGAGAAGGCGGAGCTTCGTCTCGGTGTTACAGCTGCGATCTCGGGGCTCTGAGATCGCAGCTGATATTTTCGCCCCTGGTCGGTCCTAACGGACCTAAACCGTCCCGTAGAGACGGGGATTGTGAAGGGCACAGTCCCAGGATCCCAGAGATATCGCAAAATCTCTGGTTTGATCCGGGAAAAGCCCTTTTGCTGGCAGCGGAAAGACAGCCTCCAAAGCTGCTGAAGTCGGGACAGCTCCGGAAAGAAAGTGATTTAAATGAGCGTGTATCGGTTGGGTGAGAAATTTCTTTTGTATAGTAAATTGATTGAGACTTGAAAGGACATCCTGAACAAAGAAGAAATCTGTGACTTTATTTTTGTTTGACTGAAACTTGGCTGAGCGGCGTTTAAGTGATGTCAAATTGAGACTTGGATTTTTTCCTTATTTTTTTTTCTGAGGACTTTAATGTGATTTTGTAGGTAACCGGATTGAATTTTCTCTTATATATATTTTTATGCTTCTCTTGATTTTTATTTTTATTTTTTTTTAAATTTTCTTTTTAGGATAGAGGCTCCCTTTGATTATCTTTTTTTTTCTTCCTGTTTGAGTTTTCTAAAAAATATTTTTCTGGCTGGGGGGGGAAAGAGTAGTAAGAGATGTTGCAACACTGCCAACTAGAGGCTTGAAAATATTTGAATTGGGGAGAAAAGCACTCCTTTTCAAGGACATTTTAATGTGATAAGATAGAGGGAGAACGCAGTAAAATATTATTACAGGTGCTTTCTTGGACTCTTATCAATATTTCAACACTTGAGGCTTGGCTTTGAAGCTGCTGGAGAAGACAGTCATAATAAGAGCCTTGGATAAGGAAATAAAGTGCAGTGTGCAGTGCATATATATATATATATATATATATCTGAAATTCCTACTCACCAGACTTTTTGTTAATTTTAACTCTAGTATTTTTGCTTTTTATTTTAAAGGGAAAGCCTTAGAGCTCTTTCTTTTTTTTTTCATGCTTCTTTGCTTCTTCCATCTACCACCTTGTTTTTGTTTCTTTTTTTTGATTATTATTATTATTATTATTTCTTTTTTTTTTCTTCTTCTATTTTTTTTTTTTAATGGTGGATTACTTCAATTGGACTAGGGTCTAGAAGAACCTGAAGATCTTTCTTTTTCCTTTTCCCCTTTTTTTTCTTTGGTTTTGGGCTTTTTACTATTGGATCTTTTATTTTTATTTTTTTGGACTATATTTGGTTACTATATTAGCTGGATTGAAAGTCAAAGAGAACCTGAAGCTTTGGAAGCATTAAAATGAGCAGGAAACCAAAATTATTTGGCATTTCTGTTTCTACCTCTGCTTCCCCACCATCTGAAGGACAACATTTAATTCAGACAATGTTGAAGCAAGATAAAGAACAAGAAAAAGCAAATTTACAGACGATTATGCAAGGAATTCAAGATATTAAGATAAAAATAGATGCTATGGATCAAAGAATAGAGAAATCTGATGAAAATATTAAACAAATGATGAGGAAGTATGAGGAGAGATTCCAAAAAATTGAGGAAGAAGGAAAACAAAGAGAGGAGAAGATTGGAAATATTGACACTAGATTAACAGTGGTAGAACAAGAAAAAAATGGGATGTTGAGGTGGGAGATGGAAAGATCAGAATTTTATCTTAGATTCCAAAATATAGAAGAGGAAAAAGGAGAAAATTTGGCTGCGATAATGATAGAAATGCTGGCAGACCTTCTGGAAATTACAGAGGAAAAGATGATGGATGGAGTAGATGAGATATATCGAGTTTATACAAGATATATCGAGTTTATGCGATGAGAAATAAACTACCAAAGGAAGTTCATATCAGATTTACCAAAAAAATCCATCAAAACACAGATATTGCAAGTGGTAAGAGAGAAAACATTGAAATATAAAGGTAAAGAGATTGTGGTTTTAAAACAAATACCTAGAAGAGTGAGAGAGATGAGAAGAGATTACCGATTTCTGACCAAAATACTATTAGAAAATGAAGTGAACTATAGATGGCTGATACCAGAAGGACTAATCTTTACGTGGCAAGAACAGAGACATAGAATTGATTCGATTGAAAAAGCAGAACTTTTCTACGCAGAATTTTTTGGAAGAAGAAAAGAGGAGGCAGAGAAAGAGGTCTCATTAATTGAGCTTCAGGAGGAACAACTGGAGATTGAAAAAGAGAAAGGAGTTGTAGGTGGACAGGTAGACAGTAAAGAACAACGTGAAGTGAGAACTACGAGAGCTGTTAGACCTAAATATAAAGCATAATCATGGAAGAAAAAAAACTGATTACAATGAATATAAATGGACTTAACTCAGCTGTTAAAAGAAGAAAAACTTTTCATAAATTAGAGAAATTAAAATTTGATATAATTTACTTACAAGAAGTTCATATTAAAAAACAACATGAGCAATTGTTAGTACAGCCAAAATTAGGGAAAATATTTACTTGTTTGATTCAATGTAAGAAAAGGGGAGTGGTTCTCTACATTAAAGAGGATATCCCAGCAAAACTGATTTACACGGATGAAGATGGAAGAGTATTAATGGTGGAAATAATGGACAATAATAAAAAAATACTCTTGATTGCAATTTATGCCCCGAATGATAAACAAGAAGAGTTTTATAAAAAACTACATATGGAAATAATTAGATTGGACTATGTTAACATAATTATGATGGGAGACTTTAATGGAATTGTGGACAATAAATTGGACTATATAACAACAACAACAAAACAAAATAGAAAGGTTCTCCCTAAATCTTTTTTTAAAATGACAGATGAATTAACTTTAAAAGATATTTGGAGGGAAAGAAACGTTAAAACTAAACAATATACTTTTTACTCTAATAGACATTTATCATGGTCCAGATTAGATATGATTTGGATCTCAACAGAATTAATATCCATTATTCAAGAAACAAGTATTGAAATGAGTACTTGGGCAGACCATAGTCCAATGACAATTAAATGGAAGGGACAAAAAAAAAGATCGAGATGGACATTAAACAATACTATTTTAAAGGAGAAAGACTTTATACAATGGATGGAGAAGGAATTGGTTTTTTTCTTTAAGGAAAACAAAAAAGAAGATACTTCAATACAGAATGTTTGGGATACAATGAAGGCATATGCTAGAGGTTTGGTAATAGATTATACAAGAAAAAAGAATATTAGGAAAAGAGAAACCTCCAAGATCCTGGAAGATGAATATAAAAGACTTGAAAAAGAACTACAGAAAATGCCACAGAAAAAAGATATTAAATTGAAACTGGATGTAATTAAGCATAAAATGGAATTAATAGAGAAAGAAGAACTGGCACAGAAAATTAGAAATTCTAAACAGAATTATTTTGAAGACGCAAATAAACCAGGTAGATGGCTAGCATATAAACTGAGAAAGGAGAAGGAATCAAGAAAAATATTGAAACTAATAGATGATCAAGGTCAAGTTTGTTGTGGTAATAAGGAGAAAAAGGAAATTATTCGAGATTTCTATGGACAACTATATAAACAAGAGAATATTGAGGAGGAAAAAATTAAACAGTATTTACAGAATGTTAACTTACCGAAGATACCTAAAGAGACTGAAGAAATGTTAGAAAGCAATATAACAATGATGGAATTAAATGAAGCATTTAAGAGACAAAATAATGGGAAAGCACCAGGTCCAGATGGGCTTCCGGCAGAATTCTATAAAAAATTTCAAGAATCATTGAACATCCCATTGTTAGAAGTTATGAATGAAGTTATGTTAAAGAAGATGACACCCAAAACATGGTCAGAGGCTTATATTACACTTATTTTAAAGGAAGAGGCTGACCCGTTGCAAATTAAGAATTATAGACCTATTTCCTTATTGAATGCAGATTATAAAATCTTTGCTTCAATTTTAGCAGAAAGACTGAAAAAATATTTAAATAATTTTATCCATCCAGATCAAAATGGATTTCTGCCAAAGAGACAAATTAGAGACAATATGAGAGTAATTTTGGATACTTTGGAATATTATGAGGCTCATCCTGAGAAACAAATGGCTTTGATATTCCTAGATGCTCAAAAAGCATTTGACAACGTGAACTGGAGATTTATGTTATTACTATTGGAACAGATGGGTTTTGCCAGAAAATTTATTCAAGCAATAGAAACCATATATAATAAACAGACAGCAAAGGTAATGGTGGAGGGAGAGTTTACAGATCTTATTAATATAAGAAGAGGCACAAGACAAGGATGTCCCCTATCTCCTTTGTTATTCGTATTGACTTTGGAAGTGTTGAATAGAAATATTAGAGATGACAAAAGTATAAAAGGAATGAAAATTAAAAAGGAAGAATTTAAACTACAAGCTTTTGCTGACGATTTAGCTTTTATTCTGGAAGACCCGTTAAAAACCGCTCCAAAATTATTGGAAAAGATAGAGATATATGGTGAGATGGCTGGCTTGAAAATAAATAAAGATAAAACAAAGATTTTGACAAAAAACATGTTATTGAGACAAAGAGAAGAACTGACAGATCTTTTGAAAATCCAAGTTACAAATAAGGTTAAGTATCTGGGGATATATTTGACAGCAAGATGTAGCACATTAAAAGAGAATAATTATATTAAACTTAAACAACAGATAATTACAGATTTGAAGAAATGGGAAAATTTACAATTGTCATTAATAGGGAGAATTTCAACAATTAAGATGAATATTTTACCTAGAATTTTATTTCTCTTTCAAACAATACCAATTAGACTTGGAAAAGACTACTTTGAAGATTTAAATAAAATCATGTTGAAGTTTATATGGCAAGGTAAAAGAGCGAGAATAAAGTTAAAGCTTTTGCAAGATGCTAGAATTAGAGGAGGTTTTGGCCTGCCTAATTGGGAACTGTATTATCAAGCTGCAAGTTTGATGTGGGTCAAAGAATGGATAACATTAAGAAAGCATAGATTATTGACATTAGAAGGACATGACTTACTGTTGGGCTGGCATGCTTTTTTATGGTACAAGGGAACTAAAACACAGGGGTATTTCAGAAGACATTATATAAAGGAGTCTTTGTGGTTAAACTGGGAGAAGATAAAAAAACAATGTTACCTGAAAATTCCAGTTTGGTTATCGACTATTGAAGCATTTTCCTATCCTATGATCTATAAAAAGGAACAAACAGTTAGATATGGGGAACTGTTGGATGAAAAGGGTGGACTTAAATCGATCCAAAACTTAGAGGAACAAGGTATAAGGATGAATTGGTTTTCATATGCGCAAATACACTCAAGATATGTTGAAGATTTTAAAATGGAAGGATTTTATGACAAACAGACTGATTTAGATAAGATATTGATGGGTACTGATGAGAAAGTGATTAAAAAATTATATGGTTATTTATTGGAATTAAGCTAGAGGAAGAACAAGTTAAAGAAACTATGATTGCTTGGGGGAAGAATTTTGGATATGGGATTGATTTAGAGCAATGGCAAAAATTGTGGTCTCAAAATTATAAAATGACAATGTCAATAGCATATAAAGAAAACTTGTATAAGATGTTTTACAGGTGGCACTTCCCCCCGACAAGAATAGCAAGAATGTTCAAGAACAAATCTGAAAAATGTTGGAAATGTCATCAGATACCTGGCTCATATTATCATATGTGGTGGACTTGTGAGGATGCCAGAAAATATTGGACTAAAATTCACATGTGGTTGGAAAAAATGACAAAGAAACACATAGACTTGAAACCAGAGATCTTTTTATTGGGAATCTTACCTGATATATATAATAAAGACTTGAAATATTTGATTGTAAATGTATTTTACAATCTAGGATTGTATTTAGGATTTACAAGCTAGGATTGTATTTGCTAAAAATTGGAAGAATGAGAAAATACCATCACAGGAAGAAATTATTAAGAAAATATTGGAATGTGCTGAGATGAGTAGATTGACATTTGAAATTAGAGAGCAAGAAGATAAACAATTTTATGAAATTTGGGATTTTTTTTATCAATGGTTAGATGATAAAATACAATAATAGAGCATTAGTATTATATCTATGAAGGGTTTTTAGGATTGATTTGTTATGACTATATGATTTGTTATAGAATAAACTGTTTGAAGTATTGTTATCTCACAAAGCATGAATGATTAAAAGTATAGTCAGAAAAAGACTTTATTTTAATTTTGTTTGGTAATATTAGGATATGGATTGACAATATGAGTGGTTATGTAATATAACTGTAATTGAGACTATAAAATGAATGCACAAAACTAATGAACCAACCGACACACCGGAAGTATATGTGAGAGTAGATGTTTTTAATGTTTTGTATGTTATGTCTGTTTGTAGAAAATTAATAAAATTCTTAAAAAAAAAAAAAAAAGCCGAAAATAGATGAGCAGCTTAACAAACTCATCGCACAAGGGGTGTTGGAGCCAATTGACCATGCCAGGTGGGAAACTCCCATCGTGACTCCTATCAAACCAGATGGGTCAGTGCGCATCTGTGGTGACTGTAAGGCCACCCTCAATCATGCACTCCAGCAAAGCGCATACCCTGTTCCAGTAGTTCAACACCTGTTGCATTCATTAGGGGGAGGAAAAATTTCCATGAAACTTGATCTCATGCAAGCATATCAACAGCTGCCAGTTGACCCCAAAACTGCAGAAGCACAGACTATCGTCATGCACAGAGGGGCATTCAAATGCAACAGACTTCAATTTGGCATTAGCGTTGCCCCAGGAATTTTCCAAAGCCTCATGGAGCTTCTAAATGGAATAAAAGGAGTCGTTCCCTATTTTGATGACATATTAGTATCAGCAAAAAACAAACACCAATTAGAAGATAGACTGAGAGAAGTCTTGCGAAGATTCAGGGAAGCAGGGCTTAAGGTCAAAAGAGAAAAATGTAAACTAGCCACCAATCAAGTCAAATTCTTAGGCTACCTTATAGATGAGCAAGGGATACACCCCACTGAAAAGAAAATAAAAGCAATTAAAGATGCACCCAGACCTAAGAACAAAACAGACTTACAAGCGTTCTTAGGTCTCATTAACTTCTACAACATCTTCCTGCCCCAAAAGGCAACCGTAGCAGAGCCATTACATCAGCTATTAGATAAAAAACTGTGTGGAATTGGGGCCACCGAGAACAAGAAGCATTCCAAAACATTAAGGACTTATTAACATCAAAAACCGTTTTAATACAATACAGCAACACCCTGCCACTGACGGTCACCTGTGATGCATCACCTTTTGGAATCGGCGCCAAACTGAGCCACAAGCTACCAGACGGCAGAGAAGCACCAATCGCCTTCTATTCCAAAACGCTGTCAAAATCTGAAAGGAACTACAGCCAACTTGACCGAGAAGCCCTTGCAATCATAGCAGGCGTCAAGAGATGCCATGAATACCTATATGGTAGGACATTTTCTATTATCACAGACCATAAACCCTTGCTAGGAATTCTAGCAGGGAACAAACCAATCCCAAACATCCTATCTCCAAGAATGACGAGATGGTCAGAATTCCTCACTTAATACAATTACACACTCATCCATCGCCCAGGAAAAACCATCACCCATGCGGATGCCTTAAGCCATTCCCCACTGCCTGACAAGGAAGGCGACACAACTCCCACTGTCTCCACTCTTCAGATCGAGCCATGGCCGAACCTGCCACTAACCGCAGAAGACATCATAAAAGCTACCGCGAAAGACCTGCTGACAGCTCAGGTAGGTAAGGGTAGGTAAGGGCTGGCCGGATGAGGATAGAGGCGAGACTTTTAAACCTTTTTGCACCCGGCAGACTGAACTGTCCATTGAAAAGGGTTGTATACTGTGGGGGGACAAGGTGGTAATTCCAAAAAAGTTGCAGGAGGAAGTGTTGTGCATATTGCACGAGGGACACCTGGGCATAGTAAAAATGAAAGCCCTGGCCAGGAGTTACGTCTGGTGGCCAGGGCTGGACAAAGACATTGAAAAATGGGTGGCAACATGCCATGACTGCCAGAAATCAAGGCCTCCCCCCCCCCTCTTGCACCAGTCCTGGAATGGGAAACTCCCAGAGACCCATGGTCGAGACTCCATATTGATTTTGCTGGGCCAACGAAAGGGAACACATATTTGATAATTGTTGATGCTTATTCAAACTGGCTAAAGGTTATTCTTATGGCGTCCACAACTACTGAAGCAGTCATAAAGCAATTGAACAAACTTTTTTGCTACACATGGACTGCCAGATGTAGTAGTATCTGACAATGGCCCCCAGTTTACTGCTTTACCTTTCGAACAATACCTAGCTGCACAAGGCATCCAACATGCCCTAACAGCGCTGGCTCATCCTCTTCAAATGGACAAGCTGAACGCATGGTTCGTTGTACTAAAGAAGCCCTAGACAAACTGGACACGGGGGACATCCAAGACAGACGAAACAAACTGTTAACAATTCAGCATGTTATCCCTAGCACAACAACTAACAAAAGCCCAGCAGAACTCCTCATGGGTAGAAAATTGTGTTCCTACCTAGATAGACTACACCCCACCTACACCTGTGAAAAGCCCCCTGACTCCTCAAGTAAATATCGCTCCTTTGCCATTGGAGACTTAGTCTAAACAAAAAATCTTACTGGGGCTCATTATGGCTTCCAGCCACAGTTACTGAAATCACAGGGCCCCGGTTATACCGGCTTACACTAGACGACAGCAGAACATGGAAGCAGTACATCGACCAGCTCGCTCTAGGACATTGGAATGCAATACTAACGTACCTAGCTCTGAAGCACCACTGCAAATACCACCCCCAGCAAACAATCCAAAAACAACCGAGGAGGGGGGGAAAACACAAAATAATAAAAAAGGAAGAGATGAACCACCAATAACATGACAAAAGACACAACACAAACCCGAATTAGAACCCCCAATAAGACAAAAAGAGCACTTACCCATAGACGACCTCCGGAGAAGAGAACTGGTAGCAGGGAAGCGAAGCGAGGCCTTCCTGGAAGGAGACAGCCAGCCAGCTCGACCAACCCAGACAAACCAGGTGAGAGCGGCAGAGCCAACTCAACCAGAGAGACCCAGACGGGAGCAGCAAGGCTGACTCACCCTTCCAAGAGGTTCCATGGAAAAGACACAGAGAAAAGGTCCTGACTGAACCAATGGAAGACCACGCTGAGACTGAGCTGCGCAGGTTAAGTAGGACCTGCAAAAGCCCCTCCTACTTGTGTGACTACGTTATGTACGTTGGACGAAACCAAGAGGGGAGGGGTGTTGTGTATAGAAATTAGAAGACTACAAATAACTAAATCTGATTGGCCAAGCAGGCCACACTAGAATTGGTCAATGAAGTACCATTGCGATTGGCCTGCCTGATGGCGGGAATTCTCAAAGAACTGTCATTGGCCGCAAGCTGCGAGCAGCCGCTATAAAAGGGGCTGCCGCGGCTTCGGCAAATGTTCCGCTACAAGTCACTAAATTGTTTAAATAAAGAGCTGTTTGTTGGAACACCGGTCTCGCGTACCTTTATTATCCAAATGGAACACTCTTCAACTTACGAACACAATTGAGCCCCATTGACTTTGCTTGTCAGAAGATTGGGTGAAATCACATGATTCCAGGAAACTGCAAATGTCATATATAGAAACCAGTTGCCAAGCATCTGAATTTTGATCACATGGCCATGTGGATGCCACAATGGTCATGTGAAAATGGTCATAAGTCACTTTTTTCAGTGCCACTGTAAGTTCAAACAGTTTCTAAATGAACTGTTGTAAGTCAAGGACTACCTGTAATGATACACACAGTATAGAAAGCTCTACAGAGCTCTGTCAAGTTCTTCATCCATCCTCCTTCCTCATTATGGGAAGGGCCAACAGTGACAAACTCAGATGTGTGCATTTGCAATAGACATCACTCGCTTTAGATAGTTATTACCATTACGACCTGAAAGATAGGATGTTGGGGAAGAATAGAGGGTGCACCTTGTTTGCTTAAGGGCATGCCTCGGGGCAATCAATAATACCAGCTTGCAGGTGCAACTGCATAATTGTTGCTTGCCTCTTCTAGCATGTGTGACACCATTCTGACATTACTGACTGTGCCATGCAAAAAGTGATAAAGTTTAGTTCTCAGAGAGTGATGAAAAATTATTTAAATCAGGAAGTTGCCCTAAAAATAGGATTCAGATACAACTGAAGCCATACCATACCAATCAAGCCATACCATACCAATCAGCTTCTTTAATTATCCTTTTTGTTTTAGCACATTTATCTAAAATATATATTTTATTTTGCTAAACAAAATAAAAGGGCATTTTATATTTGCTCAGAACAGTAAAAAGAATTTTTCTAACCACTTTCCATTTTCATTTCAAAAAGTGAACTGCTCTCTACAAAGGAAATAGTTCTGAATCTCTAAATTTGAATAAATGTATTACTTTAGGAATATTTTGTCTGTGTTTCTGGAACACTGTGTCTAATGTTGATTAAGCTAAAAAGGAAAAATATGTTAGATATGTAAGTACTGCTGAAAAAAATATGACTTTATAATTAAAAATATGACTTTATCTTTTCTTTTATGTATACTGAGAGCATTTGCACCAAAACAAATTCCTTGTGTGTCCAATCACACTTGGCCAATAAAAAAACTCAAATTCTAATTGTTTGATATTTATTTAATCATTCATTCATTCAATTATAAATTGAATAAGATCACTGAATACTAAGGAAAACATAATTCAAGTAGATCCCCATGAGAACAAAGTGAAGCACTTATGTCAAGATGATGAGTTATGTACTTATAATATGTTGTAGCAGTCCTGGGGTAATTAGTAAATGATATTAATTAACTATTTATTTTCTGACTTTCTTTGCTTATAGAAAATTTGTTGATCTGGATTATCAGTGGAAGACACTGAGTTCAGGTTGTTCTGAACATAAGGAACTCAACCTTTGTTTTGAGAGGAGGATATAAACAGATGCAGTTTTTAAAAGACTAAGCCACACCACTGATTGCTTGTGGTAGTTGGGAAACACACTTGCATTTGATTAAAATAAAACAACCCTCTGAAAATATCATTTGGATACTTATTGTGCACTAAACTGAAAAATGAGAATATAAAATGGATGCAAAGTCAGTATGCAGTTAAGTCTGAGTGCTGTTTTCTGCTTGTTTTCCAAATCTGATCATTGTATGACTGATCATCTTACTTTCAATGAAGCCCGGGATAATATTCATCATAGATTAACTAAAAAAAAAGTCCTCAATATATTCTTTTTCTCCTCCTTTTTCTAAAGTCTCACTGTGTTTCCTGTTATTTTTGATGCCTGGTTCATAATTATGTACTATACATATAGCTATCAAATTTTAATCCTGACTAAAAACAGCCAACACAAGATATTCAGTTACATCTGTATATGCTAAGAACATTGCATAATCCTTAGTATGTTATTTTACAAATCTAATAAAAAATACATTGGATGGCAAAGTGACTTCTATTAAGCACAGATGGAATATATCCTGGGAAGGGCTGTTTAAAACAGCAGATTTTAGGCTGACAACGCTTCTTGTCACATTTGCCTTGCCCCAAGGCACAAAATTTTGTGTTGAAGTTTGTTTTGTTAAACTTGATTATGAACTCTTGGCTAGAAAATCCAAGCATATGTTCCTCACTGGTCCAGTGTAATTTTTATTTGTCCAACAGTTTCAGAAACAGATTTATTTTCATAAATATGCAAAAGGACTGGAGACTTCAGCAACAGTAGCTTAGGAGCCTGACTCATAGATTTTATGCTGTTACACTCTTTCAAGCTGCTTGAACCATCTGTCTTGGTTGGAGTTAAAATGAGATAAAAATATAAATATCTTGAGTGGGCATGTTTTCCTGAATGTGAATGTTAGACAGCCCTGTCATTTGAAGGAGCTGTCACTTTTTCAATTATTTGGAAATTATCTCAGCATTCTTTCTCTCTAGAATTCGGATATGTATGACATCTCAACCCAGGCATCTCATCTTCTGGTCAGTAGTCCACACCTACAGCATATATCTATTTATGTATTGGCAATAGCCTGAGATTTAATAGACACAATAAGGGTCCTTTGGATTCATTGCAAAAAAAGAGCATTGTGCCTTAGCTGTTCAGTGCTGTTATAAAATATAGATATGCAGAAATGATATCACAAATATGAATGGTTTTTATGAAATAGAAAACAGCGGGAAAACATTCTATGCAAACAAATTTAACCTGTCAGCACGAAATGCTATATTGAGCACAACATCTAACCTTCTATGTGTAAGACAGTTCTTTTCATACAGAGAAAAAGTCAGATATTTTATATTGCAAGATAATCCAAAGTTGAGGTATTACTTAGGCAACAGGGCAATAACTAAAGTGAAATGTTCACCAGATACCACAGTGAAAAGAAACAGAGGCCAGAGGCAAAAGAAACAGAAGGACAAGTAATAATGATAAGAAAAAAGACCAAAAATAGGAACTCATAAAAGAGTATCCATGGGGAGGGGAGGGAAATCACTATATAAACTGAAGGGAATCTGTATTATACAATTAGGAAAGAAATAATATGACAAGTGGGAAATCAGGCAACAACAGACTCAAGAAACCAAAGCTGTGATGTATGTTGCTACATACATTGCATACAATGTATACAACTCATCTATGTATGCAACTCATCAGTTGCATACAACTCATCTACAAAAATATTTGAGGATAAAATTACTGGCCCAAGATACTTCTCAAAATGTCCAGTGAAACTCCCTCATTGATCATGCTACTTTTGGTATTCATTTTATTTCTTTGTGTCATGTCTTTATTTTTCAAAATAACTCAAGGCAGAAAACATCTGCATCAAACCTTCTTCCTCCAGTCCATGGTTTATCATTTTTCTGGTCCCCATTGTTGTTTTTCTGATAATGCCTGGGATTATTGAGGAACATCAAAAAAGTATTTGGAAATTTCTGAAACACTGTTTTCATGCTCCCGGTGTAAAACTGTCCAGCAATTCCTTTCCTTCATAAAGCATGAGAAAATAGCAGAAATATTCATACAGGAAGAAAATCATCACTTTCTCTGTGGATAGCTCCTTCCTTTCTGGACAACATATGGAAGAAAGAGACTCTTTGTCAACTGGTAGCATGAAAAGTCTACTAAGTATCCTTTCTCTTTTCAGAGGAACTTTACTATCTTTAGAATGATAAAGATAGAAAACTCTGGATATGTGGAATTCCTGGAACTCAGGAATATGCAAAATGTTTATAAATAGCATAAATGTGTGCGTATATACCAGGGGTCTCCAAACTTGGCAAATTTAAGACTTGTGGACTTCAACTCCCAGAATTCTCCAGCTGGAGAGTTGAAGTCCACAAGTCTTAAAGTTGCCAAGTTTAGAGACCTCTGATCAGGGTGGGATTCTACCAGTTTGGCCCAGTTTGGCTGAACCAATAGATCTGAACTTCATCTGGAACAAACTGGTTCACTCTGATGATCAGCTCCTGGGACCACCCACCCACCTTGGCTCCATGTGAACTTTATTTCCTGCTTTTGAGGATCAGCTGCATCACGTGGCACAGCAGATTGTCACGCATCACCTGTTGAAGTGCAGGAGTGCAGGAGAAGTTCAGTAGGAAAGTCTCTGCACATGTGCAAAGAGCGCCCACCAGGCCATGCCCACCGAACCGGTGGTAAAACAATTTGAATACCACCACTGTCTCTGATGTATACTGTACTATATGTACATACACATGTATATATTATGTTTAGATAGGAACATAAATATCATCCCACCTACTGCCAACAGATACTTATGGTAGAACTGATATGGCTTTTAGGCTGAAAAATATTCTCCATCTTAAATAAGCAGAGAAGAGCACAATCAAATATTACCAATCAACTGAAAAAAAAAATGGGAGGGCAATGAAACAGAACAATTTTGTTAACTAGTTCTGGTAGTCTTTGACTTATGACTATAATTGGAGTGACAATTTCCATTCCTGAGCAAGATACTGTTAAGTGAGTCATATCCAATTGCATAGCCTGTTTTACCATTGCTGTTAAACATATCACTGCAGTTGTTAAATGAATTATGCAGTGGTTAATTGAATCCAGCTTCATCTTTGATTGTCAGAAGCCAACTGGGAAGGTTGTAAATGGTGATCATATGACCTCAGGACACTGAAACCATCATAAATATGTGTCAGTGGCCAAGTGAGTGAATTTTGATCAAGTGATCATGGGGATGCTGTTGTAAGTACAAGGATGCCGGGAACTCACTTTGTTCAGTGTCATTTTAACTTCAAACAGTCATTAAACAAATGGACATAAAACAAGGACTACCAATATATGTGCATGATTTCATTGTCAGAACAGAAATGTCAATCTTCAATATTTCAGTAACTTTAGAATGTTGTTTCCAAGACCAGCCAGCCAATTTCAGAAACAAGTTGTCCCGGTGACCCATTTTTTTAATATGATATGCCTGAAAGTAGGCCTCCTTGAAATATAATCAAGCTGAGGTAATTTGTCTTATTATTATTATTTGAAAATACAATTCATTGTGTCACTGAGAACTAAAGAAGGGGAGGTCAGGAGAACAAGTAATCCTTTGTTATAAAAACCCATCTGAATTTTCTAATGCAAGGCACATTATCAGTAATACCTCTTAGGATATAGTAATTGTGCAATATATTGTCTGCTGCATATTCCTTCTTTTTAAAAAATTCTCTGACTTTGTGTCTCAAAGGACATTGTAACAGCCATAGATGATTTGGATCTCCTTCTACAAGAACAGAAACAAAATTCTGCTTGGGAGCATTCCAAATATAACTGTCTCTCTACACAGCAGGTCTGTTTAAGTTTCCATAGAAAATATTAATAACCTCTGTGCATTGACTACCACTGATGATTTTATCTACTTTGGTTAATGAACAGGGGTGGGCTGCTGAAAGTTTGCAGGGGTTCAGGAGAGCCCCTAGCTAAGATTCTGTGCAGTTCAGAGAACCCCAAAATCCCACTCCTGGATGGCCCTGCTAACCCTGTCCCACCCCTCCCAAGAATCCCCACATTGCCCATTTTGGATGCTGGTAAGTGTAGGATGTGGGCAGAGGCTCAGTGAGGGAAAAAAACAGGCCTCCCAGAAGTTTGGGAAGGCCAGAAATGGCCTTTGTGGCTTCTGGAGAGCCTTTGGAGCCCAGAGAGGCCATTTTCACCATCTCAGAGCTCGCACAGGAGGCCAAGTAGGCCACACCTACCATGGCCATGCCCACCCAGCAACTGAAGGGCACAGAAGGTCACAGAACCCTTTGATAAAGGGCACAGAACCCTTTGATAAAAAAAAAAATATTTTTTATTTTAATTATGATAATACAACATCCAACTTATGCTTGTTATACATATATACATTTTACTTCATCATTTATACTCTCCTTATTTAATATATTTACTAATTAATCTAATCATAACTACTAATATTTGACACTGTCTTCTACTATGTAACCATTTGTAAAATTTATTCCATGTTTTATAATATTTAGACTCTTCTTTGTCTTTTACTTCTAAAGTTAACCTATCTGATTCTGCATGTGCCATAATTTTTCTTATTATTTCTGTTTCAGGAATATAATTTCATTTTTCCAATATTTGCATATAATATTCTGGCCGTCATCAGTACATGTGCTATTAGATATATTATTTCCTTCTTAATTTTTTCTTATATTATTCCAAGTAGAAGAAATTCTAGTTTAAATGGAATACACTCTCCCACCATTTGTTCTATCCATGTTTGAATCAGTCTCCAATTTTTTTCTGCAGTTCATTACATGTGAAAAAAATGTGCCTGGAACATCTTTGTACTTCCAACAATTTGGAGATATATTTTTGAACATTTTAGAAAGCCTTGCTGGTGAAAGATACCACCTGTAAAACATTTGATAAATATTT
This sequence comes from Laticauda colubrina, assembly GCA_015471245.1. NCBI lineage: Eukaryota > Metazoa > Chordata > Lepidosauria > Squamata > Elapidae > Laticauda > Laticauda colubrina. The sequence goes on from BLBF01016562.1 coordinate 18,796, forward strand.
TCTTTATAAGCCATGGCCAATAGCCAATTCCATATGGTAACCAAAAAATTTTGCCCATACCACCATTGTTTCTTTAACATGTTCTTCCAAAAGTTTGTATTCTAATAAATATCTTTACAATATTTTTATTAATTTATCATCTGTCTCTAACAATAGCTTATCCAGAATTGTTAATTCTTTATTAATACCCCATGTTTTTCTGTGTTGTGTAATTTTTGAAGCCCACCCCTGGTAATGAAAGTTCTGCAAGAAAACCACCAAGCTCGTAGAGCAACAACCGTGAGCTACAAATATTATCCTTTATTGATTAATAATATCAAGAGGAGCAGGATAATGAGGAGGGGGAAAACTACAGCAGCTTAGAATGTTTTATCAAATGGAATCAAAAGGGGAAAAATATTTTAAAAGAAATCCTGTAGAAATGAACAATCCATCATCAAAAGCCCAGCAGTCAATTTTAAGAAATGCATTTTCTCCCCAATTTTTCCACTTTGGAAAAATTGGATTGATCTATGTATTGACTTTCCTCTCAGCAGCATTATATGTAGAAAAAGAACTTCACATGTAATATTGTGCCAGATAATGCTACATGAAGAAACAAGAAATCTAGGGATCTAACTGAAATGAAGATGTGGCATTATTCACAATTTAAAGAAAATCAGGTAGCATTACTCCTATGATAAATAAATCTTTATTTGAATATAAAGCCCATTTGACTGTCAGTCCTGAAATGACTGTTGTGCAGTATTTGATCAGATGAATGGGCAGATGCTCACCTTGGTAAAACTATTCATGCTCTTAGAATTGACACGATAAATTGTTGTCTGGCTGGTACTGGTATTGCTATACCAATCTCTTCCAGCTGCTTTATAAATAGAAAATTTCATCTCATTTATTTGAAAGTTTAGAGAGACAATTGGATCAATAGCAAGCTGGAGAAATTTTCAGCTTCAGTAAGGGCAATAGTCTACCATCATGGCTGGGTTTTTCTTTACCAACAAACTGTTAACAATAAATAGGGCATAGTTAGTTGCCTGTGTAATTTTGAGCCAGTCATTCTCATTCAGTCACCAACTCATTCAGTCACCAACTCATTCAGTCACCAACTCATTTCACAGATGTGCTGGTTGTAGAGAAAATAGGATGCGGAAGGAGTATTTATATTTTCCATCTTCAGTTATTTATAAAAATAATATATAAAATCTAACATAAAATAAAATACAAGTAATTCCTGACTTATAACCACAACTGAGTCCAAATTTACTATTCCAAAGTAAGACAATTATTAAACAAGTTGTGCCCCATTTTACAAAAAAAAATTGCTGCAGGATTTAAGCAAATCACTACAATTCTTAAGTGGATCATGTGGTTGTTGACTTTGCTTGTCAGAAAACAGCTGGGAAAGTTACAAATGGTGATCACATGCCCCCAGAACACTGCAACTGTCACAAATATATCATTAAGTGCCCGAACTTTGATCACATGACCATGGAGATGCTGCAACAGTCATAAGTGTGAAAACCATCACATAAGTCACCATCAAATAAGTCACTTTTTTCAGTGCCATTATATTCAGTGCCAATATTATCTAACTAAATGAATGTCTGTAAGTCAAGGACTGCTCGTAAATACAAACTAGAGTATAGCTAAGCAATGCTGGAGGGTTTTTTTAATGCATTCTTTTTCCTTGACAGATTCACCATGTTATTTGGTGTCAAGCAGTGGTGGGATTCATATTTTTTCACTACCGGCTTGGTGAGCATGACAGGGGAAAGATACTGTAAAATCTCCAGTCAGAGGTGGTATTTGCCGGTTCTCCGAACTTCTCAAAATTTCTGCTACCAGTTCTCCAGAACTGAATACCACCTCAGGGTCAAGTGACAGCATTGCTATCAATTCAAGAAGATATTATTTTGTTTCCATCTACAGAGCGGAATAAACAAATATAAAACGAATGTAGTCCAGATATCATGTTTGCTACCATGTCACTTGCTCTAACATGAAACTCATTTTTATTATGTTCATAAATATAATAAATCTGCTATTTCATTGTCTGTTAGCAGATAAATCCTGATGAGTTTTTATAGAAAAAAAATATAGTGCATATTAGCACAAATGGTATATGGTCAACTTCAAGAAAACTTACTACAGTATCTATAATAAAGGATATTTTAAAAAAATAAATTTATTCCAATTCATGTTTAACCCAAAAGTTAATTTAGCATTTTATCTATAGAGGGCTTTGCACTTTATCTCATACAAAACCATTTTTGCACAATATAAAGGAACCATTTTCTGCTCTTTTAATGTTTTTCAGCACTAGCTCCCACCAGTGATTGCACTGGTGAATATCATTTAACCAATATGGATTAGAATGAGTGACAGGTGCAAAACCATACCATTTATATAATTGCTCAGATGAGAACAAACATATTTATGGCTCTTCAAATCTGTCAAATTGTTCAAAGAACCAACTGATAGTTCTATCTTGTCAATCTTTTCCATTTCTCCTAGCTTTATATTATGGTTTTCCACATCACCATTACTTTCCCAATACTAAACCAAGAACTCAAAGTCATGTTCAAAATAAAATGCCTAATCAAAGATGTAAACTGTTCTGGCAGTAGCAGCTTGAAGCTTGTTCTCCTGCTGTCTCATCAACAGTCTCAATAAGTCTTCCAGCCTCAGCGATAAGCAACTCCTTACTTATGTAGTCTCTCGTTCCTTTCTTTCCTTCTTCAAAGACTTTCCAGCATAAAGAACTATTTCTCTTCCAGGACAATGGACTGAGTCAAGGCCAGGCAGCATAGAAGGGTGGGGAAATTATATAGGTATAACAAGGGTAACCAGCAGATACTTGCTCTGTAGGTTTTCTTTTTTGTTCTCCAGCACCTATCACTTTCCCCAACCTCCATTCATCAGAACATCCTTTATGCACAGCAGGCACTGAGTCTGCAAACATTCCTATTCTAGTGGTGTGGCTTTTTCAGAAAGAGGCTGGTGTGTTCCCTTCCTCACCCTAGCATTATCTTGCATACCCTTCCTCACCACTACTTTCCCAATAGAAACCATATAGCTTTATGTTATACTGTAACCTTACTTATTTATTTTTGGAAACACTAATAATAGTCACAGGTACAAAATCTGATACATGTTAAATGCATAATGCATTAGTGACTTATGAGAAATGAAACCTATAATGGACAGTATCACTCAAGTAGGCAAGGCAACTTCTGGCAGCCTTGTATGTTTGGGGATATTGGCTTTGCAGGGTTTTAAGCCTAAAAGATACCTTGCTCATAATTTGAAAGATGCTGAGAAACCTAATTTCTTAACTATATGCTGTTGAGATTTAGCAATATATCATTTGTAGGAGATGAGCAAGTGATAAGGAAGGTACTTTAGACTCTTTTAAAGATGTTTGTACCCAGTCCACACACTGTTTAAATAAAAGATAGATTTATTGCATACACCCATGGCTTGTGGTTTGCCCAACTTGTATGAGGGTTCCATTCTGGCAATAGCAGTGCTGTCACTGCATAAATCTAGCTAACAATGGATCCTTAACTTTAGTTTATCATTCTTTTTAAGCTCACTCAAAAACCTAGCTTATAAACATTGTTATAAGTGTTATAACAGGGATGTCAAACTTGATTTCATTGAGGGCCGCATCAGGGTTGGCTTTGACCTCGGAAGGCTGGTGTGTGGGGTGGGGCATGGCAGGGGTGTGAGGCAATGGTGGACATAGCCAGGGATGTGGTCATGGTGGGGATGTGGTCATGGGATTTGTGTTGGAGGCACCTGTGATGATCACGTGCTAAGGTAGATCTTCCCTGACACCCTCCCTTGTTTTCATTATATTTTCCTTCCTTCCTTTCTTCCTTTTCTTCTTTTTCCTTCCCTCTTCATTCTCCTTTCTTCTTCCTTCCCCTCTTTCCTTATTTTTTTCCTTCCTTCTCTCTTCCCATCTTTCCTTATTTATCTTTGTCTTTCCTCTTTCACTTTTTCTTTATTTGTCCCTTCTTGAATGCTCAAATGCAAAAGGGGAAATATTTCTCCTTTTGTTTTGCTTTTAGTTTGTTTTCAGATCCTGCTGCCAGCAAAAACAGAGGTTGGGGACACAGCCCCCCACACCTTATTTTTGTTCTGAACGGCCTTCTGCAGCCCTCTGCCAGTGAAAATGGAGCCTGGGGGGCGCATGCAGCCCCCCCCTAAGCTCCATTTTCACTAGCAGAGGCACCGCAGGCCAATTTTTTGATATTTCCATGCCAGCCATGCAGGCAACATATAAGCCTTTAGTTGTCACCCCTGTGTTATAAATTTGTTGTATTTTCTTAAAAACTTTAATAATGTAAAATTTTGCCCATTTAATGTACAGGTCTATTATTTTCATCATCTTAGCCAATAGTCTTCCTTATTAACTATTGTTTGAAGGGATATTTAGATATATCTGAAAAGCAATAGGTAGGATATAACTGGTTGGCAGTATAAGATGCAGGCCAAATGCATTTCTTCTGCAGCTTTAGATATTACAGTATCCCTCTTCTTCCTTCTACCATAGTGTGTTGTTTTGAAATTGCATTTTCCCAGGTACAATATGCACTGAGCCCAGATTCCTTTCTCACCACACCCCAGGTCATTTTAATGAAAATTCCACAGTCCATGCCAAAAAGATAGAATTGCTCTTAATCCTTTACCAGCATGTCATCTGATCCCAGGCCCACTAGAGTTGTTATTCTGTGTCTGCAGAGCACAGCAGTCAAATCAGAAGCAAATAGCAACAGCAGTACAAAGCAATTAACTGTATTCTTCACCTCAGGTATTTTTAAACCCCAAATATGCTTTGGCTGAAAGAAAGCAAATATCTATCTCTATAAATATCTATAAAAACATGAATAAATACTTCTGCCCAATTTTTAGCAAGTCATAATATCTCTTCTTCTTTGCTTCCATATATATATATATATATATATATATATATATATATATATATATATATATATATATATGTTTTCTTAGGTTTTCGCGGGTACTTACATGTGTGCTGTTTAGCTTCCTTTGGGTATTATCCCACGTCATTGTAGTTCTGTTAAAGTTGTAGCAACGTTTCAGCAGAATCTCATCTGCCATCTTCAGGCTTCTGTATGGATATGGGTCTTACAGCTCCTGGTTTTAAATTTGAGGCATACCTCTCAGACCCATAGTCAGCTCCATAGGAGCACCATTACAAAACCTAGCTAAATACTTAGCAAAACAACTATAGCCCCATGCTGAAACCGCAGCTTCATATGTACAAAACTCATACCACTTCTTAGAAATGATCAAAGATCTACACGTAGAACAAGAAGATCTGCTTGTAAGTTTCGACGTGGTTTCACTATTCACTCAAGTCCCAATAAAAGAAACTCTTGAAATCATCAAAAATAAATACCAACCAGCCAAAGACCTCATGGAACTAACAGAACACTGCCTAACCAACACATATTTCATATACAAAGGACAAAGATACAAGCAAATTGAAGGAGCCCCTATGGGATCACCACTGTCACCCGTCATTGCAAACCTGTTCATGGAAGAATTCGAATCCAGAGCCCTGGCTAATGCCACCCACAAACCCAAACTATGGCTAAGATACATCGATGACACATTTGTGATTTGGCCCCATGGAAAAGAAAACCTAAACAATTTCCTAACACACCTAAACAGCACACACCCCAAAATCAAGTTCACCATGGAAACAGAAATAAACAAACAACTATCATTCCTAGATGTACTAATCTACAAAAGAACAGATGGCACACTAGGACACACCGTATACCAGAAGAAAACACACACCAACCGCTACCTCAATGCCCAATCCCACCACCATCCAGCACAGATAAATTCCGTGGCCAAAACACTAATCACCAGAACCAAACGCCTGGCAGACAAGACACATATAAAGACTGTAAAGTGAAGATAAAATGAGACCTATTAAGAAGTTAGTTTAGCCATTTATTGGGGGATACTTTAAAATATACACATTTTAAAATATATAGTTGATTATTTAATGTTTATTAGAAGTGTACAATGAGAATATTTTATTATGATTAAAGTAAGGGAATGAAAAATACTCTGTGGATCCTAAATATATTGACTTTATTTTAATTTTATTCTTTTTAGATTGTTTATTATATATCAGCTTTGAGAAAATTAAGGATAATAATGATGTGTAATGTAAAATAAAATAGGTGGTAAGTTGAAAATGGAAATAATAGGGGATAAAGAATTGAAAACCTATGTGTGGATGAAAAGATATGGATACTGAATTAATGAATTGAAATATGAAATGCAAATTTAGATGAGTGACATGGATAATGACATGAGATGATGTTATATAAGATTAATGGAAATGAAAGTATGACTATATACAAGTGTTATAATACAGAATCATGTTGCTCACGTGAAGAGACATGTAAAATTAAAAAAAATAAAAATCTTTTATATATATAAAAATAATAATAAAATTTTCTGGTGATAAATTAAAGTGTTAATACCAAGAGCAATTGTTTGACAATTAGATATTTATAGTAAATAGTTTGGTTCAAATCTATTTCTGTTGTATTTGGGAAAAATTATGTAGCTCATCTGGATAGTATGGTCTATATCCAAATATGTAGGCCAACAAATAATACTACTTTAATTTTGTTGTCTTGATGAAGGGAAGCAGATATTACTACACAATAGGGAAAAGTGTAGGGTGATAGAGAGTTAGCTCTAAGGAAAACCAATTCTTTTTGTTCAACTCATGTTAAAATCAGTGGACTTTCCATGATCTTGCTGTGGCTAGGTTGTTCTAGTTAAAATACCACAATGAGTCTTTGGCATATATTTTTGATTTGTGTAAATTTACTATATTAACTTGGGTGCCTTGGATAAGCGTCTTTTCTTACAGTAGCAAAGGAAAATGCACTGTACAAACGTTTGTGCTTCTGCCTGGTACTTAGTGTTACTTGCCAAATTTCTGCCAGACATTTTAAAAAGGCCAGATCTAAACAACAATTGCCTTGAGTGCTATCGAAGACACGCTCAGAAACACAAAAGAGTGCTTTGCAGTGAAATGTGACAAATCTTACTTGAAAATCAGGATAATTTATGGAAAAATTGGATGAGAAGAAACTCTACATGCAAAATTGACACTTGAAATTCATATTATTTTTTTAAAAAATGGAGCTTCTTTTAGTTTTTCGAGGCAAAACTGCAAGCATGAAACCCTTGCAATGTCATTGGAACCTGAGTAGAATCACTGATTCTCCTTCTTTCTTTCCCTATGTTAACTGTATCACAGGCTTGAAGCCAGACCTTATTTCTGAGCAAAGGAAAAAGAGACCTTTTTGTTGCCGTTTTCCCCATCGTCATGGTTGTCATGGTAGCCAGTGTCCATTCTTTCAGCATAAATTACTGGATCTCCGGAAGGAATTGCTGTACTGTTGGTCTGCTATTTTAAGAACCCCCATTATGTGATCCAAACTATTAAAAGTTTAGTTTTGTTATTTATCAAGCAGAAGGAAAACTAAAATGAATTGTTTCCAACTTCGGAAGATGCCAGTGATTTTAACACTTGTTTTGTGACAGCTGCATATCCCTGTAACTGCCCCTGCCCCAACTGTTTCCACTTTCCCTATTCATGACCTACAATTACCATTGACTGCTGCTGACATTGTTCAGTTTACTGCTAAAGATCCACAACGATGCCAAGTTCTGGATTGGGTGCGAAGGCAGTGGCCCAGGAGACCTGTAGCAGTTGAATTTTATCAATTTAAACGCCAATTTGAACTGAGTGTTCAGCAAGGATGCCTCCTGTGGGGAAGCAGGGTAGTTATCCCACACAAGTTGAGGCCTCGTATTGTTAATGTGTTGCACGAGGGGCATCCTGGAATAACCAGGATGAAGGCTTTGGCCTGAAGCTATGCATGGTGGCCTGGGTTGGATGAGGCAGTAAATAAAAAGATACGAAGGTGCCAGGTCTGCCAAATGTCAAGCCCTGTACCCTCTGCTGCTACTCCAGAGGAGTGGGAAAATACTAAGGTCCATATAAATTTGGCAGGCCCTTTCCAAGGGAAGACATTCTTGATTTTAGTGGATTCCTATTCCAAATGGGTTGAACTAACCCTGCAAAAGTCTACCACTACTGAAGCGGTGACAAGGACCCTTGACAACATCTTTGGAACCCATGGATATCCTGACAACCTAGTTTCTGATAATGGCCCCCATTTTACTTCCAGCTCTTTTGAACTATTCCTAGCCCAGAATGGTATTAGATATGCCCTTATTTCTCCTTTCCATCCAGCTTCTAATGGATTGGCTGAATGAGCTGTTAGATCAGCCAAAGAGGCCTTAGGCAGAATAACTGAAGAGGAATGGCCTTCCAGGGTTGCCCTGTACCTCCTTACCCAGCACACTACCCCCAGTTCTGTGACTAACCAATCCCCTGCAGAACTACTAATGGGAAGACGGCTTAGAACCACCCTCAACCATCTGCACCCGGTCTATGCCCCAGCAACCCCATTAGATTTAACCAGCAGAGTAAGAATCTTTAGCCTAGAGGACCCGGTCTATGCCTGAAATTATGCTGGGAACCCCCTATGGTTGCAGAGGTGTATAGAGGGGGTTACTGAGCCAAAATCTTACAATGTAAGATTGGCTGATGGGAGAGTTTGGCAACAGCACATTGACCAACTGAGAAATCATTGGAGTGTCCCTACACGTTCATCCCAGGAAGAAGACAAGGCTGCAGAGAACAACACAGACATCCCAACATTAATTTCTCAACGACCAAGAGAAAAGAACAGTTGTGCCTTGAGGAGGGCCTACAAGACTCTCCGCTGGCTCCCGACACACTTCCGGGTGAAGTCCTGACACCGCCTCCAGTGGAGACCGCCAGTCCAGCAACAGGTCCTTTTCTGTCGACTGCTCCAGCTGAACTGAGGAGAACTGAGGAGTCAGGCATCGCCCCACCTATTTGAACAACTATGCATGCACAAAGCCGGAGAAAAGGAGTGTTGCATCTTTTAGAAGTCTTTGAGCGGGAACTCGAGCCTTCCCTGATTGGCTGATTCAGTTTAACAGCTGAGTATAAAAGGAGCTGTCAAATGGAATCAGCTGTTCTCTGTCAGCTGGTCACCTGTTAGCTTGCGGCAAGCCAGAGCTGCTTTTACAATGTTTCAATAAACTGGTTAGCCTTCACTCTCACCTCCACCTCTTCATTCCCGCGTGCCAATTACAAAAGTTTAGTTTTGTTATTTATCAAGCAGAAGGGAAACTAACATGAATTGTTCCCAATTTAGGAGGACACCAGTGATTTTAATATTTGTTTTGTGACAGCTGCATAGCAACAATATTTCTATAGGAAGAACAAATATACATTACAATCATCAATAATATTTATATGTCTGTTAAAAATGAAAATTGAATTCTAAGTGGAACAAGTTGAAACATCATAAAAAGTACTAAAAGAATTAGTAGTTTTGCAGAGAAGTTTAGGCATGTAATACTTTTCTGTTTTCCCTAGACCAGCAGTGTTAAACTGACAGCCCACGGGCCGGGTACGTCATGCTTTGCTGGCTTCGCAAAGGCAAAAAACATCATGATATGTCACATGATGCAATCAAGTTTGATACCCCTGCCCTAGTCCAAGCATTCCCTGGAATTAAGATGGTTGTATTTTATTTCCATCAGTATATCTCTTTATGTGGTCCTCTAGGTATTACTGAAACTTGCAGCATCTTTTATTATTGTTCCTGCTAACTGACATTGCTGAGAATTGTAGTTCATCAACATGTGTGGAAGTGTGCAGATTCTACATCCCTAAGGCCTGGGTTTTCTTACTGCAACATTTTTTTCCTCAACAGTACACAATAGAATCTCCTTGAGTTGCAGTTATTGTTCTTAAATTCCAGTTAAAAAAGCAAAATCCAAAGACTTGGATTTGACTCAAATATCTTCAGTGGCATATAACTACAGATTAGTTCACATTCACAGTCCATTCTTAGTATTTTCTTCAGAATCTAGAAGGTGTAAAGATAACATGATTTCAATATTTGTCTGAAGTCAGACTTCAGGAAATGGATGTGAATACTTATGGAGTATAAAATTGTACCAAAGGCAATCAATCCATCTGGGTATATTAGTGTCAGGCCTTGTGTTAGGCCTGGTAATTTTATGACAATTTCTTAGTCAAAGGACAATCTGATATTATCCAAAGCATTATGGAGTCAATGTAGTATGAAACTTGTATTCGTGACTTAAAAGTGTTCTATAACATTCCTAATATGGCCCTCTGGAAGTGCCATGCGTCTTCTTAATTGACAGGCTGAAGAAATCATCTTAGTTATGAGGAAAGGGGTATAAGAAAATGCTTAAATACTATTGTTTTTCCTATTTCTGAATTTCGGAATAGTATATTTTGCCCTGTAGAATATTCTCCCCCTGGAGGTGAGAAAGGTCCCCATTGTCCTGGCCTTCCACAAAGGAGTTAAAATGTGGCTTTGTGGCTTCTCATGAGAAATTCAGAGTAAGAAAAAACCATAGGGCTGGATGGCACCCTGATAGTCTCCTTTTGCTTTTACTAATTTTGAACAGATTTTAATCACCCTTGCCTCCTATTAAATTCTACATTTTCTACATTTTTAATTGTTATATGTTGTTTTGATATTTTAACATTTTATTTACACTGCCCAGTCTGCTCCCCACCCCTCAGGAGATGGGCAATTAAAAAAATGTGGAAAATAAATAAATAAACAAGTCAGTATAGGAACAGTACTACTTTCATCTTCATTGAGAATTCACCATTTTTTAGTCTTGATTTCCCATTTCCAATTTTCCCAAGCAGGGATATACTTTCAACATTATTTTCTTCATATTTTGTCCCCTTCCCATTAGGCCTGGGAAAGTTAGAATTGCAAGCTGAATCCCTTAAATTTGGCACTGATATTTGCATATGAATATAAAGCATGCTTTGTGTATTACACGATAAGAAACCTGTGTATTTTCTATTTGGAATATGCTGCATGGGGAAAACAATATAATCACAATTTCAGTGAAGTTCTGTGGAAGGTAATAAAGGCTTAGCTCAAAGTAGCTGTGTCTCAGATCTGTAGCTTCCTTTTGCACTTGCTTTTAAATTTATCCTTGGCCATGGGCGAAAACTCCAGTAGCAGCATGTTTCTTTGATTTTGGGAAGTGTAACCTTGGCTTATAGTACAAATATTTTTTAAATGAAAACTTTTTAATATGCACATTCTAGGTAAAGTTGTTAGTCACTTCTGGTTCGCCAATAATTACACTATATCCATGTCTGTTTTAATGCTTTCCTGTGTCTACATCAAAGTAGTATATCAAGGTTTTTTCCTTCTTGGATTATTGTGAATTAATAGTTTTTCCTTCTACACGTCCAAACAGTGAAAAATTATCAGCTTGACTGATTTATGCCTCGTTCTTCATAATCTGATATGTAAACACAACTAATATGTGTTTGAGAAGAAAATAAACTTTATGGAAGATTTATAAATAAACCTTTATAATAAATGCTTGTCATTTCTTTCTTTCAGCATCTTAAATAAAAATAATATTATTTATAGTAAACAACAACTATAATACTTTCCCTGAGTAGAAAGATAACCTGTGATTTGTCCAGAGGTGAGGCACCTACAGTGCTCCAGATATAACTGCAATTTCCTGTAAATGCAGACACTGTGAAAAATGCTGAAGGATTCTAGGACTTGTTGCTCAGCAATTTTTGGAGGCCTATAAATTCCCTAGCAGAAGTAAGTGAAGTTGTGATAACTTTAATGTAGGTAAAAATGGTTAGGTGATCAGCTTAAAACCATTCTGTATTCATAGAATCACCAAATTTCTAGCAATTTACATGGTTGGATTTATGGTAGAATGTTACTATCTCTTTTCTTGAAGTTTTGTATTGTATGGCATCTTCAACTGACACTCTCCAGATTTGTTGGAATTGCAATTTTTAGAATATGCAGCTGAAAGTTGGGTATTCTAGCAGATAGTCCAATGCTTTTGGAGCAAGCCAGACTCTAGTTAGTGTTATATAAAACTGTGGAATCCACATTAACTAAATGGCAATTATGTTGTATATGCCTGCCCTACAAAACATATCTTACTCCTCAAAATATTAAGGATATAATGTTTGTGGTGTGCTAATATCATATGGAAATATATGATGTAAAGCACTTCAGAAGAATATTTATTAAAGAATATGAGCATAAGAAGTTTCTATGCAATGAAACCTGCCAATGGTTTATTTAGTTTGGTATTACTTATAAGACAATAATGATATCTTGTTTGAGTCAGCAGATTTTTCCAACCATACATTTTCAGACAAAGTAAATGCCTTATCGCTGTTGAAAATCAGCTGAAATGGGACACTATAAAATAACTTTTTAGCTTAAGTTGTGATTCAGTGAATCCAGACCACGTTCATTCGCGACACCCTCAGTCTTGCAACAAGATGTTGCCTTAGTTATCTAACACAGAACTCTAGATAAAAGAGGAAAAGAATATCAGTGAAATGTTCTATTATAATAAGAATCCCAAACACATTTGTCACATACAGTAAATTCATCTGTGTCACCTAGGCATGCCATCTCTTGTATAAATTTACATGGGGACATGTAGATTATTCAAGGATACATTTGCAGACATATTGTCATAAAATTGAACATCTCTGTCCATGTTTGTGTTCAGGTCCAGTTGTGTGAAATTCAGATGGCATGAGATGAAATTGAACTGTTTTCAAAGCATTGTTATCTTCAGGTCCCACCTGATTTTTAGAAGGAAAGCAACTACAGGATACTTCAAAGCAAAACTAGAATTATCCTTGACTTTGTCAAATGTTAAATCAAACAGGAAGCATAGATGATTTCTCCTTCTTATTTTTGGCAAACACTTTCCTTGCTTCCTATACAGTGGAAATGGGCAATAAATAGCAGGCTATCTTGTGACATCCTTCCAGGCCACCATGCTACCGGTATTGGCAAGAACATGGTTCTCCTTTTCTTCCTCCCTGTTTTAGAGTGTTGTTCTTTCCTGGGCTGGAGAGAAGCCTGTCATTATCAGAGAGAGAGTCAAACCACAGAGGCTGGCTTCTGCTGATCTCCTGTAGCCTGCCAAATAGGGGGAAGCCATAACCATATTATTCTCACCACTAGTGGTTTTTCTCTGAAAATGAGACTTCCTTTAAATTACAGCACAAGCACTCATATGCATGCATGTGCACAAAATGCAGAATTGTGTTTAAGTACTATTCATTCATAACATGGCCAAATCTTCCACTAGACAAAATCAGCTCTGTGGAATTACTGGAAGAAATATCTTCTGGGTTCAGTTCCAAGTGGAGAAAAAGGCACTGTAATCATGGAAGTTTCTTGGAAAGAAGGTTTAATGGTAGACAGGATAACATGGCTTGGAGATCTGTGTGAAAAGGGCAATCACATACTTCAAGATGTTGGGTGAAGAAAAAAGGGGGCAAGATGCTGAGAGTGACTGAGTTTTATACTCTCTGTTGGGCTTCACCTTAGTGTTTCCTGTTCCTGTGTAAGAAATGGATCTCATTGGCTGTCAGTTCCCAGGAAGCGGGGTGTCTTAGCTAACTCTGTAGGCTTTGTCTGTGTCCCAGGCTTGTTTGAGTGCTGGCTGATGTAATCTTCCCATATGCCATGTGGTGAGATGGGTAGAGGGGTAATCCTACCATTGTTATGTAGAATAGACTGGCTCAGGCCTTAATGGCCCATTGACAAAGGTGGGAGAGGGGCTGAATTTCTGCCTCTCTGAGTTTCTACTTCTCTTTTTGGGAAAATATTCTGATCTTTTAGTATATCCTAAAATATTTCATTTTTCTAGGAAAAGAGGTGGGTTTTAACTTTCAACAGTGTAACAGTATTGATCGTTGAACTGCAAGAAAGAGCTCCAGCAGTGACAGAAGAAAGAAAAATCCTTTGCTTTTTTCTCCAGATAAATAATTTGTAGAAGCTATATGCTGAACTCGAATCAGTGAAAAAAAAACTTTCTATGGAGTCCATGAACTTGCATTGCTTATGAAATATTCAAAATACGGATAGACAATTTGTTGTTGTTGAGAAGACCAACAAATTGTTTTTGAGAAGACCACTTATATTGAGAGTCACTTACCGATTGATGGATAGGGCTAAAGGAAGTATTTGGTAGAGCCAACATCAAAAGTGTATGGGGCCTTTTATTCTTTTCCCTTTGACACTCTCTGTTTTCTTTCTCCAGCATCCTTTCACCTTCTCTTTCTTTGAAGCCTCTTTTTCCTGTAGCAATATGTGGGACAATAAACACATGCCTCCATCTGAATTTATTCTTTGATGAGGGCTTTAAAATCAAGATTGGTTATTCTTGCTTTGGTTTTGCATCAAGCACTGGTCTTTTTCTTATTGTATCCTGAAGTTCTTTTCATTATCCTCAAGGACTTCTCCTCACATTTCTGCAGCCAAAATTCCTTTCTTTGTTTAGATATTCTGGATATGAACTCTACTACCTATTGCAGAAGTACTTTTCTTCTCTTGCTTTGCTTGTAGGCTGGACTTGGTTTGCTGCTTTATCACTGACAGGTATGTCCCTGTGATGATGTGGATGATCCTTTGCTATCAGGGTCAGCTATATCTTAGTTGGCTCTAGAACTTGTCTCTTAGGAACCCAGGAATACCTGTCAACAACAAAGTAGGAGTGGGTTGAAAAAGTTTGTTCTAAATCAAATGATAAGACTTAAAAATGTTCATCTATTACTATCCAAATAATCTTTTCATATAGCTTATTACAATTTAAGGTAATTGTTTCAAAAATGCAATTTATTACAATAAATAATGAAAGTTAAATGATGGTCATTTTGTACAAATAAATAAAACTATAAATTGGTTTGAATTTAGATTGAACTCATTTTTAAATGACTGACTGCCTCTTTGAACCATTTCATCCACAACAATCTGCTATTACTTTGGTTGATGTGAATTTAGGTGTGAAATATAGATGTTGCACTAGCAGATGAAAATATGTAACAATAACAAACTAAGGTTTTAATTATCATTTCTCCATTCAAGCCCTGCATGTAGTTACTTGTTATGTTGCTACTTGCAGATTCTCTGTGAGGCATTGCTTCTATATCTTCTTTACTTTGTTAAGCTAAATGTTTGTTCACTTCAGTCCTTTGAGTGTTATTTCTGCTCGGATTATTTTCTTTTCTTTAATCTGGTTCAAAGGCTTGGCAACAATAGTTCTGAATTAAATAGGTATATATATATATATATATATATACCTATATATAACTAACTCTATACAGAAGCCTGAGGATGGCAGATGAGATTCTGCTGAAACGTTGCTACAACTTTAACAGAACTACAATGACGTGGGATAATACCCGAAGGAAGCTAAACAGCACACACACACACACACACACACACACAAACACACACACACACACACACACACACACATATATATATATATATGGATCTTTGGTTATTCGGGTTTTCTCCCGCGTAGAATTGGAAGTATCTAGGCAACGTTTCGATGAAGTCTCATTCATCATCTTCAGGCTTGTTTCTTCAGCTCTGTGCTTCTCAGAGTAATGTGAGCTTGCAGCTGCTTCTTCCTTTTAACTGCTAGTGGGAGTGTGACTTGATTGGGTGGGGTTTGATTGGTACGGGGGTTGGCTGTGTTCTGATTGGCTGGGGGTGTGTTCTGCTTAGGTGGGGGGTTGGTTGTACTCAGGTTAGTCTTAGTTACTGGGGGATTTGAGCTGGTGAGCTGTGATCTTGTTGTTTGGCTTCGTGTTCGTGGTCGTGCCACATCTTCATGGTGGGTGTCAGTTTGCTTCTTGTATGGGTCAGAGGGGTTTGAAGCGGGTAGTGGTGCAGCTGCAGT
>BLBF01016563.1:2957-34962 GCA_015471245.1 Laticauda colubrina
TCCTTTCCTTTCCTTTCCTTTCCTTTCCTTTCCTTTCCTTTCCTTTCTTCCTTCTTTCCTTCCTTCCTCCCACACCCTCCCTTCTTTTGTCTCCTCCCTCCCTTCTTTCCTCTCCTTCCTTCCTTCCCCTTCCCTGTTCTCCTTCCTTCCCTCTTCCTTCTTTCCTTCCTTCTTTTATTTTTTATTTTACTGAATTATTTGATTTGTCGATCGCTTCCAAGATAATAGGTATAAGTATACACCTGAGTAAGAGTACAGGAAACAGGTACAAATAAATGGGGACGATAGGACAGGGAGGGGAGGCACGATGGTGCACTTATGCACGGCCCCTTACAGACCTCTTGGGAATGGAGTGAGGTGGATAGTGGATAGTTTGAGGTTAAAGGGGTGGGATGGGGGTTAGAGGATGTAACAACAGGTAGTGCATGCCAGGCATTGACCACTCTGTTGCTGAAGTTGTACTTTCTGCAATCCAGTTTGGAGCGGTTTACTTTGAGTTTGTATCTATTGTGTGCTCTTGCATGGTTGAGGTTGGAGCTGAAGTAGTCATTGACAGGCAGGATGTTGCAGCAGGTAGTCTAAAAAAAGCCTCCATCTCATCTTCTGCAATAGTTTGAATTCAATTTACAGAATACAAATTAAGGAACCCTTTCCCAACAGTGACCACAACATGATTGACTTTTGTCTCAACATATGTCCACACAAAAATAATCACAATAATCCCCAATTATAACTTCAAAAAAGGCAACTATGATCTTATAAACAACGATCTCTCATCCCTTGATTGGCAATTTCTATTCCCTGGGTGCAATACTGTAGAAGACCATCACAAGATATTTTTACTTGAAGTCAAAAGAGCCATCAAACTATGTGTACCAATAACAACTCCCAAAACCAGAAAAAAACAAATTACCCATAACAATAAGGAAGCTTCAATCCAAAAAGAGATCACTCTGGCGGAAAAACAAATCTGTTCATGTTGCCAACTTCAAAAGCCGATACAAACATTTATGCCACCAGATAAAGACTGAAGGCACCAATTATCACATTAAACAAGAGGAAAACCTTCTACGCACCAATTCCACCCGCGCTTTCTACAATTTTGTAAACAACAAACTAAAAGACTCAAGGTCCATCCCACCCCTGAAAGGACCTAATGGCAAAGACTGCAAAGATGACACCATTAAAGCCAACCTCTTTGACACATTCCTTGGCTCAGTATTTGGAAACAGCAATGGATCAAGCCCAGGATTTCCTCGTCGAACCACAGACAACTACAATGATCTAAAACATATCGATTTTACAGAAGACAATGTTGAAAAAGCACTGCGCAATCTAAAACCATCTCAATCTATTGGACCAGATGGAAGATGTGCCCACTTCTTTAAAAAGCTACCCACTGCCATGGCCGAACCTCTAAGCATAATCTTTGGAAAATCTTTCAGGACCAGCTCCTTGCCAAGACTATGGTCACAAGCCAGGTCATCCCCATCTTCAAAAAGGGAGACCCCAGCCAAGTTGAAAATTGCAGACCAATCTCCTTATGCTGCGTCTCCTGTAAAGTCATGGAATCAATTATTAACCAATCCATCATCCTCCACTTAAGAGACAAACAACCTAATTTCCAATAAACAGTTTGGTTTCAGAAAAAAACTATCCTGCAATCTGCAACTCTTAGACTGCAAAAACAAATGCACTACACAACTTGACCAGGGCAAAACAATAGACACAATCTACATAGACCTCTGTAAAGCCTTGGATTCAGTGGGACACGACAAACTCCTCCTAAAACTAAAATCTTAGGGTGTCTCTGGACACCTGCATACCTGGATAGAAGCATTCCTGTCACACAGACAACAAATGGTCAAAATTGGGAGTGTCCTATCCAATTCTGCACCTGTCAATCCTGGTGTCCCCCAAGGCAGCGTTCTAGGACCAACTCTCTTCCTACTCTACATCAATGATCTCTGGGATCATATCAAGAGCAACTGCGTTCTCTTCGCTGATGATGTAAAGCTATTCAACACCACAGAAAATGCTTCTACCCTTCAAAAAGACCTCGACTATGTATCAGAACGGTCAAACAAATGGCAACTTCAAATCTCAAAAAATAAATGCTCTGTCTTACATATTGGCAAAAAAAAAATCAGAACATAAAATTCAAGCTGAATAGTCAAGACCTTGTTGAGTATCCAAACTCTTTGAAGGACCTTGGAGTTCTCATCTCTAATGATCTAAGTGCCAGAGCCCAGTGTAACTACACTGACAAAAAGGCGTTAAGAGTTGTTAACCTAATCCTAACGTTGCTTTTTCTCTGATAATATCACACTACTAACCAGAGCATACAAAACGTTTGCTAGACCAACACTCGAATACAGCTCATCAGTCTGGAACCCACATTAGGTATCTGATATTAGCACAGTTGAGAAAGTCCAGAAATATTTCACAAGAAGAGTTCTCCGCTCCTCTACTCGTTGCAGAAGACCTTGTGCCACCAGCCTTGAAACTCTAGACCTAGAAAACCTAGAACTACGGTGCCTTTAGTCCGATCTAAGTATAGTATATAAAATCATCCATTGCAATGTCCTCCCTGTCAATCAATACTTCAGCTACAACCATAACAACACAAGAGCAAGCAATAGATACAAACTCAAGGTAAACCGAACCAAACTCGATGGCAGGAAATACGACTTCAGCCACAGAGGGGTCAATGTCTGGAATATTCTACCTGACTCTGGTTTCTTCCCCAAACCCCCAAAATTTTAACCTTAGACTGTCTCCTATTGGCCTCCCCTCCTTCCTAAGAGGTCTGTGGGGGGCATGCATAAGTGCACCAATGTGCCTACCGTCCCTGTCCTATGGTTTCTTTTATTTTTTCTTATATGTATCCATGTATTCATAACTATGTTTTTACTTAACCTATTATCTTGTAAGCACTTGACAAAAATAAATAAATAAATAAAATTTTAAAAAAAACTCAAAAGGGACTAGATAGAGATAAAAGACCCAAGAGAGGAGTTTGGGAGGCAAGTCAAAAAAAACGAATAAGAATTGAAATATTAAAGCGGCCAAGAGATGATGGACAGAGGAAATGGTTTGTAACGCAAGATTGGCCTCCTAGGCACTCGAACAGAGGCAGAAATAAGAAATAGAAGGAATAGGAGCCTCTGTGGCGCATAGGTTAGAGTGCAGCTGCCTACAATTTGGCCAGTTCAAATCCCACCAGGCTCCAGGTCGACTCAGCCTTCCGTCCTTCTGAGGTGGGTAAAATGAGGACCCAGATTGTTGGGGGCAATATGCCGACTCTGTAAACCACTCAGAGAGGGCTGGAAAATACTATAAAGCAGTATATAAGTCTAAGTACTATTGCTATTGCTATATGATACATACTAGCTGGATACCCATGCTTCGCTATGTTTTTGGGGAGGAAAATGGGGGGAGGTGGGAAATTCTGCCTCTGCCTACCAGCATCCATTGGTATTCATCTGGCTAGCATCCTGTCAGTGTGTGAGAGAAAGTTGAGGGATGTTTGGAAACTGAAAGAGTATATGCTGTGGGAGCAAGGAGACAGCAAGGAGCCTGGGCATGGCATAACTCAACTGTTCTGTACTAAAGCTGCTTGGTGCTGCTCTGAAACTGAACCTGAAACTCCTCTGCTTGTGTTTTGTATTTGGAGGAGATTTCTTTTCAGGTGGGGAAGGGAAGTAGAACTCCTTCGCATCAGAGCGTGTTAATAATAATAATATACTAAATACTAATTCTCTGATGGTTGTTTCGAAAAATCCTTTCTTAGTGAGCCCCTAGAAGCCAAGAGGAACATACAGGCCAAATTTCAAGTTTGTAGGCTTGACGGTTCTGGAGACTTTGTGATGATGCATGAGGGGTATTTTGCTTTTATATGGAGAGATTTCTATATAAGATACTAACAGTAATAGCTAGATGTAAAGATTAGATGTTGAAAGATGGTGACATTATGTATGTTTTAGTGATATTGTTATTGTCATTAGAAGGACAGACTAAAATGCTGAACAGCTAAATAATGAAGGCCTATATTTTAACATAAATATGTATAATAACATTACAATACATAAGTATAGTTTAAGTAACAAATATTATTAATACTACCAATACTACTTGTGTTCCAATGAATGATACCCTCACTGTTCACGTATTGATACCGATGTATGTTAAAAAAAACTTTACAAAAAAAAGGACTGTTTCAGGTAGGTTCAAAATCAAATTAAGAGCCAGGAATCAAGGTGCAAAACTGCTGAAGAAAGGTGTCAAAATCCTCACAGGTAACAGGGATGCTGTCAGTGGACTGGGAAAAAAACCCGAGAGAGACTTTGGGATGTTAGCAATGCTCAACTCTGGAGAGGCACTTTTGAAGCCTTCCTGACACAGAGGAACACAATTTCCAACATATTACAACCCCGTGAAAGAGAGAAGAGCAGGGGCGAAATCTCAGCTTTCAGCTTCTTATCCGGCAAACTAAAATCAATTTTTCAGGAACTGAGCAGTTGGGGAAGAAACTCTGGTGAGTTTCAGGCTTTCGCGCCTGACATTCCTGGTTTCACAACAGTTGGAGATGGTATCTCCCAGGTTCCAGTGCCTGGGAACTCCAGCAGTTAATTGCTACTGGGGTAAAGGATGAGCAGAAGAAGAGGGAGGCACAGAAGAAGTGGTGGAGGAGGAAGAAAGGAAGGAGAAATGGGTGGAGGTAAGAGGAGGAGGAATGGTGGTGAAAGAGAAGCAACAGGAGGAGGAGGAATGGTGAAGAAGAAGGAGAAAGAAAAGAAAAAATGAAGAAGGTGGAGGAGGGGAAAGAGGAGGAAGAATGGTTGTGGCAAAAGAGAAAGGGGGGAGGAGGAGGAATGGTGGTAGTGAAAGAGGAGAAGGAGAAAGGAGAAGGTGGAGGAGGAAAGAGGAGGCAGAGGAGGAATGGTTGTCGCAAAAGCAGAGGCAGAAGGAGGAGAAGAGAGGATGGCAGTGGTGAAAAAGGAGGAGAAAGAAAAGGAGGAGATGGAGAAGGTGGAAGAGGAATGGTAGTGGCAAAAGAAGAGAAGGAGAAGGAGAAAAACTATGGTTGCAGGTGACAAACTACGGCCATATTACCTGACAAACTCCTGCCTGTCTTTCACAGGCCCACTGCCAGGTGCCCCCTCATCCCTGCCAAATGCTCCCAGACCAGTGCCAGCCCAAGGCCTGGGAAGAAGGGTGGCTGAGAGACGCACCCCAAAACCTTGCAAGGTCCCATCAGCCGTGGGGAAGACTCCAGGCAGGGAGGGCGGTGGCACCACATGCCTGCTTTTTTAATAAGCTGCTGCAACTTCTTCCCTCCAGATGATTTCATTACACGGATGCCTGGTTCAGTTCCCTGCCATGAATCTCTCCCTTCATTTCTCCCAGATCGACGCCGCCGGAGCAATCCACGCTCCGAAGAGACACCCCGAGCCCTGCATCAAGAGGCAGGGCTGGCCGGCATCCAAGTTTTCCTTCAGAGGTCGATCGCTGGGTCTTCTCCAGGAGCCAACACAACAGATGTGCGCACTTCAAACCCAAGACTAGGCGAAGGCAGAAGCGTGTCCAACCCAAGGAGAAAAGACTCAGGCACAAACGGAGCAAAGCGATCGATGCAAGACAAGGCAGGGAGCTATGGACACACACCTGTCCATTGGGATACAAAACAGCCACTTCACAAATGCATGGCCCAACACAGGAGAACCAAGCCATCCGGACAAGATTCAGCACTTCCATCTGCACTGAAAAGAATGGAATGGAGTGGAGTGGAGTGGAGTAGAGTAGAAGAGAAGAGAATACAATTAGGATAGCATAGAATAGAATAGAGAAAATGAATAGAAAATAGAATAGAATTAGAATAGAGAATAGAAGAGAAGAGAGAAAATGAATTGAAAATAGAATAGAATCAGAATAGAGAATAGAATAGAGAATAATTAGAATAGAATAAAGAATGGAATGCAATGGAATAGAATAGAATAGAAATACAGGAATAGAATAGAATAAAATAGAAGAGAATATAGAAGAGAAGAGAAGAGAAGAGAAGAGAAGAGAAGAGAAGAGAAGAGAAGAGAAGAGAAGAGAAGAGAAGAGAAGAGGAATAGAATAGAGTAGAATGGAATAGATTAGAATAGAATAGAATAGAAAATATGGAGTGGAACGGAACGGAAGAGAACAGAATAGAACTAGAACACACATTAGTCTCAAAATCCTTTTGTTTATTATTTCAGTGGTTGTGAATTGTAGTCATTCACAGCCTGTAATGAGTTCCAGACAGTTTATGAATAGTCTCACAGAAGTCTGCCACCGTCCCACCTTTATCTCCCTTGAATTGCTGCCCACCACTAAATTGCCAATTAGCTGCACAAGGCCAAATGGAACACAAAGACCACACGGAACTTCAGGTTTCAAACCGACCAGAACGAACAAAGTTGCTTCCTGCAAAGGCTCCTGTCCCTTTGCTCCTCCTTTATGTCTTATGGGAGGGCCAATCACCTCCAAACCTTACTCCCGAGTGGCCCCTTTTGTCTTAACTCTTCTTGACGTCTGGCAGCTCTGTGCAAGTGCGCACTGGGTACAGGCTCCCACTGTTCCTCTGCCTTGCTGCTGTCAGATTCTGGAGGCTCCAGAGTCAGCACCCCACTCCCAGATGGCCCTGGCCCCACCTCTGTATCGGACACAGAACCCTCATCCGAGCCCCCCACCCCAGATTCCCAGACTGGCCCACGTTCCTCTCCACTGTCTGACTCTGTTGCCAGCTCCACAGGCCGCTGGTGGACCACAACAGACATAACACAACTCTATTCATACCTAAGAATGAACCCATCTTTAAAACTCTTTATGATCCGAGAACTTTTAAAAACCACCAGCTCAGATCCTCCTCCTCGTAAGAAGATTGCTTGTTAGCATCTTTTTCTGACTGGCCAGTTTTCTTCTAAAGCTGCAGCTTGCGTGAGTTTCTGCTTTGGAATAAAACTGGCCAGCTGGAAAAGGCACCACCAGGTGTCCTTCTGTCTTCCAGCCACCATTGATGAAGCCAATTCTCTTTCTCCACAATTAAAATTCAAAAGCACCAGAAAAGGTTCACACACAAAGTCTTTTTTGTAAAAGCAAAAAAAGTGGTAGTTCTCATGTTATTCCCTTTGACTGGGCCAAAAAGAGTCAGAAGTTGGTGCTTTTGGGTTTTTTTTCTCCCTTTACACACTATACCCACTTCTTTTCCCCTTCCTCCCTTCTTACTTTTCCATGTTTTTTCTTTGTATTTTATATCTATCTATCTATATAAAAGCAAAATAACCATCACGCATCATCACAAAATCTCCAGAACCGTAAAGCCCACAGACTTGAAATTGGGCCCATATGTTCCTCTTGGCTTCTCGAGGCTCACTAAGAAAGGATTTTTTCCAAATGATCCTCAGAGCATTTAGAGTATTTCCTATATTATTATTATTATTGTTATTGTTGTTGTTGTTGTTGTTGTTGTTGTTGTTGTTGTTATTATTTTGCTCTGATGCTAAGGAGTTCTACTCCCCCTCCCCACCCGAAAAAAAGAAATATCTTCCAAAGGCAAAACCCAAGCAGAGGAGAGGAGGTTCAGTTTTAGTGTTAGTTTCACAGCACCACCAAGCAGCTTTAGTACAGAATAGTTGAGCTAAGCCAAGCCCAGGCTCCTTGCTGTCTCCTTCTTGCTCACACAGCAAATACTCTTTCCATTTCCAAACAGCCCTCCAATCTCTCACACACTGACAGGACACGAGCCAGATGAATACCGATCGATGCTGGTAGGCAGAGGCAGAATTTTTTTCTCCTCATTTGCCCGATCACATAGTTTCGTAGCGAAGCACGGTTATCAAGCTGGTATTTGATGAACTAATAAAAAAGTTTTAATCAGAAAAAAAAGGTTCATGCACAAAGTCCAAGCAGGACTTCTGAATGCCGGAAGAAGAGTCACCTTCTGGGCCTTGACACAAAGATGCTTTTTTTTTTCAAAGGGTAACTGGAATTTCTTTGTTTTTCCTTGAAGACGTTTCACTCCTCATCCAAGGAGCTTCTTCGGTTCTGACTGAATGGTGGAGGGTGGAAGGATTTGTATTCCTGGCAGCCCTCTGGTCATTAGCGCTCTCTCTGAGAGTCGTTGAGGCCATTTGGGGATTTCTCTGTGCCCTTGGGGTCACCTGGATCAGTGCAAAAGGGTGAGGAGCCTTCTTGGAACTACTGACTGCAAGGAGTTGAAATCCTCCCATCCTCCACCATTCAGTCAGAACTGAAGAAGCTTCTTGGATGGGAAGTGAAACCTCTTCAAGAAAAAAAATCAAAGAAAGTCCAGTTGCCTTTTGAAAAAGTGTCTTCGGAAGAAACATGACCCTCCATAGAAGAATGGATGTTGGCTGGTGCATAAACCAGAATTGGCTGCCTATATTGCAAAAAAACTTAACCTGGTTAAAAATGAGTTTACTTCCAGATTTGCAAAACACCCAGTTAACTGGGGATTAAAGACTAGGTTGACTGGTAGGTTGGTTTCATTCATATGCTGCCTTCTCCCAACGGGTTGAGAATTTGGACAACCTCAAAACCAAGGTTAGAACTTATGAAGGCCAGCAGTGTGTGTTATTCCACAGATGGACCAGGCAATGAAACTTTTACTTTAAGGTTACTTCGAGAGAAGAGGCATCAAGAACATTGAATGGACAGCCACAAGGTGCAGCCAAACCTCTAAACTTTAGATGCACTGAAATCTAAATTTGGCAGGTGAAAATTCTATGACACACCCATTTGCGCTATTCAGGTTGTTAAATTATTTGAATCCCACCCACTGCTTTGCAGGTACAATAAGCCAGTTTAAACCTGGTTCTTCTATGTGTTGCACCCCAACAGCCCATCTGCATTGTTGAGGCCTCCAATCACTGCTACCACAGGAGCTCATGATCCACCGAGAGGAGGGGGTCTCCAAAAGTACCATGTTTCCCCCAAAATACCCTGAAAGTAAGCCCTAGCTTGATTTTTTTTTTACACGTGCACCCAATATAAGCCTTACCCCCCAAATAAGCCCTAATTAACATCCCGCCCACTCCAGAATGGACCGATAAAAATTAAGCCAGGGTGGAGATGGAGGGGGTAGAGCTGCCGTACTACTTACTTTTGGACAGGTGTAGCCAGGCCTCACACCCCCCAACACCTGCCTAGCCAGCCCATTTCATCTGCCGCCGGCAAGGCTGGACAGGCTTTCCTGAAGGCCTCTGGAGCGGATAAGAAAGCTCTGGATCGATCCTGAGATCTATTATGGGATGCAGAGGCCTTCGGGAAAGCCTTGCTGGCCGCAGAAGAAGAAGTTCCTGAAGGCCTCGGACAGCAAAAAGGAGGCTGGGGGTGACACACGCAAGTGAAGTTAGTCAGTGGATGAAATCCCCCGAAAATAAGACCTGGTGCCTTTTTTGGTGGCAAAAAATATAAGACAGGGTCTTATTTTCGGGAAAACACGATACCAACTTTAAGACTTGTGGACTTCAACTCCCAGAATTCCCCAGCCAGCTTTGCTTTTCTGTTTCTTTTTCCCTTATCCCCCAAAGAGGAGATATTGCAGAGGAAGGGATTGCAAGAGAGTAAGCTATGCTGGCGAGTAATTCTAGGAGTTGAAGTCCACAAGTCTTAAAGTTGCCACGTTTGGAGACTCCTAACCTAAACGCCAAGGACACTGCAGCCAACCTCCCTTGTCCGCTTGACTTAACCATGTTCCCACCTTGGCAGCCTGAACCCCAAACCACCTGTAGACCTTAAGAAGAGCAGCCAAAAGGCAGGTGGACGCATGAGCTCATCTCCCCAGACCTGGCGGAGGTGCCCTTGCCAAGAAGCTTGGCTCCCCCACGAGCAATAAAACGGGCGTCCAGAGGGCAGGCCTGGCATTGCTGGAGTAACAGATGGTGCCACTGTGCTTCCCACCGTCTCTGGCCGCCTGCAAGCCAGCCTTTCTCTTCCCACCAACAGGCTCTCCCAGCAAGTTGGCAGGAGGGCACTGGGCCACATCCTGGGCCTGGCGAAGAGGCCAAGATGGCAGCTTAGGCAGGCGGAAAAAAGTCATGCTGTGTAAGGGGGGACAGCCGCACAAAAGATGAAGTGTGTGTGTGTGTGTGTGTGTGAGACAAAACATTTGTGTGTGTTTGTATGTGTGTCTGTGTCTGTGGGAAGAGCACTCGCCAAGGAAGTCCCTTGACAAACCAGGCTGGCAATACAGCGATGGCCTCTATCAGGCTCAATTTTTTTTGTTGGCTTATTGTGTTGACATTCTCAAGTGGATGTGAAGCAAGCCAGAAGCAAAGCCTTTCTCGTGTGCCACACAGCATTTCCCCCATTAAGGGGCTGGAAGGAAAAACCAGAAGAGGGGAGAAAAAAGGGAATTTTTTTTTTTGTAGCTTGGGGTTGAAATTGTGCGCTGCAAGGGAGGGGGAGTTGTAGAGAGGAGAAGGAGGAGGAGGAGGAGGAGGAGGAAGAGGAAGGGGAAGAGGAAGAGGAGGAGGAAGAGCAGGAAGAGGAGGTGAAGAGGAGGAGGAGGAAGAGGAAAATTGCAGCGTCCTTCATGCTCTGAGCTTGGTGGTTTTCTTGCAGACATTTCATGACCCAACTAGGTAACAACATCAGTGGTAGCAGGATGAAAGGTTTGCAGACAGCAGGAGGAGGAGGAGGACGACTGTGGGGTCCTTGGTGCTCTCTGAGCTTAGTGGTTTTCCTGCAGATGTTTCATGACCCAATTAGGGAACAACATCCATGCTAGAATGGAGGAGGAGGAGGAGTGGGGGGGAAACATCATCAGTGCTAGAAGGGAGTGGGGTTTTCAGGGAGGAGGAGGAGGAGGAGCAAGAGCCTCTTTTCAATGGAAAAGTTGCTTCCCAATTTTAGCTACAAAATCCCTGGGTGTCCTTGTCACCTTTTCCCAAGGACTTGGCTTCCCCCCCAGAATGACCCCTCCCAGGGGCAATTCCCCTTGCTATTTTTGGTCCTTTTCTGGTGAAAACTCCATTGGCTTGATGAATTGCAGAGGGAAAGAGGGAGGGGGAAGCCCACAAAAAAGGAGAAAGAGGGAGGGAGAGGGCCAACGCAGGCAATCTCCTCAAAGCCAGGGCAACTCAGCTCAGCGTCCAAGCTTTGTGCAGGCCTGCCAACACACCAAGGCCAAAGAAACCCTTTCCCAAAATGCCAATCTGGTTCTCCTAGTGCAGGGGTCACCACATTTGGCCACGTTAAGCCTGGCGGACTTCAATTCCCAGAATTCCCCAGCCAGCTTTGCTTGAAGTCCTCCAGGCTTATTAAAGTTGCCAAGGTTGGAGACGAGTGGGAATCCATGGCTGGTCCTGGCTCCAAGGTCATAAATTGTTCTCACATGCCTCCAGCCATTGGGACCTCAACAGCAAACTCCACGCATTTAGCTGCTCAAAGCGCATTTAACAGCTAGTGCTCGACTTGCAACACTTGGTTTCGTGACTGTTCAGAGTTGACATTTGGGGCCTAGAACTACGCCGCCTTCAGTCCAACCTAAGCATAGTACACAAAATTGTCTGCTACAATGTCCTGCCTGTCAATGACTACTTCAGCTTCAACCTCAGCAATGCACAAGCAAACAATAGATACAAACTCAAAGTAAACCGCTCCAAACTGGATTGCAGAAAGTACAACTTCAGCAACAGAGTGGTCAATGCCTGGCATGCACTACCTGACTCTGTTGTTACATCCTCTAACCCCCATCCCACCCCTTTAACCTCAAACTATCCACTATCCACCTCACCCCATTCCCAAGAGATCTGTAAGGGGCCGTGCATAAGTGCACCATCGTGCCTCCCCTCCCTGTCCTATTGTCCCCATTTATTTGTACCTGTTTCCTGTACTCTTACTCAGGTGTATACTTATACCTATTATCTTGGAAGCGATCGACAAATCAAATGAATAAAATATAAGATCAAAGAAGGAAGGAAGGAAGGGAGGAAGGGGGAAGGGAGGGAATACGCATTCCTAAGAGGTTTGTAAGGAGTGTGCATAAGCGCACCAGCGTGCCTGTGCCTACCGTCCCTCTCCTTTTGTCCCTCTTTTATTTGTACCCAGCTCATGTACTCATAATCATATTTATACATATATATTGTCAAATGCATGCTTGACAAAATAAATAAAATAAAGAGTTCCAACGGCGCTGAAAACCAGCGCTGAAAACCGCTGATGACCATTTTTCATACTTTACAACTGTTGCATTTCTCTCCACGGTCATAATTCAGACCCTTGGCGACTGACTCGTACTTATGACAGTTGCTGTGTCTCTTTCCCCCCCAGGGTCACATGATTCCCCTTTGGTGACCTTCCGACAAACAAAGTCAGCAGGGAAGCCAGGTTCGCTGAGCAAACGGGCAGATCACTTAACAATGGCAGCGATTCTCTTAACAACAGAGGCAAGAAAGGTTGTAAAATAGGGCAAAACTTGGTTAGCAAATCCTTAACGATGGAAATGTTGGGCTCATTTGTGGTTGTTAAGTTGAGGATTACCTGTATTGAGGAAATTTGGCCTGGCCTTCCAACTCACTCAAATGCTGAGTAAAGTATTATTTGCTTGTTTAAACTGATTGGCTGCCTAACAGACACACAGACACACACAAAGAGTGAGCTTTCCTTCTGCTGTCCAAATGCTTCAAACATGCGTGACGGAAACGGTTGATAACCTACAAGGGAAGATTGGATTTGTCCCACTGATTGCAGGAGACAAGATTACACACACAAAATCCCCACTGACAGTTTGTGTGACATGTCGGGAGGGAACTCGGGGGGGGGGGGGTCAGTGTATCCCCCCCACCCAAATCTCTCTCAATGTGGCACCATCCAAAACTCTCAGCATTTCCGCTTAACAAAAGTCAAGGACTTGATTTTTTCCCAAAAGGAAGATTTCTGGCTCTCGTAGCGCCAAGCAAAATATTGATTTCCATTGTAACTGTGGTTTTGTTGCACTGCCAGCCAGATGTTCAGACTGGATGTGGCCTTTTCATCCACCCCTCCTTCCCCAGAAGAGGGCAGATGTGGATAATGGATGGTGTTACAGAAACTGTAGAGGGATGTCAGCTGTTTCCGAGTGTGGCTGCCTTTTGCAATTGACCGATAGCAAATTGGTCAATGACAGAGATGTTCAAGTGGTTATTATTGTTATTGTTGTCACTGGCTGCATAGTCAGCCAGATGTTTAGTCTGAATTTGGCCTTTTCATACACTGATCAAATCCTTGCCACGGACCCAGGAGATGGCAGATGTGGATGATGGGTGGTGTTACAGATATTGTCACAGGATGTCAGCTGTCCCAATTGCCTTCTGCAATTGATTGGTGGCAAAATTGTCAATGACAATGGGGCTCAAGTGTTTATTATTATCAACAGCACTTAGACATATATACCGCTTCACAGGGTTTTACAGCCTTCTCTAAACGGTTTATAGAGTCAGCCTCTGTCTTGACCCCCAACAATCTGGGTCTCCATTTTACTGACCTCAGAAGGATATAAGGCTGAGTCAACTTTGAGCCAGTCAGGATTGAACTCCTGGCTGTGGGCAGAGTCAGCCTCTATGTAATACTGCATTCTAAGGAAGGAAGGAAGGAAGGAAGGAAGGAAGGAAGGAAGGAAGGAAGGAAGGAAGGGCATTTATACACTGTTTCACAGTGCTTTCCATCCCCCTCTAAGCAGTTTACAGAGTCAGCCTCTTGACCCCCAACAATCTGGGTCTTCATTTACTGACCTCAGACAGTAAACGGAAGGCTGAGTCAACCTCAAGCCAGTAAGGATCGAACTGCTGGCAACTGGCAGCAGAATTAGCTTGCAACACTCTATTCTAACCACTGCACCACCACGGCTCTTAATATTATTATTGTTGTTGCTCCCACAGTCAGCCAGATGTTCAGTCTGGTTTTGGCCTTTTTGTACACTTATTGAGTCCTACCCAAGGACCCAGGAGAGGCAGGTGTGGGTGTTGGATGGTGTTAAAGGTCTTGTTGAGGGATTTAAGCTTTCCGAGTGAAGCTGCCTTCTGCAATTGATTGATGGGGATTTTGTCAATTCTGATTGTTATTATGCTTCTTGCGTAGTCAGCCAGATGTTCAGACTGAAATTTGGCATTTGTGTCCACCTCTTGAGTCCTTCCTAAAAGAGGCAGATGTTCTTGTTCAGTAATACTAAAAGGTCTCGTTGCAGGATGGAAGCTGTTGCAAGCCAAACTGCCTTTTGCAATTGACTGACAGGGATTTTGTCAATGCCGCTGGGGTTCAAGTGGCATTCCAGATGTTTTGGGATTGTACCCAAGGCGCCTATCATGATTGAAGCTACTTCTGCTTTCGTTTGCCACAGTCGTTCTATTTCTATTCGTAGCTCTTTGTATTTTGTGATCTTCTCGCATTCTTTCTCTTCTGCTCTCTTCCGATACTACAACATTCACTATCCAGATTTATAACCAGGTATCACATGGTTGTAAGAGGGAGTTGTTTTTTTTTAAATTTTCTATGACTTTCTTTATTTTATGGCCCTACCAGTTGTCTATGGAGCTCCTCCATATCCTGGTCACAGTTGTCCTAAAAGTGCTTTTACAAGAGGAACTGAACTTCCTTTTAAAAAAAAAAAATATTTTATTTATTTATTTATATTTATTTATTTTGTCAAATGCTTACAATACAATAGAAATAAGAATAAACATAAGTTTAAATAGAAGAAATAGGAACTAATAATTGGGGACAATAGGACAGGGATGGTAGGCACGATTGTGCACTTATGCACGCCCCTTATAGACCTCTTGGGAATGGGGTGAGGTCAATAGAGGTTACTTTGAGGGTAAAGCAGGTGACAACAGAATCAGGTAGTGAGTTCAAGGCATTGACCATTCTGTTGCTGAAATTGTACTTCCTACAATCGAGTCTGGAGTGGTTTACATTGAGTTTGTATCTGTTGTGTGCTCTTGTGCTGTTGTGGTTAAAGCTGAAGTAATCATTGACTGGTAAGACGTTGTAACATATGATTTTATGTACTATGCTTAAATCCAATCTTAGCCGGCGTAGTTCGAGGTTGTCTAAGCCTAGAATCTCAAGTCTGGTGGCGTAGGGTGTTCTGTTGTGAACAGAGGAGTGTAATACTCTTATGGTAAAATACTTCTGGACTCGCTCAATTGTATTTATGTCTGATATACAGTGCGGATTCCAGAGAGCAGAGCTGAATTCAAGAATTGGTCTAGCAAAGGTTTTGAATGTCCTAGTTTGCAAATCAGTATTACTAGAGGAGAAGCTTTGTAAAATTAAATTTACAACTCTTTAAAGCCTTTTTGGCAATACAGTTGCAGTGAGCTTTGGCGCCTAGGTCATTCGATATGAGAACTCCAAGGTCCTTGTCAGAGTGAGGGTCACCCACAAGGTCATATCTCCGTCCAGCTTGTATTTGGCACAGATTTTTTTTTTTACCAATGTGTAGGACAAAGCATTTGTTAGTCGAGATTTGGAGTTGCCAACTGTTTGCCCAGTCAGACACATAATCAAGGTCTTTTTGAAGGAAAGGTCTTTTTTCTTTGAAAACATTTCGCTTCTCACCCAAGAAGCTTCTTCTGCTCTTCAGAGAAGCGAAACGTCTTCGAGGATAAACAAGGAAGTCCAGTTGCCTCTTTGAAAAAGCACCTCTGGGGGCAGCCCTACCAATTCTTGCCTGCAGGGCAAATGATAATTCTCAGAGATCTTCCAATGCACCATTGTTGCTATTTTGTCATGCCGCTGCTTGGAGTCAGTTGGGTGATCTTCTTGCAGCAGCTTATCAGGTGATCTTCCACTGTTCCTTCAGCTTCTTTGCAGAGGCGGCATTTGCTGCCTTCTCTATTCTGGCTTGGTATGCATTATCTCTTTTATTCATTAAACATGAAACTCAGTCAACTGCACATTTAAAAATGCATCACAAATACCAGTGACTGGTGCTAATGGTTGAGACCGGTTGCTGCCAGTGTCCTAGGTATCAAACAAGTATCTTCTTAAAATATACGATGTTCCAAGTAGCACAGATTTTTTGCAGCTCCGCTGATGTTATTGCAGAAAGCTGCAGTTTCTTGATGTAAAATTATTGGACATGGCAGCACTAAGTGCCCCAATGATAATGGGTATCACTGTTCCATGTTTCATCCATAACCGTGGAGTTTCAATGGCCAGGTCTTGCGATATTTTGTGGGTTTATTTTTCCAGTTCTTTTTCTTCAACTCTGGCGCCTGCCAGTACAGTGATGTCAATACACTGTAGTTTTGGCCCTCGACAACCGTAATATCTGGCGTGTTGTGTTCCAAATGGCGATTTGTCTGTATTTGAAAGTCCCACAAGATCTTCACCGTCTCGTTCTCGACAACCTTTTCCACTTTATGTTCCCATGATGCATTATTATATAATGCATTATTATTATCATCATCATCATCATCATTATTGGTTAATCTTTGGTGAGATTCACAGCCTTTGGGGCTGGTTAGTAGCTCAACAGTTCGAGTCCTAACCAAGGACCTAGGAATTGCTCAGGTAGAGTCGGAGGATATTGTTGTCATTGTTATTATTTTATTATTATTGTTATTGTTATTATTATGATGAAATATTATTCCTCTGGAATGGTATAGGGTCTCCTGCTTGAGCAGTAGGTTGGATTAGAAGTCCTCCAAGGCCCCTTCCAACTCTGTGATTACATTATTAGTCAGTGTATTTGCCACCCATCTCATGGTTTGGGGCGACTCCTACGCGGAATGAAATCTTTGATTTACAATGATGAAACTCCACCCAGATCACGTTCACCCTCAATCATCACAACCTACCTGGCTCCTTCCAGATCCCATCGGATCTTCAGCAGATAGAATTAATCTACCTTCTGGATTTGCATAAATGCCCTGAATCATTCTTTTCACAAAAGGGCCGGGTTCAAGCATGTTCAGACACACTATATGCCACCCAAAATAAAAAGCCGAGTTGTCCAAAACTGTTTATCTGAGAGTTATTGGCTCTGCTCATTTTAGCACACAGAAGGGTGTATTTTTGGAAGGGGAACTGAGTACCAAAAAAACCCAGCCCTCTACAATCTGGCTTCTGTAGCTACAAAATCCTCTATTTGACGGGGATTATTTTAAAACTGAAGTACATCCGTTAGTTTTTGCAACAGGGATCTTTCTATCTTTTTTGCAAAAACAGTTTTTCTGCCAGCGAAAAGATTTCTGTCACCCTCTGTTGCTCTCATGAGTTGTAAGTACAATTCAACCACATATGTGGTGGTCATGACCAGAAGCCCAAAAGCATTGGACCAAAATATGGAGTTGGATACAAGAGATAGTAGAAGATCAAATAGAATTTAAACCGGAGTTGTTTCTGTTGGGAATAATTAAAGGGAAATACAGGGAAAAGACTAAATATATTTTATGACATATTTTGACAGCAACAAGGATAGTATAATGCACAATGTTGGAAACAAAATAATATGCCCTCAGAGGAATGAGTCATTCAGAAAATTCTAGATTGTTTTGAAATGGATAAATTGACATTAAAATTAAAAGATAAAGAAGAGTCAGAGTATTACAAAATTTGGGGTTATTGGTACAAATGGTTGAACAATAGAAATAAGGATAAAGGAGATAAGAAAAGTATACATAAAGGTATATAAATATAGATATTTGAATGCGATTGGTTTGTATAATAATTTGTATAATAATGATGCAGTATTGTTAAATTAAGATCAATATGTGTAGTAAAAGGTGAAAAAGAACAATAAACATTATTATCAAAAAAAGAAAAGTACAATTCAACCACAACATGCCGATTCTGTAAAAGTTATTAGATTCCCAGCAACACTTTGGTGAATTTGACTCACCGTCAAGGCCTTCCCTTCCGGGTCCTTTCAACATTTTTGCCCCTCCCAATGTTTTCTCATCGCACATGAGTTAGCACACCACCAAAGAGACATGATGTGTGTGTGGGGGTGGGTGGGGGGGAATCATTAAAATGGGGCTTGAAAAAATGAAGTTCTGAATTCTTTGGATTTCCCCAGAGCCAGAAAAGGGAATTTGGATAACATATTTTGCATGTTCGGTGGTATTATGGTTTTATCTTCTCTTTCTTTTGCAGCAATTCCTGAAGCGTTCTCCCTTCAAGCCACAGGCTCAGCCACATCTTTTGCAAAAGAGCAACGGACGCATTTCCACAACTTGCTAAGTTGACCTAGGGTTGACCTTGGTTTTGTTCCTTCCCCCCACCCCCCCCCAAATAGTATGTGGTTAATGTGTGGTGAGAACCCAGCCTGCTTGGTTAATTTTGGAGCGATCGTTGTGCACAAAACCAAGAAAAAAGAGGTTAATTCAGCAAGGCAGGCAGGCACGATGTGTGAATTCTTTGTACCCTCCCAGAAAATAGCAATTAGTCCCAATATGTTGAGGTGTAAGATTTTAAAGCTGCCAGCTGCTATAAGGCTGATGCAATTGAGGATGAATCAGCATAGCATGGGTACTGCCTTTTTAAGACAAAGAATGAGTCGACAGAAGTTTGTACAAGGCAACCATTAGAGGGACTGTTTCTCTCTCCTTGCGTCCGATATTCATTGCAGAGTTCTCTGTGTAGAGTTAAGAAGCTGGATTGCTTGTAAGGTATTTTGCCTACCATGTATATTTCTGTATATGTCTTGTATATAAACCACTGTTAAATTGTCTAAATCTCTGTGTGCTGTGTTTTGCTCCTGGGTTGTCCCACAATGGCAGTCACGGTGCAAATGCTCTGACAAGGTAGTTCCTCGTTTAGCGACCATGCATGCTGCACTTTGTGAAACCGTGTTGAAGGCATTGCATGATCTCACATGACTTCACATGTCCTCCCTCTGCCAGTTTCCGATATTCTGAGGGAAGCTGAAGGCAGAGACCGAAGTGACAGACAGGAGATTCGGTTCTTGGTTGGGGGAGGAGAAGGAGTGGCAGAGTCAAGAGAGGAACAAGCCCGGAATCCTTGAATAGTCACAAATAGACTTAATCCAAACCCTCTTGAATTCTGTGAGCCCTTATCTAGCACCATAATACAGGTAGTCCTCGAATTACAACCTTCCATTTAGTGAGTGTTCAATGTTACAATGGCACTGAAAAAAGTGACTTATGACCATGTTTCACACTTACGACTGTTACAGCATTCCCATGGCCACGTGATCAGAATTCAGACGCTTGCCACCTGGCTCATATTTATGACAGTTGCAGTGTCCCCGGGATTACACAATCCCCTTTTGTGACCTTCTGACAAGCAAAGTCAGCAGGGAAGGCAGATTCACTTAACAACCAGGTGACTAACTTAAAAACTGCATTGATTCACTTAACAACCGTAGCAAGAAAGGTCTCAAAACACTTAGCAACGGAAATGTTGGGCCCCATTGTGGTCGTATGTCGGAGACTCTTTGTAGATGCACTAAATGCAGGATGTCCTCAACATACAACCATTCATTTAGTGACTGAAGATATGACAGCACTGAAAAATATGACTGGTTCTCACATTAAATGCATTTTGCTCCACTGTATGACCCTTTCTTGCCTTGGTTGTTAAGCGAATCCCCACAGCTGCTAAGTTAGCAACCCGGTCATTAAGTGAATCTGGCTTCCCCCTTGACTTTGCTGATCAGAAGGTCGCCAAAGGAGATCACATGACAACTGCAACCATCGTAAGTATGAGTCAGTTGCCAACGGTGCGAATTTTGATCACATGACCAAGAGGATGTGCAATGGTCATAAGTGCAAAATATTGTCGTAAGTCACTTTTGTAATTTTGAACCATCACTAAACGAATGGTTGTAATTTGAGGACTGTCTATATTATGGTGCTACCCTGTTTACCCCAAAATACAACCTACCCTGAAAGTAAGTCCTAGCTTGATTTGTACACATACGCCCAATATAAGCCCTAATTAAGACCCCACCCACTCCAGAGTGGATGGGTAAAAATTAAGCTAGGGTGGGGATAGGTGGGGGGTGGAGCTGCCCTACTACTTACCTTTGGACAGGTGTAGCCAGGCCTCGTATACCCTGACACCTGCCTAGCCAGCCTATTTCTTCTGCAGCTGGCCAGGCTTTCCTGAAGGCCTCTGGAGCTGAGAACAAAGCTCAGGATCGATCCAGAGCTCCATTATGGGATGCAGAGGCCTTCAGGAAAGCCTTGCCAGTCACAGAAGGAGAAGCTCCTGGAGGCCTCTGGCAGTGAAAAGGAGGCTGGGGGCGACGCACACAAGTAAGGTTAGTCAGTGAAGGACGTACCCCCAAAATAAGACCTGGTGCCTTTTTGGGTGGCAAAAATAAATAAATAAATAAGACAGGGTCTTATATTTGGGGAAACACGGCAGATAAGGGCAAACAGAATTCAAGAGGGTTTGGGTTTAGTCCATTGGTGGCTATGCAGCGATTCCAGGCTTGTTCCTCTCTTAACTCCGCCACTCCTTCTCCTCCCGCAACCAACAACCGAATCTCCTGTCCGTCACGCCTCTCCCCACCTTCAGCCTCCCTCTGAATATCGTAAGCTGGCAGAGGTGGGACATGTGAAATCACACGAGATCATGCAAAATCACGCAAAACCTTCAACACGGTTTCCCGAGCAACAGCATGTGTGGGTGTGCAGCCAGCCAGCTGGCCAGAGAGAGCCAACATTCGCGGTCCTGTCTCAAATTGGAGCCCAGGAACCAAGCCGGAAGTCCTGCAAGAGAGGGTAGGAATCTGTCTTTTGAGGGAGACAGAACTGTTCCACTTTTTTATTCATGATCTGGCTGACGTATGATTGATGGGCTGCTTATCCAATTTGCAGAGGAGACAGAGAACGTGGCAAATATACCCATGACAACCACGCTAGACTGCAGGCTAATCTGGGCAGGTTGGCAGGCTGGGCTGAGAGAGAGAGAGAGAGAGAGAGAACAAGATGTCCCTTCCAGAGGGAGGCATGGAAGGCATTATGGTCCTCGAGATACAACCCCCTCCCATTGGAACCTGGGACTTCCATCCCTAAACGGAGCAGTCATGGATTCGTGCCTGATTCTACGATCCTTTTCATGTCAGTCCTTAAACAAATTCAGCTTCCCCACTCGTTTCTCTTGGAGGGAACTGGATGGGAAAATCAGAAATAGAGATTGCAAGATCCTGGATCCGCAAATGTATTATTATTATTATTATTATTATTATTATTATTATTATTATTATTATTATTAGCTTTATTATTATTATTAGCTTTATTATTATTAGCTTTATTGTTGCCCTGTTCCTCCAACAATATGGCCTCCCCCAATAGGAAGTCCCAGCATGTTTTATAGGCATGAAATGAAATTAAGCCCCTCCCCCCAAATTAAGGTCTATATTAAAACATGCAAAATGGGGGGGAATGGTGGGGGGCTTGCCGGTAGGAAATACTTTTGATGCACACCCAGATATGGTGCTGCCTGCGTTGACCCCGATACGAAGTGCCCCACCAATGCTGAGGTCAACATCCAAGCCATCGCCACCCGTCTGCCCAAAGATGCAAGGGGGGGAGAATTTAAGTCACCCCCAAAAAGGCAACCTAGCCAGTTTTTCAGGGCTCAAAAAAAAAAAAGACCCAGCCTTATTATATGAGAAACACAGTATTACTCGCTTTATTATTAGCATTATTAGCTTTATTATTACCTTTATTATTATTATTACCTTTATTATTATTATTACCTTTATTTTTATTATTACCTTGTTATTAGCTTTATTATTAGCTTTATTGTCAGAGTACACCATGTGTACCATGAGATTGGCTGAGCCTCCCTTTGTGCACATGCCCCCAACATAACTCGCAGTGGGGACAGAAGTCCCTAACCCAGTCCCAATCTCATGACACTAATTACATTATTATTACATTCCTGGCAGGACTAGACTTCCTGTCTCAGGAACTTCTCTGGAGTTTTTTTCCTTCCTTTGCTGGTACTTTGCTTGTGTGGAATATTCAAAGTTACAATGGCACTGAAAAAAGTGACTTATGACCGTTTTTCACACTTACGACTGTTGCAGCATCCCCACAGTCATGAGAGGCCAGGCGAGGAGATGCGTGCCTCGATGGGAGTGATGTTGAGTTGGCCAATAACATGAGCACCAAGCCACGCCCACCAACTAAGCCACACCCATAGAACCGGTGGTTCAAAAATTTGAATCGCACCCCTGCATGGGTTCACCATCACAGGTCTTGTGCATTTGCTAACTGCCATTTTTGGGGGGGAACAGATCAAAACATTCCCACATCGTGCTTGGCTTACTGAATTAAATCTATTTGGGGGGGAGGGCGGGTTTTGCAATACATCAGGCTCTAAATTAACCAAGCATGCCAGTTGCACAGCATCCAAATTTTGACCACATGACCACGGGCACGGGGCAAGGATTCCAAGGCCAAAAACCAGCTGTAATTCTCTTTTTCTAGCCCCATCGTAACTTCAAACATTGCCTAAGCAAATTGTTGGAAGGCAAGTACTAAAGCCCCTGTCACACTGCACCAACGGATGGAAAGAGGATGTAAAACGGAGAGAAACACCTGCCATCCGTTGGTTAACGCAATGCTTCCGTTCTGTACTCACTGCCTCCGTTTTTCATACTCTCTATCCGTCCAGCATCCGTCGACTGACGTTTCATCCGCTCAAAAAGTTTTGAGCTGCACAAAAACTTTCTGAGCGGAAAATGTATCCAACACGTCCATTCTGCATCCGCAAGGCATACGGGGAACATCCGTTCTGCATCCGTCGGCATCCGTTACGCATCCGCTATATCCGCTAGGCATCTGCTGCGCATCCGCGCAACTCAAATCCGCTCCAGCGGAAAATGGACACAGGGAGGAAGCGGAACAGATGCAGAACGGACGCGTAGCGTTAATAGCACAGACGGAAAAGGATGAAAGCGGATGCAGCTCGCATAGAAAGCATTTAAAATGGAAAAAACGTCCGCAGAGGG
Source organism: Laticauda colubrina (assembly GCA_015471245.1). Taxonomy (NCBI): domain Eukaryota; kingdom Metazoa; phylum Chordata; class Lepidosauria; order Squamata; family Elapidae; genus Laticauda; species Laticauda colubrina. Next base: position 25,930 of record BLBF01016563.1, read on the forward strand.
GACCTATCTCGGATATTAAGGATGTCTAGAGGATGTCTAGAGGATGCAAAGGGACACCTAGGGCAAAACCTATACTGCCTATAAAAAGGGGGAGCAACTCACCTGGATCTCACTTTCAGCCCAGCAGCCCAGCTGTGCAGACCTCTGCAGCCTTCATCTGCCTCTTCCTCTTCCACAGCATCCAGTCATGTCCACCATGGATCGTCACAAACTCCTTTTGGTAGCCACCATCGTTTTGCAACAGTGCAAAGCCATCTACAGGCTCTTTCACCTGTTCTATGGGAAGAAAAGGAGGTGGCCAAGAAGCATCTGGGTCCAAAGATTGATCGGGAGAAGAGCAGAGTACGTCCTGTACAACAAGCTGATGGTGGAGCTCAGGAGCAAAGACACTCGTGCATTCCAGAACTTCATGAGGATGCCTCCAGCCATGTTTGACGAAGTTGTGGAGCGGCTGAAACCCAGGTTGACCAAGCAGAGCACCAACTTCCGGCCAAGCCTGGACCCTGGGCTGAAGGTGGCACTGACTCTGCGCCACCTGGCCTCAGGGACCACCTACAGGAGCATGCAGTACGCCTGGAGGGTGCTATACAACACCATCAGCATTGTGGTCAGAGAAGTGGTGCAGGCCATCATCGAAGAATATGTGGAGAAGCTCCTCCAGTGCCCCTCCACTGAAGAAGGCTGGAAGAAAGTTGCAGAGCAGTGGTATCAGAGGTGGAACTTCCCCCACACCGTTGGAGCCATAGATGGCAAGCATGTGGCCTGCAAAGCTCCAGCCAACTCAGGGTCCACTTATCACAACTACAAGGGCTTCTTCGGCATCGTCCTCTTCACCATGGTCAATGCTGACTACAAGTTCATGTACATCGATGCTTCAGGCAACGGCTCATCTTCAGATGCCCAGGTATACAACGCCAGTCACCTCAAGGAGGGGCTGGAACGCAACCTCATCGTGGGCTTCCCAGATCCAGACCCCATGCCCAACGACACGCAAGATGTGCCCTACTTCATCGTGGGGGATGATGCCTTCTCCCTCAGAACCTACCTCATGAAGCCCTACACTTCCAGACTCCTCACCCATGAAGAGAGGATCTTCAACTACAGGCTGCCCAGGGCAAGGCGGGTGGTGGAGAACGCCTTTGGCATCCTGGCCAACAGGTTCCAGGTACTTCTCACCACCATGCAGCATCGCCCAGAGACCGTGAGGAGGATCGTGGAAGCTTGCTGCATCCTGCACAATCTCATGCGCACCCGCTACCCAGTCTTGCAGAACAGGCTCGTGGACCTCCAGCAAGGCAATGGGGACATGGAGGCTGGTGAATGGAGGCAAGGGCGAAACCTGATCGACACTGTGGATGTGCAAGGCCCCAACAGAGCCTCACATGAAGCGAAGAAGCAGCGCAAACTCCTGAGACACTGGTGCAACTCCCCAGCTGGAGCAGTGGAGTGGCAAGACAGGATGATAGATGCTTAATGGATGCTTCCTTCAGCCTGTCACATCACATTGATGAGATTGGGCCATGTATGTTGAGTGGCCCTACAATGAACATGGCATTTAATAAAGAGTTGTGTTTATGTTGACATGTGTGGATCAATGATTACATTAGTATTGATAATAAAGGGCCATGGTTTGGCACCTGGGAGGGTGGACCATACAGTCCCACTATGCTTGCACTGGAGGTTTATCTATCCCTACAGCTATCTCAACCCATCCCACAGCTATTACCCATCCACAGGTATCCCTGCCCATCCCACTGCTATCTTAACCCATCCCAGAAGCATGCAAAGGCTTAAACCATTTCTAAAAGTTTCCACCAAGACTTTACTGAAAAAAATAAATGAAGCAAGTGTGTGAATCAAAGATAATCTTTATTAATAACAAGCTGTAAAGGAAAAATGACCCAAGTCAAGTGTCCAAATAAAGTCAACAGGTAGCCACCCAGTCTCTGGCACTCTTCTCAGTCAGTCTGAGGCATTCCCATCGTCTCAGGGGTGAAGGGTGCAGGTGCTGTGGAGGTGGCAGTGGCTGGAGTGCTGGTCTGAGGCGTCATTGGGGTGCCTGGCCCCGAGAGGACAACAGGGGACAGTGTGTGGAGGAAGCTCTCAGAGAGCTGGCTCAGCCCCGTGATGTTGAGAGCCCCTTCCTCCATAACGTGGGGTGTCAGCACCAGTACCGACGACAGATGTACTCAGGCCGGGCTTGGCTGTGGGGTGGAGGAAGGAGCAGTGTAGTGGGGCTGTCTGGTCTGCAGCTGGGTGAGGACTGGCTCTCAGCAGGCTGCCTGAGAGAGAGGGTTGTGAGAGGGGCTGCTCCTCGGTGGCGGATCTCACCCTCCAGGAACCTGCACTTGGCCATGACGTAGGTCTCTCTGTCCATCAGCTTGACCGCGGCCTGGCCAGATTTCTTGAGGTGCAGCTTCCCGTACCAGGTGTGCATGTGCTTCCACCAGCCGAGGAGCACCTCCAAAGTGTAGCCCAGGCTCTCCGCCTTCTCTCTCCAAGCAGCCTGCTTCCTTTTGGTGTCCCTATAGGGCCTGTGTCCCTTCTGCCATAGATACTCGTTCTCCCTCAGCCACTCCAGCACCTCCTCCTCATGTTCCTCTTCTATGTTGTATTGCCTCCTCTCCCATTCACACGTCTGCCTCTTCCTCCCTTTGGCAGGGCCATATGGGCCCTCATCAGAGGGGCTTCGAGGTTGTAGGGGCTGCTCCTCCATACCAGCAGCAGCAGCAGCAGCACCAGCAGCAGCAGCAACAACAGTAGCAGCAAAAGCAGGACCAGCAGCACCAGCAGCACTAGCAGCACCAGCAGGACCAGGAGCAGCAGCAGGACCAGGAGCAGCACCAGCAGAGTAAGCACCAGCAGAAGCACCAGCACCAGAAGCAGCTTCAGCAGAAGCCCCAGCCCCAGAAGAGCGAGCCCGGGCAGCAGAAGCCTCAGCAGAAGCAGAGTCAGGGCCAGGGGGTGGGAGGGTGGCCCTGTCCCTCTTGCCAGGGCTGGCCGCAGATGGCAGAGGCTTCCGTTTCTTCCCCATGGTTGTTGGGTTGCTGGCTGGCTGGCTGGAGAGCTGTGTCTGGAAGCAGGTCTTTCCTCTGAATGGTGACCTGCTTGGGAGCTGCTTCCCTTTATATCCGCGGGGCTGACGCAATGCATCCTCCCCGCATGCGCAGTGAACTCTAGGCATCCGCTAGGCTTCCGCTGTGCATCCGCTTCATCCACTTGGCATCCGCTTCATCCGCTCAGCGTCCGCTCGGCATCCGCTCTTTCCGTTCCGCGTCCGCTTTGCTGCGCTCCCCCGGAAGCCTTGCGGATGTGCCATCCGCTCCCATCCGCTTCCATCCACTGGGCTTCCGTTCCACATCCGCTTTCCATCCGCCCTGCGTCCTCCCCCCGTCCGTTCCTTTCCGTGTTGTCCGCTCTGGTTATGCACATTTTTGCCCCTTTTGAGAGCGGATAACAACGGATGGAACATTTTGCTCGTCCGCTGTGTCCTTTTTACAAACGTTTTGCATCCGTCGGCCAGTGTGACAGGGCCTTAACTGTATAGGTACAGAAGGAAAATACAAGGCACGCATCCAGGTTGGAGGGAGAGCCTCTTGTGACTTGGAAAGTCTCCATCTAAGAAGGAGTTTGGGGTCCCCCCCAACACAACGACAACTGTTAGAAGAGTTAACACGGTTCTGAGCTGCATTAGAAGAAGCATTGGCCACCAAGAATCCTCACATTATTATTCCCTGCCTGGTCCTATTCGTGAGGTTATACCTGGAGCCCTTCTGATAATAGGACATCCCGTTCTGGTCACCCATGATGCAAAAAAAGAAAAGATGTTGAGACTGTTGAAAGAGTGCAGAGAAGAGCAACAAAGAGGATTAGGGGACTGGAGGCTCTAAAACATATAAAGAATGATTGCTGGAACTGGGTATTTCTAGTTGAATGAAAAGAAGGTCTAAGGGGGAGATGATAGCATCTTCCAATATGTGATATTGGATATATCTCCAATATATTCTGGTGCTTGGAAAATAAGTTGACCCCCTCCTCTTTGTGGCAAGAAGATATATTGCAGATATATTCTCTTGCCACACAGAGGAGGGGGTCAACTTATTTTCCAAAGCAAGATAAGAAGCAACGGAGGGAAACTCATCCAGGAGAGAAACAACCTGGAATTCAGGAGAAACTTTCTAACAGTGAGGACAATTAACCTGTGGAACAACTTGCTTTCAGAAATCACAGGCACTCCATCACTGGAGGTTTTCAAGAAGAGACTGGAGAGCCACTTGTCTAAAATGATCTACGGTCTGTTGCTTGAGCAGGGGTTGGACTAGAAGACCTCTAAGGTTCCCTCCAACTCTCTTATTCTGTTATTCGGTGGAATAGCTCATTTCCAGACATTGTGGGTGCTCCATCACTAGAGGCTTTCAAAAAGAGACAACCCTTTTTCTGAACTGGTACAGATTTAGCAGAGTTGGGTGGGACCTTGTAGGTCATCTAGTCCAACCCCCACCCACCCTGCCCAAGCAGATGTCCTGCTTGATCAGAAGGTTGGGCTAGAAGACCTCTGAGGTCCCTTCCAACCTTATAATTCAATGTTCCACCTTCTACAATCCTGGGTATGCATTTCCCCAAAATTACTGCATTGTCCAGTTTGGGAAGGTTAACTGGGGAACCAGGCAGATGTTGCTGAGGGCTTGAGAAGTTCAGCCAAGTGAAAAGCTCATTTGAGCTGAGAAATTATATACCCAGATTTAGATATATATAAAAGAAAGCCCCGGGGAAGAAACCTTCTTCCATGGCTACTGAAAGTAGGACAAGAAATAATGAGGATAGGTTTGCAGCTGCCTACATTTTTAGTTAGCTTTTTTTTTCTTTGAATATTATGGAAAAGTTCCATAATATTATAAAAAAAAAAAAAATCTGTGTAATAGCAGATCAGTTGTCACTAGAGCCAGGTGTCTCAATCTTCTCAACTTTCCAATGGACGGACTTCAACTCCCAGAATTCCCTGGTTGGCTGGCAAACAGTGCTGGCTGGGGAATTCTGGGCATTGAAGTCTATCCATTTGAATGTGGCAAGAGAGTGAGAAACACAACAAACATTATATATTCTTCATTATATATTCTTGAGGTTCTTAAGGCAAGTGTGGAAAATCCCCTCAGTTGAATGTTAAATTATGTTTTTTTCCCCTGCAGGTTTCCAAGGGTCAGACTCAATGACCTTTGGCTTTCCCCTTAGGGCTCCAACCCCATAGCTCTAAGTCAGGCCTTTCTAAGCAGCCGTAAACCCAACACCAGAGCCTAGGCATTTGACAAATATCACAACAATACATCTTGTTGCGTATGATGAAATTTAATCTGCTTTAACAACTTGGAGGTCTTTTGGTCCAACCCCCTGCTCAGAAAAAGAGACATGATGAAAAACACCCAAATGCTATTATCCATTATCCAAACGGAGCCCAAGCCACAAAATGAGCAGCTGTTCAGACGGTCCTCCACTTACAACGGTCTGTTTAGTGACTGTTCAAAGTTACAACGGCATTGGACGAAAAATAGACATTTTTTTCACACTTAATGACCATTGCAGGATCTCCATGGAGTCATCATGTGGTCAAAATTTGGACGCTCGGCCACTGACTCGTGTTTATGATGGTGGCACTGTCTCCAGGGGTCACATAATCTCCTTTTGTGACCTGCTGACCGGCAAAGTCCAATTTAAGGACATAAAAGGAAGCAAACCTTGCTTAGGAACTGTCTCGCCTAGCGACGGAAATGTTGGGCTCGATTGGAGGTCATAAGTCAAGGACTCACTGTTAGATGACCAGAGCACAAGCAAAGATAATTGCTCTACTAAGTGGATGCATGATCCGGGTGACCCATTTCCAACCACAGGTGCAGAAGGAAAAAATAAAAAAAGGGAGGAAGAAAATCTGGTCATGAATAAATTTAATCTCTGGTCCCCAGGTTGCAATTTGCTGGATTTTAGCCTCTCCCCACCAACCCTGAAATATGGCAGCTCAGACTCTTTGCATGTCCTGAAAGCATCCCACGAGGACCAGGGGAAGAAAAGGGGGAGGGAGAACAACAACAACCACCCAGACTCCCTCGTAACTTGCATAACTGACCTGCTGCAACGGCGGTTGTGAGCTGCAGACTGCAGACCTTGATCTCGCACATCCCAGGCGAGACTCACACAACTCTCGCCCTGCGCAGCAAACGTGCCAGAAAATCAGAGGGGAGGGGCTGCCCCACAGCAGGTCCCATGGATGTCTGACATGGAGAAGTATTGGTTGGAAAGCTGGAAAGAATAGGAAGGGGAAGGGGAATAGAATGGAATGGAATGGAATAGAACAGAATAGAATAGAAAATACAACAGAATAGAAAATTGAAAATAGAACAGAATAGAATAGATATTGGATGAAGAATAGAATAGAACAGAACAAAACAGAATAGAAAATAGAACAGAACAGAAAATGGAACAGAACAGAACAAGAATAGGATACAGTCTAGACAAGTATAAACAGAGGCACAGACTCAAAATCATGCGATGTATTTGTACTGCTTTATAAAGTCTTAGTTAGTAAAACTAACTAACTTCCAGTATTCCACACCTGGAATACTGCATGCAGTTTTGTCACATTACACAAAAGATGTGGAGACTTTGGGAAAAGTGCAGAGAAGAGCAACTAAGATGCGTCAGAGGACTGAAGGCTAAAACATACGAAGAACGATTGCAGGGTTTGGGTTTGGCCAGTCTAGAGAAAAGAAGGACCAGGGGGGGACAGGATAGCAGCCTTCCAATATCTCAGGGGATGCCCCAAAGAAGAAGAGGGGGTCAAGCTATTCTCCAAAGCATCAGAAGTTTGGACAAGAAGCAACGGATGGAAACTAATCATGGAGAGAAGCAACCTGGAATTAAGGAGACATTTCCTGGCAGGGAGGACAATTAACCAGTGGAACTGCTTGCCACAAGACGTTGTGGGTGCTCCATCACTTGGAGGCTTTCAAAAAGAAACCAGACGGCCACTTGTCTGAAGTGGTACAGGGTCTCCAGTCTGAGCAGGGGCTGGACTAGAAGACCTCCAAGTCCCTTCCAGCTCTGTTCTGATTGATTGAGATTACTTTATTTGGCCAAGTATGTTTAGAAACAGAAGGAATTTGTCTCCGGTGCAGCAGCTCTGAAATGCAAAGCAACAGTGAAATAACAATGATGACAACAAGACGGGTTATTGAAGCCGGATTCACTGAACAGCTGTCTTACCAACTCAACAACTGCAAGGATTCGCTTCATAACGGTGCGTAAAATGGGGCAGAACTCACTTAACGAAGGCTTCAGTTAGCAACAGGTGTTTTGGGCTCCATTGTGGTCAACAGTCAAGGACTGCCTGTGGAGAAGGAAGGGAAACGGGCCCTGCCTGCAGGCCTGACTTGCAAATAAAACTAAAAACTAATCCCACCTCTCTCTCCCTCAACCCCTCCCCACATATCCGGCTGCCTCCTTTTCCCCATCTTGCCTTAAAGCTTTTACTCGGTCTGCTCCGTCATTCTACATTCCACAATTTGAATGTTTTATTCTAGTGTTAATTACGCTGTCAGCCACCCAGAGTTAATTTTGTTTAAATAAAATTAAAATGAAATGGGAATAGGAATTAGAATGGGATAGATATTGGATGAAAAATAGAATAGAATAGAAAATAGAATAGGAATAGAATTAGAATAGAATAAAAGAGGAGAAGAGAAGAGGTGAATGGCTGAATTGGGTAAATGCAGCTCTTGAATAGAATAGAATAGAATAGAAATAGAATAAGAATTATTAGAATTAGAATGGAATAAAAGAGAAGAGAAATAGAAAAGAATAGGAGAGGACAGGACAGAACTTTGGGCCAATCACCAGGAGAATGGGAGTTCTAGTCCTGCCTTAGGCATGAAAGCCAGGTGGGTGACTTTGGGCCAATCCCTCTCTCTCTCAGCCCAACCTTCCTCACAGGGTTATTGTGGTGGGAAAATAGGAGGAAGAAGGTGTGTTGGATATGTTCGCTGCTTTGAGTTAGTTGTAAAAATAATAAAGGCAGGATACAAACAAAGTAAATAAAAAATAAGATATTTTTTTTAAAAAGCAAACTAAATAAAATAAAAAGTAAAATAAAATAAAAATTGAAAATAAAAACATAAAATAAGATTAAAAATAAACTAAGTAATAAAATAAAGCAGAATAGAATAATAACTTTATTGTCACTTTGAATGTACACCAATCAGCATACATTAAAATAAAATAAAATAAAATAAAATAAAATACAGCTCTAAAAAGGCTCACCACCTCCAATATACACTATATAGAATAGAACAGAATTCTTTTTATTGCCCAGGTGTGATTGGACACACAAGGAATTTACCTTGGTGCAAATGCTCTCAGTGTACAAAAGAGATACATTCATTAAGAATCATCAGGTACAACACTTAATAATAATAGTCATAGGGTAGAATATGCAATCAAATTATACTAGGAAACAATCAAATAGGAAATTGGAATATAAATAGAGTAGAGTAGAATAGAATAGAATAGAATAGAATAGGAATAGAACAGGAATAGAATAGAGAATATAATTAGAATAGAATAGAATAGAATAGAATAGAATAGAATAGAATAGAACAGAACAGAACAGAACAGAACAGAATAGAATTCTTTATTGGCCAAGTGTGGTTGGACGCACAAGGAATCTGTCTTGGTGTAAATACTCTCAGTATACCTAAAGAAAAGGTACATTCCTCAAGAGTCAAGAATCATCAGGTGCAACACTTAATGATAGTCAAAGGGTACAATAAGTAATCAAGACATCATAATCATGGCAGAATGAATGAATGAATGAACAAATAAATACAAAATTATGTCTATACCCATGTATATTACATTGCAGTATATATCACACACACACAAATGCACACACACAGATATATATATATATATATATTTCTTAGGTTTTCATGGGTACTTACATGTGTGCTGTTCAGCTTCCTTCGGGTATTATCCCACGTCATTGTAGTT
>BLBF01016564.1:0-17495 GCA_015471245.1 Laticauda colubrina
CAAGGTCCCCTTTCTCTGGACATCTTCTCCAGCCCTTCACAGACAAGTTTGGAGGAGGAGCAGAGAAATGCTTTAGGCAAAAACTGTAGAGTGGAAAATTAAAGAGCCTGAAAACAACTATTTTATTTGTCTGGTTGAGGAAAGAAAAAATATACAGTTGAAATTTTTTTAAACGCTTCATTTTTTTATTTACTTTTTTTTTTTTTTTTTGCTTTGAAATACACACTAAAATAAAAACAATCCCAAACTGAAATCCCAGACAGCTGTTCTGCTGAATTCTTTCTGCAAAGGAGGTTTTATCAGGAAATCAAAAAAGAATCATAAAAGAAGGATGAAGGTTACCCTTCTCAGCTGAGAGCCAGTGAAACATGGCATTTCACATCATTCTGGCATTTTTAGGGAGAGGATCAGGACACCAGGCTGGTGTTTGGTTCCTGTTAAGCCTGGGTTCCCCAACCAGGGTTAGGTAGACAAGCTAAACAGAATGTGCAGCGTTAGTCAGATAGGCACACAGATAAATGAGTGAGCTAAGCTTGTATGTTTATTAACATACAGTAAAAATAACAGATACGCTTGTGCTATCAAGAATATATTTTATTCCAGTATAAGTTTATAGCATAGTCAAAAACAGTCCAATATTCATTTACCATGTAGTCAGTCCATTCAGGGATATTCAGTTAGCAAAGTCCATGTAGAATATCCTATGTCAGTTCACATAAATCATTCCGTTGTTGTCTCTCCCGTTCAAGCAATGCAGTCTTGATTCCAAGCAGTAATCAGGGATCATCAAAGCCAGAGAGAGAGCGCAAGCCGTAGTCTTGCTACTTTTAAATGGTTTTCATAACCACTCCCACAATTGCTATTTCACAGTTAAAGCTGCATACACTAACTATGATTCATAGTTATTATTTCACCTAAAACAGTTAGGGTGAACAATGTTATCCCTAACAGTTCCCACAGTTTCCTCTTGACTTCTTTTCCTGCTCAGTCTCTCTTACACACACTTTAAGCTGCTGTAAGTAGGAACAAGTGCATCAATCGTTTTTTATAAGGTGTCATGTTCAGTATCTGTTGCTGAACAGCTGAATTCCACTGAATTTTACAGAGGTCTCTTTTGCAATATTTATTGAAAGGGGAGGGAACTGCAAGAATTCCAGTCATTCAACAATCCCCCATTTTGAAACATAAAGATATCATTTTCTTTGACTCCTGCATACTATCTAAATGGAAATCAAATAAAAGAAACATTCACAATTCTTCCACTGTCATAATGATGCTATATCTCATGTTTTTATATTTGTTCTGGCTGTGAGATGCTCCTTTGTGTTCAACTCTGGCCTCAGAAGGATAATGTAGTACTTGGTGATGAAGATGCAGCCCAGCAAACCAGCACTGGAGGCCAGGATGGAGAAGACCTGCACAGCCACCATGTATTTCCCTTTGGTGCTCAGATAGGTGGGCACAAAAGTCACCCAGACACTGCAGAAGACCAGCATGCTGAACGTGATCAGCTTGGCTTCATTGAAGGCCCCAGGCAGTTTCCTGGCCAGGAAAGCCACCATGAAGCAAATGGCAGCCAGGAAGCCCATGTAGCTGAGGGTGACGTAGAACATGACAACGGCCCCTTCGTTGCATTGCAGGATGATCTCTCCAGGCTGGGAGTGGAGGTCAGAGTCAGGGAAGGGGGGAGAAACTCCCAGCCAGATGGAGCAAATGAGAAGTTGAACAGCAGAAGAAGACTGGATGATGGAGTTGGCCAAGCTCTTCCCCAACCACCTTTTCGCCTAATTTCCTGGTTTTGTGGCCAGGAAGGCCAGCACCACCGTGATGGTTTTGGCCAAGAGACAAGAAACAGCAACCGAGAAGATGATGCTGAAAACCGTTTTTTCGTAGAAGGCAGGTGGCTTTCCTTGGTTGACCAATGAAAAGAGAAGAAGACAAGAAGCAAAGCAAGAGGGAGACCAGGAGGATGTAGGAGAGGTCCCGATTGTTGGCCTTGACAAGGGGAGTTTTGCGGTATTGAATGAAGTTGATTAAACCAAGGCCTGTGGTTAGGAACAAGAATAGGGCAAAAGAGACCAGGATGATGCCCAGAAGTTCTTCATAAGACAGGAAGGTTACTACTTTGGGGATACATTGCACTCTTTCTTTATTTGGGTATTTATCATCTGGACACTTGGTGCATTTTTCTGTATCTGAGGGGGAACAAAAACCAACCCCATATTTCTTTGTCCTTTGCATTTCAAGATATATTGTACATTCTTTGGGAACAAGTGATTATTGAGAGCATTTTCTGGGATGGCTTAATTAATATTTCTAGAGACAGAAAATAAGTGTATCACTATTTAAAAAAATGTAGCTACGAAATATTTTTGATAGGTTATGAAATTGAGTGAAGGCTTCGGACTTGAAAGATTTCCTTTGTAACGTTCAGAATATTGATAGGAACCTCTATTGCTAAAGGGAAATAATGAATCAATTAATCTTTCTAGAGAAACTTACCTGTCAGGTGGCAATTCTTGTCATACTTGCCTCAGAGGATAATTTGGAATGGCCATTCAAGCAGTGGTGATACGGGTGCAGCCACATACAGGCATAACTGTCCATGCCACCACATTGTGTATCTCGCATATCATCAATACCTTTTCAGTTTTCCTCAAAGGGAACCCATGTAGACTGCATTGAAATCTTCCTGTCAGGAGGTGAACCTAAAACAATTCTTCGTGTTTCAAGGAACTCAGGGGTTCCTAGAGAAGTAAATGTGGAAGGAAGGACACATCCAAGCTAAAAAGAAGAAACATTTTCCCTGGCAATAGTAAAGCTTGCCCAATCTTCCACAACCACCTCTCTCTATCCAGCCCTTCCTTCACAGTCTTTTTGTTCTTCTGTTTAGAGAAGAAATGGGGCATTTTGTAAATAAACCAGAAATCAATTAAGCTTCAAAGTCTGTTTTAATTCACACTTTCATGACAATGCTCTGGATGGATCCAGACCCACCAGGCCTTCCTTTCCTCTGGTGTCACCCACCTTTCTGAGTGGAGAAGGTCCCCTTCAGACAAGGAACGCATTCGTAGCAGCAAAATGGCTCTCCTTCTCGAGTCCTCTTGACAAATCCAGGGCAACAACTTTCCACACATAAAGACTGAGGAAAGGGCTGAGCAGGAAAAAAATAAGATTGCCAAAGAAAATGTGTTAGGATTCTCTGTCCATGGAAAATCTAGGTAAAAATGGATATTAGACAAAATATTAGATATTAGCCTCTGGTCTTCACTTAAGTAAACACAAAATCTCTTACTATTTCCAAATGGTTGGAGATATAACTTCTGGAAGATTCTTCTTTGTTCATCTCTTTTGCTTTTGGCATCTCACAGTGCCAAAAAAAAAGAGGACTTTATTAGATAGAAAAGTCTGGACAGACGGAACCAGGGGTGGGATTCTACTGGTTCTGTCCAGTTCTATAGAACCAGTTGTTATGATTCTGCACCAGTTCAAGGAACCAGCAACTTGCAACACTGGCTGATCCCACCCCTCTCTGCCCACCCCTCCCCTCCGCACCCAGTCAGTCCTTATTGCTCATTCATGGCATTGTCTGCAACCTGCTTTTGCCCACTTGCCAGTCCAGCCATTGCTGCATGCTTCCGCTGTGGCCCTACCTGATCTCCCTGTGTGAGTGAGGCTCTGCAAGCTCCAGGGCCCAGTCGCCTATCTTCCACTGCCGGTCACATTTACCCACCACCGCACTTGCTCTTTGCTGCCTCCACCCGCAACCCTAACCCCCAGCAGGGAAGGCCCAGCAGCTGCGGTGAATCCAGATGGGGAGCAAGATGCAGACTGGTGGGGACCAGAGCTACATTTTGCTGTACTGGAAGACATGTGGAGAGGTCGAGTTCTCCTACTGCTGGGAGAGCAAGAGAGTTTTTCCCGGCACAGCTCCGAGCGGCAGAGAGAAACAGGATTCAAGCAAGCTGCTTCTCTGCCGCCCAGAGCCACCAGTTTTCCTACTGGAGGGGAAGTTGCAAACTTTTTGCTGTGCTGGGAAAGAGTCTCTTGCTTTCCCAGCAGCAGGAGAACAAGAGTCTCTCCACATGGGATTAGTTAGGATTCATGCAGCTGCTGGACCCTGCCGGAGGTGAGGCAGAGGTGTGGGGGAGGGAGACCAGGGAGCATGGCCCATTTTCCTACCATCCCTTCCCTCTCCCACCTGCAGTCCCTTTGTTGGACCCAGAAAAGTCACCCCTGGTTGGCCCTGCCATGCCCACCCAGTTGCACCCATGTAGGCAACAGGCGTTGTCATTTCAAAGTTGAGGGAGAATTTGAGGAAGGAGGTGGAGGGTCCTGCAGTGGCTTGTACAGCAGTGCCATTGAGAAGCAGGGAAGTGGCCTTCTAGTGGTCCGACCTGTTGTTTAGGCTGGAGGCGGGCCACGGGAATTCAGAGCACCAAGGGAAAGGGGGATTGCCAGGGAGAGCTGCCCTCTCCTAGAAGAATTGGGATCATTGGGGTAGTCCTAGGAATTGGGTGAGTCGAGCCGTAGCTCCTTGTCTTCTTAGCTCTGGGAATGGCCTTTTTGTGCAGGAGGAAGACTGCGGAGGGGGAAGGTCTACCTGAGTGACTCCTCCGATGTCTTTGCCGGATTATTTGGACACATACAAGCGAGCTCATTTAAAGGCACTGCTGTTGTATGTGAGCTCAGGCCTCAATCCATGGCTCCGTAAAGCCAACACCAAAGAAAAAGGCGATCAGGTGAACCTTTGGTTCAATGCTCACTCGGATCTCGGCTGCTCCAGGCCATCTGACCTCAAAGCCCCTTGGGAGCTGCCATTCCCAGGCTTCTACTCGCCTGTGCTTGGTTGCCACCTCTTCACCTTGCTGAAGCGGCTGGCCCTGCCCCTCACCCTCTCCTCCCTCCCCTGCCCTGAGAAGGTATGGATGAAGGTGGGGGATAGCGAAGCGGCTGGGTCCCTATCTTCCCCTCACTCTCTCCCACTCTGTGTGTGTGTGTCTGTCTCCCTGAAACCTTTGGCTGGGCCAAGCCAGCAAGCTCTCCTTGGCGCTCTTCGCTCCTTCTTTCATTTCTTATTTTTGGAATCCAGACTGGCTGAACAATGACTGCCAGACCACGGTGGAAGCATCCCTTCAGATGACACCTTATCTCCTCCTCTTCCTCCTCCTCCCCCTACTCCTCTCACAACCGGTGGTTGTGCCAGGTCCAGAAGGGTGCACATGCATGGGAAGATGCTCCTCAAGCAAATGCCAAAGCACAGCAAAAACGGGTACAGGGCGGGTGGCTGATCACTTGAGAAGCGAGCGTCTCCCCAAACAACTGCACCCTCCTGATCCATCCACAGCTGCCGGGTGCAAGAGGAGGTGGAGGAGGAGGAGGGTCACCCAAATGGATGCTTCCACCGCGGTCTGGAAATCGTTGTCCAGCCAGTCTGGATTCCAAAAAGAAGAAATGAAAGAAGTAGCAAAGAGCGCCAAGGAATGCTTGCTGGCTTGGCCCAGCCAAGGCTTTGAGATACACACACACACACACACACGTGCACACACACACACACACACACAGTGTGGGAGAGAATGGGGAAGATAGGGACCGGGCCGCTTCGCCATCCCCCACCGTCACGCTTACCTTCTCGCACTGCTCCATTTTGTGAACCATCTATGATTTAGTATCTCCTTCAAGGTGGTTAGAAACCCACAAGGGCTGGGGAATGTGTCACGAAGAGCTCCAGGTTTGTTTGCTCCTTGTGCCCAAAAGAGCAAAGAACAAGGGAAATCTGTTGAGCAGGACCTGAATTCAGATGAATTTGAATCATGATTGGGTGGAGGTCCTTTTGGTCCCATTGGGAGAGAAGCTTCGTCCTGCTTGGGGAAAAGTGTCCCCGGAAAGGGCTGGTTCATAGTTGGGGAGGCTCTTAAAGAGACCAGACCTGGTCAGACGTATCCATCCCTCTCTTTTACACACAAACATACACACATACACACTCTCACACACACTCACTCACAAACACACGAAGTGTGTGTGGGGGAAATAGGGAAAGAGGCAGAGAGAGACAGAGAGATACAGAGAGGGGAGAAAGAGAGAAAAAGAGAGGGAAAGAGACAAAAAGAGGGAATGAGAGAGGAAGAGAGAGACAAGAAAGAAGAGAGCAAGAGACAGAAAAGAGAGAAAGGAAGCAAAAGGAAGAAAAGGGAAAGAGAAAGGGAGAGATGGAAGGAGGGGACAAAGAAAGAAAAAGAAAGGAAGAGATGGAGGGAGGAGAAAGAGAATGAAATATATGAATGGATAGAAAAATACATGGAGGGAGGGAGGGAGAGAGAAAAAAAAGGAGAGGAAGGAAGGACACAAACCCTGGCTTCAGAAGACTCTTTGAAAGCAGCACAGCAATCTAGGGCTGGCCTGCAAGGGATCTCAGAGGTCATCTAGTCCAAGCCCCTGCTCCAGCAGGAGATCTTTACAGAATTAAAGAATAGCAGGGTCAGAAGGCTCTTTGTGTGTGTGTGTGTGTGTGTGTATGGTTGTCAAAACTCCAAAAGTAGGTCAAGGAGCTCTGGGCAGATCAGTCATAAATGAGAATACTTGCTAAGCAATTGGCCATTAAGCGAGGACCACTTGTATTTGGTTTGCTCGTCACATAGCCACCAAGCCATGCCCATCCAGTCATGTGACCACCAAGCCACACCCACAAATTAAGCCACACCCACAGAACCGCTTGTTGAAAATTTGAATCCTACCCCTGGATGGAACTGAGAAAAGATTTCAGCATTAAGTGATAACCAGTCGGTTCCTTCTCATGACTCCATGAACATGAATTTCTCCCCTCTTCTTACACCCATAATTTTAAGGTGTGATATCAGAACAATCTTGATAATTTCAGGTGAACTGAAAGCCTTGGAGCTGCTTCCTAGGAGGAAAAGGCCCATTGCTCCATCCCAGGGAGGGTGAAAGGGAGGCATGGAGAGCTCTGGCCAGGTCTGGCCTCCTTAAGAGCCTCCCAGATGATGGACCTGCCCCTTCAGGGGACACTTTTCCCCAAGCAGGACGAGAAGAGGCTTCTTTCCCCCAATGGGGCCAAAAGGACCTCCGTCCACTCACAATTCAATCCTATCCGATACAGTCCAAGCCTGGATTTGGGCCCTGGTCAGCAGAATTGCTGCCTTCGTTGCTCTTCTGGGCACAAGGAGCAAAGAACCAGTAGCTACTAGTGACACATTCCCCAGCCCTTGTGGGTTTCTCACCCCTTTGATGGAGACCCTTAACTGTACATGGGCCACAAAATTGAATAATATTGAAGCCTCCCAAGCAGCCTAAGGGGAAAAATCCGGTTTCCTCTGCCCAGATTCAATTCTCGCTGAAGGTCAACCACCTTTGGGGAAGAGCATCAGCCCTCTTGAAATGGGACCTCAGGCTTTGGAAAACAGAGAGAAGACACCAAAACTTTCTCCTACCTTGTTGAGCACCTTTAGCTGTGAAATAACATTTTTTCTGATAGAAAGTCTCTGTCTTACGAAATACTCCAGAACCTCTTCCCTGGGATCATCCCTGGGAAGAACAAAGAAACCCAAAATGGTGATATCTGCTACTACTTTTCCATTTGGGTCTGTGTAGAGTTTAAGGTCTGAAATATTGACAAACTCATTCTTCTCCAGGAAAGGATGGAACCAGAATGGGAACATGCAACAATTTTAAAAGCAGAAAACTTTGTTTCTTATCCCAGATGCTTTTTCACATTTGAATCTTTCTTCTGTATTTGCCTAATTTACAGACATGCTTCATTAGGAAAATAGGTGGTTGGTTCCACTATCTTAGAAGTGAAGGAAAAAAGTTCACAAAAATTTGTTGATCATATTCTGACAATATAGATGTTGACAAAATATAGTTGAACAACAGAAAAAAAGGAGATTCATGAACTCCCTGAAAGCAACAGGTTGGTTATCGGAAACAAGGATTTATCAGGATGAAAATTGTCAGGGATTTTTCCTCTCCCAGGAAGCCCAGAGAGGAAACCTGAGCTAGGCCCCCTTCGCTGTGATGCTGCACTGACAGGATTTGGGGAGTCAGAAAGTACAAATCTCCCACCGACCCTTTTTTTATGCAGCTGTCGGTTTCCTCCTCTGATCTGGTTCTTCCCCAGGCAGAATCTCTCCTCCACCCCCCAAAAGTCTTTCCCTCCTATCCCTGCCCTTTCTCAATGGATGGTGGGAAAGGGGGGGATGTAACTGATGTGCTCTTTGCAAGGCATCCTCACATATTATTTCCTTTTCTAAATGCATTATGGAAATACTGCTGATATAACTCGATCTCAGGAAAGAGTAACAAACAATGTTGTGATGTGATCAGAAACCCAGTTAAGTGAGGGGTGGATGGTATGATAATTAAGTGGATAAAAACTGGTTTAAATATGGTACTCCAATAATCTTCCGTTTTTTTAATCTTTGTCATGAAAGTGGGAAGATACAACATTTTGTCATTAAGTCATCAATTTTTCTATGTTGCAATTAATATATTAGGGTTGATAAATTGCTATTAGAAAAGATAAGAATTCTCAGGCAAATATACTTTTATGTTATTTAAATTATTTTCCAACTTTCCAGAAAAATATTTAAGATTTCCTCCTAGAAACAACTGTATGACTAAAAAGCAGTAGAAAACTATCTGGGTTTTAGGATTTGATAAATTATAGTATCTCATATAAGAACATTAATGATGCACTGGATGAAGGATTGTGCCAAGCTTGATAAGTATGTCAGGGAGCCAGTTTGCTCTACTGGTTAACCCCCTGAAATCGAAAGCAAGAGGCTGTGAGTTCAAGTCCCGCCTTGGTCATGAAGCAGGCTGGGGGATTTGGGGCCAGTCCCTCAGCCCAACTCAACTCACAAGGTTGTTGTTGTGGGGAAAATGAACACACAACTACTCATTGCTACTCAGCCTCCGTGGCTTCTCCAGGGAAGGGCTTTTAATGATGGAGGATGAGTTGGTGCACTTAGTGAACTCAAAGAAGGTCTCAGAGATCTGGAAATCCAACAAGATGGAGCTGCTCTTGCCAAGAATGTTTATTTGAGCAGCCTTGAGAGCAAGGAGATATTTATATCGAATAACCCTGCCGAAAGTCCAAAGGGAATTCACCTCCCAGAGCCGTTTCAGGGCCCGACACAAAGAAAGAGCGCCTGAGCTGAGACTGGGGCCATGTGTACAAGGGGCCACTCGAACTACAGTCCATGCAGAGGTGGCATTCAACCCGTTCGCACCGGCTCAGGTGAATTGGTGGTGACCCCTGGTTGGCCACACCCCCAAACTGGGTCGCCTGCTTGTCCCAGTCGCTCTCCCACTTCCCCTACCATGTGGTGTTTGTGGCACAGATCGGGCAGATGTCGCAGGGTTATTGCACATGCGCACTGTGTGTGCAGCCGCTACTCATGCAGTGCCCATGTACAGCAGCCCTGGGACATCCGCCTGTCCGCCCTCCCTCCCAGATCATGTTTTCTTCCTTCTCCCAGCGGATGCGCCTCTTCCAGCCCGGCCCGGCCAGCCAGCAGGTGGGTGGGTGGGCGGATGTCCCGGGGCTTCTTGCCACCCTTGTCACGATGTGCCTGTAGGAGCCGTCAGGCCGGCTGAGCCGGGAGCCGCCGTTTCCAGGTTTCTACTCTCCCATGCTCGGTCGATGCCTCTTCACCTTGCCTGAAGCGGCTGGTCCCTATGAAAACAATCCCAAAATCACACTTGATTGCAACCTGAAACTGAGTTTTGAGAGAAGACAAGGAGGAGATTATAACAGCAGCTTCTCCAACTTGCAACATCTCTCAGTTGGACAAGGGAGGATTCAACACTCTTCCCATGACTGAAAGAGGTTTTGGGAGTTAAAATCCTCCCCTCTCCTAGGAAAATGAAATAGTTTAGGACAGTCTAATAAGGCAGAATATATTTCCCCTCAAAAGAAAAGGAGAAACTTAGGCTGAAACTCAGCCCCCCTCCCACCTTTGCTAATGGACCATGACTCTGGCCTAGGCCACTCTATTTTACATAACAAAGATCTCCTCCAAGTAAAGCTATATAGGAATTGCCCAAAGCCCTTTCATGACATCACCATCATCCAGCCAGGCTCAACCAAGCCTGGGACTCAGGACAGCCCTCAGAGTTGCCCCTGCATGGCCTCATGGGAGTCTGACCACCAAACAGAATACAAGTTCAAATTCAGATCCCAAGAGAGGGCATAAAACAATTGCACTCTCAGCATCTTCTGCCCTTCTTTCCTCAACCAAGGCATGCGCTCCTGTCCACCATTAAACCATCTTCCAAGCAGTCACCATGTTTCCAGCGTCTTTCTTCCCCACTTGGAACCGAACCCAGAAGGAGATTTCTTCCAAGAGAGGCTGGACAGAAACTTCAGATCTGCTCCCTGTTATTCCGGAGGGTCAGACAGGAGCAATTAGATGGTGCAAATCTCTTGACCATTTGTAGCACAAGAAGGTTGAGATGTTCCCCTCCTTCTCCTTTGGGTTCCTTCTCCAAAGGATCTCAGATTAATGGATCCCTATTGGGACCCCCATACCTGCCACGGCTGCAGCCTCGGAGCCCCCGACCTCTTTTCTCCCTCCTTCCTTCCCCTCCTCGATCTGGAGGAATAAGCAGTATTCATGGCTTGGGCCAAAGTCTTCATGACACTGTACCAATAATGGTGACTTTTGATCCTTTTCCTGTTCTTTTTCTCCTGGGTCTCCAGTGGGGCTTTCTGGGTGCATCTTCTACGGTCTTTGATGGAAAAGTTGTGCTTGGAAAGGGAACAGCGGAAATAATGATCTTGAAACGGATCTTCCACAAAGAAATAGGCTTCAAAGGTAGAATCCCTTGGCCTTTTTTTTGGCAGATAATCAAAGTTCCAAATACTATGGATGTATTTGAGAAGTCTGTGCTTCTTTATTTTATACCATTCTAAATTTGTGAGGATCCAGACTTTCCCTTCAATGGGGAAGTTTGGCAAATGCATAAATGTTTCATGGAAAGGAATAATTCTGCTCCAGATGGAATCATATTCTTTGAAGTGGACAAAGACGTTGACTTGTCTCCACTTAGAGAGGGCCTTCCTGAGGGGGGGCTACATGTCCAGTTGCTGAGAATCGATGTGATATAACCACACAAATCCCATTTCTGACAAGCATCGGAGGGAAAGTCCTCATGAAATCCTCTCCCTTCTCTGTGTCTGAAGCAAAGAGGCCAATCAGGGTCCATCTGAAATGGAGGAGCAGCTGGACGATTGCTGGGAACTGGAAACCTTCTTTGGGGAGCAATGGGTGGAGAAAGGGGAATCTCCTTTTATCACTCAGAGCCTCTGAAGCAATCTGAAAAAGTAATGAAGAATAGTATGTTATAATGTGGTCAAGATCAACTCCAAAATATTAGTTATTGACAAACCCAATTTTGTTCTGATTAGCATATTAGAATTGTTTTGTTCGGAAAACACACGAGGTAGACTGGGTTCCAACAACAAACACTTTATTCTTCAACTAGTCAGTAAATAGGAACACTTGGCTGAAGCCGAGGCCAGCCTTTTATACAGGCTGGCTTGCCTGCTTGCAGCCAATGGCAGTTGCTTAAATTTGCCGCCTTTTAGTAGCTCTTTGGATTGGTTCCTAGTGAACCAATCCAATGCTTATTTTATTTGACCAATCAGGTTTGCAGATTTGGAGTCACCCACTTTACATATAGAACACCCCTCCCCCCTTAGTTCAGTCCTACGTGGTGATGTAGTCTCGCAGGTAGGCGGGGCTTTTCCGGACTTAACTTGACTTGCGTGGTTCATTCTTAGTGAAGTCTTCGACCGGTTCGGATGGGGCTGCTGTGTCGTCCGTTCTTCTCCTTGGAACCGTCTGGAAGGGTGAGTCAGCCATTTTACCGCCGCCTGAGTTTCTTAGGCTGGCGGTTTTGCCGCTCCCTCCCGTTTCCTCCGGGCAGGTCGAGCTGGCTTGGCTGGCCCCTTCCGATGGGCTCTTCACGCAAGTCTCTCCAAACAGTGAGTCTTTTATTTGCTCTTTTTGTTCATATGTTTCATTGGGTTTGGTTTTAAACAGTTCTTTATTTATTTCTTGCCTTTCCCCCCCCACCTTGGTTTGCAATTCACCGGTTTTTTCGGTGAATCTTTGTAAGTCTGTGGTTCTCTCTATAATTCGGGATCGAAGCTGGTCTATGTGCCGCTTCCATTCCCTGCCATCCTCTATTTTTAATCGGTAGGATTTGGGGCCTATGATTTGGGTAATCTGTCCTGGTAGCCATACCGGGTCCTCGGTGAAGTTTTTAGCGTATACCAAATCGCCAATTTCGAATTGTCTAAACTGTGTAGAGGAGTCAGGGGGGTTTTCTGGGGTAAAATTTGGGTGTAACCTATCAAGGTGAGATATTAACTTTCGCCCCATAAGTAATTCTGCTGGGGACTTGTTGGTTATGGTACTGGGCGTTATGTGCTGGAGTGTGAGCAAATGGTTTACTTTCTGTTGGACATCTCCAGCGTCCATTCTTTCTAAACCTTCTTAAGTAAACTGGACCATTCTCTCAGCCCTGCCGTTCGCGGCCGGGTGAGCCGGCGCAGTTCGGGCATGTCTTATACCTAGGGAGGCTAGGTATTGCTCAAATTGTATGCTGGTTAGCTGTGGACCATTATCTGAGACAAGAACGTCCGGTATGCCATGGGTGGCAAAAAGGTTGTCCAGCTTTTTAATTACAGTTTCTGTTGTCGTTGATGGCATAACTTTTACTTCAAGCCAATTCGAATAGGCATCAACGACAATCAGAAAGGTATGCCCCTTGGTAGGACCCGCGAAGTCAATGTGTATTCTTGACCACGGTCCTCGAGGGGTTTCCCAGTCCTTAACGGGTGCTTTTGGTGGGGATGGTCTAATTGCCTGGCATTTGTGGCATGAGCTTACCCAATACTCTATGTCCTTATCAATACCCGGCCACCAAACATAACTTCTGGCAAGGCTTTTCATCTTAACCATTCCCGGGTGCCCTTCATGTAACAACTTAAGTACCCTGGGCTGTAATTTGGCAGGGATTACCACCCGATCACCCCACAACAAGCACCCCTTTTGGATTGAAAGTTCAGTCTGTCTGGACCGGAAAGGTTTAAAGTTTTCAGTTTTTTGATTCTCCGGCCAGCCTTTACCTACCCAGGTAAGAATGCGGGCAGTCAATGAGTCTTTCGCGGTGGCTCTGGCGACATCATAAGCTGATATGGGTAGATTGGGGCAAGTCTCGATTTGTAGCGTTGTCATCGCTGGTGCTGGGTCTTTGTCGGTTGCTGGTAAGGGTGCTCTGCTCAAAGCGTCCGCATAGGAAATTTGTTTCCCTGGCCGATGTGTCAGAGTGTAGGAATAAGCTGCTAGGAACTCTGATCATCTAGTCATTCTTGGGGACAGTATATTAGGTGTTGACTTGTTTCCCACCAAAATCCCCATTAGCAGTTTGTGGTCTGTTATGATTTGAAAAGTCCGCCCATATAAGTATTCGTGGAAGCGTTTTACTCCAGCGACAATTGCTAGGGCTTCCCTGTCCAATTGGCTGTAATTCCGCTCGGTTTTGGATCGAGTCCTAGAGTAATATGCAACGGGAAGGGGAAAGAGCACAGTCCCACCTAAAAGTCTCAACCAGAATTCCTCTCGTTCCTGAGGTTTTCTTTTGCACAAAATGTTCCCTTTCCTTCCTTCTCTTTATTTATATTTGCATCCCTTCCATTCTACCACACAATACACACACACATACACACTCTCACACACAAACATCTCTTTCTTACCTCTTGTTCCTGGACTTGCTTTTTGCTAGCCACCTTGTATAACTTATGTACTTTCTTGGTGTTAAATTCAGTAAAATTGGAGACAGATACCCAAAGATTCCTGAGAGGAGGTGAACAGCTATTTTAATTTTCTCTTTTTAGTAGCTGGGCCAGAAGCCCAAACTTTTCATGCCCCAAAGAAGCAGTGATGGAGAGATGCTTTCTTCTGGGGCCCCAAAGTTCCCTCTACACAAAAATGTTTTACTTCAAATTTGAGTGATGAATACTCTCAAGATAAAGTCTGCAGAGTTTGATGCAAGCATGCACTTGGGAGACAGAAAAAGCAAAGCTCCATGTGAGTCGCACATCAGAAGGAAGGTGAGGAAAAGGAGACCCCGATTGAGGCAACCTTTTGAGGTTAGGGGCCCATTTGAATTTGGGAGAGGGGATCTGCTGTGGGCGCCCTCTCAAAATGGCAGCCAGGAGAGTCTTCCCCATTCCCAAGACAAGTGACCAGGCTACAGAGAGGACAACGTTGGAGTGGGGAGTTCCTCCTCCTTGCAAAGCAGACTCTCTTTTCATCCCATTCTCAGAAGATCTACAATTCTCCTGTGTTAGAGGTAAACTGGTTGCAGGAAAAGTCCTTTTCCGTTGAGATGAACCTGCCAGGGACCCTGTTTGGTTTTCCAGCATGTCAGCTGCCTTAATTGAGAAGGGGAAGAAAGCGAGAGGGCGAAGGAACCTGAAGTGTATCCAGAGAAACCCCTGGATCCACACCAGAGCCAGGTGGCTGGGCAAGACCAAGCAAGTGAAAGCGATCCAGAGTTCAGGATGGGATTTAATGCTCGTCTGGGGAGGCCCTAAAATCTTGCAAACGGTGCGAGAGGTTCCCACCTTTCTTGAGGCGAATTCATTCAGGTGGAGGAAGGGTGCTTTTGTTTCGACCCAGAGGAATGGATCGTTTCATTATAGAGGCAGCCCTCGACTTACAACCATTCTTCTAGTGATCGTTTGAAGCTACAGCGGCACTGAACCAAGTGACTTATGACCTTTATGGCTCTTGCAGCATCCCCCTGCCACTAAGAGGCGGCAGTGGGGTGTTTGAGGTGCCAGCCCCGCAGGTTCACCCATTGACTGTTGCACCACTCTGGAACCGGCACCTCGAATACAGCAGCACATTGGGTAATTAGAGCAAAGCCGCCACAACCACATTTGAGGCAATGGCTCCGGAGCAGTGCAACAGTCAATGGGGTGAGCCTGCAGGGCTGGTACCTTGAACGCCCCACTGCTGCCTCTTAGCACCCCTCTGCCAGCCCCCTTGGGGTTACTAAGAGGTTTCAGGGGGCGTTTGAGGCACTGGCACCACAGCCTCACCCCATTGACTGCTGCACCGGAGCTGTGCAAGTTGCTCAGTGGGTTGAGCCTGTGGAGCCAATGTATTGAACGCAGCGGCAGCAGCACATTGGGAAAGTAGCTGTACTTTCCCAAACTGCCACTGCTGTCGCATTCTGTCTGTATGTCTGTCTATCCATCCATCCAAAAGGTCTGTCTGTCTGCCTGCCTGCCTGCCTTCCTGCTTACCTACCTATCTCCCTGCTTGCCTGTCTTTCTGTCTATCTACCTATCTGTCTACCAATATCTATCTATCTATCTATCTATCTATCTATCTATCTATCTATCTATCTATCTACCTACCTACTTACCTACCTACCTACCCACCCACCCACCCATCCATCTAAAAATTCTGTCTATCTTCCTGCCTGCTTGCTTGCCTGCATGCCTACCTACCTATCTATCCAAAAGGTCTGCCTGCCTCCCTGCCTCCCTACTTATCTATCTATCTACCAATATACATATCTCTCTGTACCTGTCTATCTGCCAACCTAGCTCCCTACCTATCCATCCATCAATCCAAAAGGTCTGTCTGTCTTCCTGCCTGCCTGCCTACCTATCTATCTACCTATCTATCCATCCAAAAGGTCTGCCTGCCTGTCTTCATGCCGACCTGCCTACCTGCCTGTCTTTCTGTATACCTACCTACCTGTCTACCAATATATATCGATCTACCTACCAACCCATCTACCTACCTACCACCTATCTACCTACCTATCCATACATGCGTCCAAAAGTTCTGTCTGTCTGTCTTCCTGCCTGCTTGACTGCCTACCTATCTACCTATTGATACATTCATCCAAAAGGTCTGCCTGCCTTCCTGACTACCTTCCTACCTATCTATCTACCTACCTAACTATCCATCCATCCATCCATCCATCTATCCAAAAGGTCTTTCTGTCTGTATATCTGTCTGCCTGCCAGCCTGACCACCTACCTTCCTACCTACCTATCTATCCTTCCATCCATCCAAAAGTTCTGGCTGTCTTCTTGCCTGCCTGCCTACCTTCCTATCTATCAATACATTCATCCAAAAGGTCTGCCTGCCTGCCTACCTACCTACCCACCCACACACCAATCCATCCATCTATATATCTATCAAACAATATATCTATCTCTATCCATCAACCTACTTACCTACCTCTCTCTCTCTCTCCTTCCCTCCATCCCTCCATCTCTCTATGTTCAAAGCCCCAGCCCCACAGGCACATTGGGAAAATAGAGCAAAGCCAGTCTAGGAGGGAGAGGGAGGGAGGGAGGGAGGGAGGGAGAGGGAGGGAGGGAGGGAGAGGGAGGGAGGGAGGGAGGGAGAGACAGTGAGAGACCTGATGCATCAGATTGAAATGAGGCCTAGTTTAGACTTACATCTTTGCCAGCATCTTTCCCAGCACAATGAAATCCCTTTGGCTTCTGTTAAAGATTTTGTGGACGAAACATGGTCAAGACTATCAGGAAGCTCTCATATTTTGTTGAAGCTTTAAACAGGATCTATTGGTCCAGATCTCCACCCTAAAAAATTACTCTTCTCCAATCTATCACAGTGCCAGTTCTGAAGAAAGCAAAACCAAAATGTACTGGTAAATTACAAGGAGAACACACACACTCCCTTCTAACCCTGCTGGAGATTGCACGAGAATAGATATCTCATTACCTTTCTCCTCCCTCCCTCCCTCCCTCATTTCTTTTTCTTTCTGTCCCTAACTTCCACCCCCCTTTTTCTTTGTCCCTTTTTCTTTCGTTCCCTTTCCTCTCTCTTTTCTTCCTTCTCTCTTTCTCTCTTTCTTATCTCTCTCTCTCTTTCCCTCTCTCACGCTCACCCCATTGACTTGGTGCACCCCGCCGCTCGGACTTGCTTGGGCAGGTCCCTCCAGTGCAGCGGGCTCAACGGGGTAGACCTGCGGGACCGGCACCTAAAACATGGCAGTGGCAGCAGATTTGAAAATAGAGCAAAGCCAGAGGTCTGTATTTTTTGCTGCAAAGAATCACAACAGCTTCTGGGCTGTGCACAAGAAGGGACACACGTCAATGCAATTCAGCAACATAAAATAAATACAAATAAAACAAATTAACAAATTAACATTCTCTTCACTACTAGAATCTAATCAGTGATGCTTTGCCGATTCTAGCCCGATGACCTGCTCCAGCAGGTTTAGAAGGGTGTGTGTGTGTGTGTGTGCATGGCTGTTGCCTGGCCATGCCCACCCAGTCACATGACCACCAACCACACCTACACAGTCACATGACCAGCAAGCCATGCACACCCAGTCATATGACCAGAAAGTTATGACCAGCCAGTCACATGACCAGCAAGCCACACCCTCAGATTAGGCCATGCCCACAG
>BLBF01016564.1:17595-28930 GCA_015471245.1 Laticauda colubrina
CACATGACCAGCAAGCCACACCCTCAGATTAGGCCATGCCTACAGAAATTTGAACATCACCCCTGGGGGTGGGCACTGAGGATGTCTTTGTAGCACCAAGGGGGTGATGGACTGAAAAAGTTTGGGAACCACTTTCTTAAAGCTTTCACTTTTCTTTCTGTGTTCGTTTTCATCCTTTCTTCTAGAAGAGACCCTCCAATATTCTCCAGTCATCTCTCTCCTCCCCAGCTCTGGTTAATAAGACCCAAATCATTGTTACTGTTGGCCTTTTGAGTTTTCTGATGATGTTTTCACAAGAAGAAGGAAGAGGCAAAGAGTGGCAAGCGGCTTCGTCCAGAAACTCCTGGGCCCAGTCGAGATATTCCAATATCTCCTGTCCCCCATGGCCCTCGTGCTCAAAAGCTGTAGCAGCCATCTCCTCACTCTTCCCAGATGCATGAACATCCACAAAAGAACCATCCACAGCCAAAGAGAAGGCATTGCAGCCACACAGGTGAGCGGTTATCAGGCCCGGCCCAGCTTGGACCTTCAGGAAAGAAAGACTCATCTCCATTTGCAGTAGAGATGCATCTTGTAAAAGGTATCCTTTCACTAAAGCCAAGTGGTCACAGCGAAAGCAAAGCTAGATCTGAGGATTCCTGCATAAACCCGGAAATCTTCCCTTTTTTCTCCCTGGTCATCTACAATCGTGTCCACTGAAGGCCAATCATGCAGATGAGGAGTAAAAGTATTCCTTTCAAAATTTTAGGGAGGAAGCAGGGGAATCCCACCTCTTTGCTCATTCATGCTAGACCAACGCAACACTCTTGTATCATAACCAGCAAATATCTGCATCCAGTGGCTACACCTTTGCGTCTCTTTGCTGAATGGGTGTTGCCCATCGAGAAACTAGGATGAAAAGGGCAGAATTGGACCATGGAAATTGTGCAAGTGAACTTGGATTGTTTTTGGCACAAACAAGTGATGGATTTCTCCAAGAAGTTCTAGTTTTGTGGTCTTTGGAACCAACTAAGGAATAAGAGGGAAAGACAGCAGGCAGCTGACAAACAAAGCAGAAGGACCTAGAATGGCAAAATGACCATGTGTGAGATTTAGTATGTTTTCAACTTACTGCACATTCCAAAAAGATAAAATATGAGCGGACCGATGACAAGATAGATGTCCATGCTTGAAGCAAAAAAAAACCAATGTATATCTGGGTGTCCTTCTGGTGTTGTGGTGGTCAGATAGGGCTCACAGTTTAGGAGCAGACTGAGCTCACTTTCAAAGGTTCTCCTAAAACTTGCATGTTGTCAATATACACAGCAAACATACCCACACAATATGTCCCCTTCCCAAGAATGGGGATACACCCTCCATGGTGTACTCAAAATCGGAAAGGATCAGGATACGTTTTAGCATGGGAGACTTCTCCTTTGGCCCCTGGACCTGAACCCAAGACAATGTTTCAGAGATTCCTTAGCTCAGGTATTGTACAAAGAAAAACAGGGGCAGTCAGGCCTAAAGAAGGTGCATCCTATAAAATAGTGTTTCCAGAACCTTCCGTCTCTGCCTTCATTCCTTGAATGAAACAATGGCATTGTTTATGGAGCCTCCCCATCTTCTGGGAAATGCACAGCTTATTTTATTATTTTTTTGCATAAATTGCTGGTCAATTTGAGTGACATTCCTGTCAATAATCGATTTAGGATCTATGACCTCTTACTTTTTGGTTGTATGGACCAAGGTTCACGAGCCTTTGAGTTATAATACTCCCTCAGGCAGGAAAACTTCCAAAGGGGGTACTTTGAGCGGATCACCAAGAGAGCCTTGAATTCCAGTCCCGCCTCAATTCTTATTGAATTGAGGTGGGAAAGTTGGAAACATTTTCTCAGATTAATCTGAGATACTAAAACGGAGATCGCGAGAGTGTGAGATGAGCAAGTGTCCAATATTCTGTGTTGAGATGGAGGAAAGTGAAATTGTGGGGTAATCACTGTGGTCTGGTTCAAATTTTTTTTACTACTGGTTCTGTGGGCATGGTTTGGTGGGCGTGGCTTGGTGGGTATGGAAGGGGGAAGTTACTTCAAAAGCCCATTCCTTCCTCTCCCCACTAACCTGTTTTCCAGCTCCATTCTCCTGTGCAGGGCAACCAAAGGAGACCCAGCCGATCAGCTGGGACTCAGTCGGAGGCAGAGAATAGATGGGGGCGAAGCCAGTCAGAAGCGGTATTTTCCAGTTCTTCCAACCACTCAAAATTTCCGCTATCAGTTCTCCAGAACTGGCCAGAACCTACTGAATACCACCTCTGGATAAATGTCTCTTCCATGTAGCACAAATCCACAAGTTTCAGCCTTCTTCTATTGCTTGTGGGAGAAACAGAGGGATTTGTGTGAATCTTACACTGACCTTCTTCTGATCCAACAGAGCTTTTCTTATCTCCTTCAAATGGAATTTGCAAAGGGATCCTATTCACAGTTAGGAGCCTTTATGAGACATAAAAATTGATTCCCGATTGATCAGCAATCTCTGTGGTTGGAGAGCAGAGCAGCTTCCAAGGGTGCCTCTTCCTAGAAACCTAGAAGTCCCCCTCCCCACTTATATAGCACCTTCTTGAACCTGGATGAACATTATGCAGCATTGAAGGTTTGTGACCCGATCAATGATGCAGCTGTCTTGAGACAGGATCCCTGCAACCTCCTCCTGGGAAGAGTCCCAAGGTCCCCTTTCTCTGGACATCTTCTCCAGCCCTTCACAGACAAGACAAGCTTGGAGGAGGAGCAGAGAAATGCTTTAGGCAAAAACTGTGGAGTGGAAAATTAAAGAGCCTGAAAACAACTATTTTATTTCTCTGGTTGAGGAAAGAAAAAATATACAGTGGAAATTTCTTTAAACGCTTAATTTTTGTATTTACTTTTTTTTTTGCGTTGAAGTACACACCAAAATAAAAACAATCCCAAACTGAAATCCCAGACAGCTGTTCTGCTGAATTCTTTTTGCAAAGGAGGTTTGATCAGGAAATCAAGAAAGAATCATTTAAGAGGGATGAAGGTTTCCCTCCTCAGCTGAGAGCCAGTGAAACATGGCATTTCACATCATTCTGGCATTTTTAGGGAGAGAATCAGGCAACCAGGCTGGTGTTTGGTCCCCACAGTTTCCTCCTGACTTCTTTTCCTGCTCAGTCTCTCTTACACACACTTTAAGCTGCTGTAAGAAGGAACAAGTGCATCAATCATTTTTTTATAAGGTGTCATGTTCAGTATCTGTTGCTGAACAGCTGAATTCCACTGAATTCCACAGAGGTCTCTTTAGCAATATTTATTGAAAGGGGAGGGAACTGCAAGAATCCCAGTCATTCAAGAATTCCCCATTTTGAAATATACAGATATCATTTTCTTTGACTTCTGCATAATATCTAAATGGAAATCAAGCAAAAGAAACATTAACAATTCTTCCACTATCATAATGATGTTATAACTCATGTTTTTAAATTTGTTCTGGCTGTGAGATGCTCCTTTGTGTTCAGCTCTGGCCTCAGAAGGATAATGTAGCACTTGGGGATGAAGATGCAGGCCAGTAGACCAGCACTGGAGGCCAGGATGGAGAAGACCTGCACAGCCACCATGAGGTTCCTTTGGTGCTCAGGTAGGTGGGCACAAAAGTCACCCAGACACTGCAGAAGACCAGCATGCTGAAGGTGATCAGTTTGGCTTCGTTGAAGGCCCCAGGCAGATTCCTGGCCAGGAAAGCCACTGTGAAGCAGATGGCAGCCAGGAAGCCCATGTAGCTGAGGGTGACGTAGAACATGACAATGGTCCCTTCGTTGCATTGCAGGATGATCTCTCCAGGCTGGGAGTGGAGATCAGAGTCAGGGAAGGGGGGAGAAGCTCTTTGCCAGATGGAGCAGATGATAACTTGGACAGCAGAAGAAGACAGGATGATGGAGTTGGCCAAACTCTTCCCCAACTATCTCTTTGTTTGGTTTCCTGGTTTTCTGGCCAGGAAAGCCAGCACCACTGTGCTGGTTTTGGCCAAGAGAGAAGAAACGGCAACTGAGAAGATGAGGCTGAAGACCGTTTATCGGAGAAGGCAGCTGGCTTTCCTTGGTTGACCATTGAAGAGAGAAAAAGACAAGAAGCAAAGTAAGAGGGACACCAGGAGGATGTAGGAGAGGTCCCGGTTGTTGGCTTTGACAAGGGGAGTTTCTCGGTATTTAATGAAGATGATTAAAACAAGGCTTGTGATTAGGAACAAGAATAGGGCAACAGAAACCAGGATGATGCCCAGAAGTTCTTCATAAGACAGGAAGGTTACTACTTTGGGGATACGTTGGACTCTTTCTTTATTTGGGTATTTATCATCTGGACACTAGGTACATTTTTATGTATCTGAGGGGAAAAAAAACCATATTTCTTTGTCTTTTGCATTTCAAGTTATATTTTATGTTGTTTGGCAACAAGTGATTATTGGGAGCATTTTCTGGGATGGATTTCTTAATATTTCCCGAGATAGAAATAAGTGTATTAATTTTTTTAAAAATATAGCTACAATATATTTTTGACAGGCTATGAAATTCAGTGAAGGCTTAGGACCTGAAAGATTTCCTTTGTAATGTTCAGAATATTGATAGGAACCTCCATTACTAAAGGTAAATAACAAATCAATTAATCTTTTTGGAGAAATTTACCTGCCAGATGGAAGTGCTTGTTTACTTGCCTCAGAAGATGCTGGCTGATCAAGTAACTGCTGCAAATAATTTGGAATGGCCATTGGAGCAGTGGTAATATGGGTGCAGCCACATACAGGCATAACTGTCCATGCCACCACATTGTGCATCTCGTATATCATCAATACCTTTTCAGTGTTCCTCAAAGGGAACTGATGTAGACTGCATTGCAATCCTCCTTTCAGGAGGTGGACCTAAAGGAATTCCCCATGTTTTAAGGAAATCAGGTGTTCCTAGAGAAGTAAATGTGTAACGAAGGACACATCCAAGCTAAAATGAAGAAACATTTTCTCTGGCAGAAGTAAAGGCTGCCCAATCTGCTACAGCCACCTCTCTCTATCCAGCCCTTCCTTCACAGTCTTTTTGTTCTTCTGTTTAGATAAGAAATGGGGCATTTTGGAAATAAATGAGAAACCAATTCAGCTTCAAAGTGTCTTTTAATTCACACTTTCATGACAATGCTCTTTATGGATCCACTTCCACCAGGCCTCCCATTTTCCTCAATGTCACTCACCTTTTTGAGTGGAGAAGGTCCCCTCTGGACAAGGAATGCAGTCGTAGCAGCAAACTGGCTCTCCTTCTCGAGCCCTCTTGACAAATCCAGGACAACAACTTTCCACACATTCAGATTGAGGAAAGGACTGAGCAGATAAATAATAAGATTGCCAAAGGAAATGTGTTAGGACTCTCCATCCATGGAAAATGGAGGTAAAATTGGATATTAGACAAGATATTAGATATTAGCCTCTGGTCTTCACTTAAGTAAATTCAAAATCTCTCACTATTTCCAAATGGATGGAGATATAACTTCTGGAACATTCTTCCTTTAGTTCCTCTCTTAAAGCAAAAATGGGTATGGGGCAGGTGGATGCTCACTTGAGGAGCGAACGTCTCCCCACACAAGCGCACCCTCCCGGCCTCTCCTAGGCCACCTGGCATGAGAGAGGCTTTCACCATGGTCTGGTGATCGTTGTTCAGCCAATCTGGATTCCAAAAAGAAGAAAAGAAAGAAGTAGCGAAGAGTGCCAAGGAGAGCTTGCAGGCTTGGCACAGCCATGGCTTTTAGGGACACACACACACAAACACACACACACAGAGTGGAGGAGAGAGAGAGAGGAAGATAGGGACCCATCCGCTTCGCTCTCCCCCACCGTCACCCTTACCTTTTCGCACTGCTCCATTTTGTGAACCATCTATGGTTTAGTATTTCCTTTAAGCTGGTGAGAAACCCACAAGGGCTGGGGAATGTGTCACTAAGAGCTCCAAGTTTGCTTGCTTCTTGTACCCAAATTAGCAAAGAACAAGGGAATTCTGTTGACCAGGGCCTGAATTCAGATGAATTTGAATCATGATTGGGTGGAGGTCCTTTTGGTCCCATTGGGAGAGAAGCTTCATCCTGCTTGGGGAAAAGTATCCCCTGAAAGGGCCGGTTCATAGTTGGGGAAGTTCTTAAAGAGGCCAGACATGGTCAGACTTATCTATGCCTCTCTCTTACACACACACACACAAATACAAATGCACACACATACACATACAAAGTGGGAGGGGTGATGGGAAGATAGGGAAAGAGGCAGAGGGAAACACATGCACAGAGAGATACAGAGAGAGGAGAAAGAGAGAAAAAGAGAGGGAAAGAGAAAAAGAGGGAATGAGAGAGGAAGAGAGAGACAAGAAAGAAGAGAGAAAGAGAAAGAAGAGAGAAAGAGAAAGGAAGCAAAAGGAAGAAAAGGGATAGACAAATAAAGGAAGAGACGGAGAGGGGCAAAAGTGAATGAGACATATGAATAGACAGATAAATACATGGAAGGAGGGAGAGAGAAAAAAAGGAGAGGAATGAAGGACACAAACCCTGGCTTCAGAAGACTCTTTGAAGCAACACAACAATCTAGGGCTGGCCTGCAAGGGATCTCGGAGGTCATCTAGTCCAACCCCCTGCTCCAGAAGGAGATCCTTACAGAGTCAAAGAATAGCAGGGTCAGAAGGCTGGGGGGGGGGGTGTTATGGTTATCAAAACTCCAAAAACAGGCCAAGGAGCTCTGGGGAGATCAGTCATAAATTCAAACATTTGCAAAGCAACTGGCCATTAAGAGAGGACCACTTGTATTTGGTTTCCCAATGACATGGCCACCAAGCCATGCCAATAAATTAAGCCACGCTCACAAAACCGGTTGTTACAAAGTTTGAATCCCACTCCTGGATGGAAGTGAGAAAAGATTTCACCATTAAGTGATAACCAGTTGGTTCCTTCTCATGACCCCATTAACACGCGTTTCTCCCCTCTTCTTACACCCATAATTTTAAGGTGTGATATCAGAACAATTTTGATAATTCCACGTGAACTAAGAGTCTTGGAGCTGCTTCCTAGGAGGAAAAGGCCCATTGCTCCATCCCAGGGAGGGTGAAAGGGAGGCATGGAGAGCTCTGGCCAGGTCTGGCCTCCTTAAGAGCCTCCCAGATTATGGACCTGCCCCTTCAGGGGACACTTTTCCCCAAGCAGGACGAGAGGAAGCTTCTTTCCCCCAATGGGGCCAAAAGGATCTCCATCCAATCACGATTCACTCCCTTCCTGTTCTGTATGGAACTTGGTAGGTTCCAAGTACTTCATTCTGATTGGCCGAAAAGGCCACTTACGGATTGGTTCACTAGGAACCAATCTGGGAAGCCACCAAACAGTGGGAAGAATTAAATAACTGTCACTGGAAACAAGCCGGCAGGCTAGCTGCTATATAAAGGGCTGCCACGGCTTGGGATATGTTCCATTTCTTTACCTAGTGATCTGAAATAAAGAGTTGTTGTTTGGAACCCAGTCTCACGCACTTCTTTCCAGACGGAACACTGGTGACGAGGATGGGATCGTCGTAGAAGCAGAGACCGAACCACGTGGTGATCTGAACCGAGCGAAAGAGATGGCTGGTAACAACGCACTGCCCGCACCCTTCAATCCAGATGTAGAGGATTGGGAATCGTATATCGATCGCTTTCTTATGTTCTTAGAAAGCAACGAGATGGAAGAAATCTCAGATCAAAAGAAGAGGGCTGTCTTCCTTACACACTGCGGACTGGCCGTATTCAAAATGGCGAAGGTGCTGGTGAAACCCAGAGATGTCAAGCAGATAACCTGGTCTGACCTGAACCGAATGCTCCGAATACACTACGCACTGGTGATCTCCAATCTAACCAAAAGGCACGAATTTTACAAAAGGGACCAGAAGGAGGATGAAACCATAGCAGACATTGTGGCAGCCTTGAGACACATTGGAGGATCATGTGAGTTTCAAAACATGGACGAGGCTATGAGAGACCGCGTAGTCCTCGGCTTGAAAGACTCTACCCTTCAGAGCAAACTTCTCAACAGGCCGAACATAACCGTGGCCGAGGCCATTGCTGAGGCAACCCTCGATGAACCAGCAAAAAAGTCAGCAGCCACCATGTGGCAAAGGAACACAGTTTTAGACCTGCCGACCCAAACCAGGGAGAAGAAGGCAGAGGGAGGAAAGAAACAGCCGACAGCGACAACTCACCATGAGGACATCGAAACCCAGAGTGACACCAAAGACGATGAAGAAGATGTCCAAAGACTCTATTCAGATAGAAAATGGCACGAAAAGAGGAAGAATCGGCGGAAATTTCAATATTCGGGCCGCGGAGGCAATCACTCGCGGTCTGAATGCAGGTTCCTCGATGCAATATGCCGGGCTTGTAATAAAAGGGGGCACATCGAAAAGGTCTGCCGCAACAAAAAGAGCTATAGTCCAAAAAGAGGCGGCAGCACCCCCACCCCCCCAGACACGATGACAAACAAGTTGGCAACCGATGGAACCGAAATAAAAGAACCAGTGACAGAGAAGAAATGCATCAGTCACCATCAATAATGCCAGGGCGGAAAGCGGAAAGAAGGTTCAGATAAAGGCGAGCATCGAGGGGAGACCCTGTAAGATGGAGGTCAACTCAGGGTCATTCCTATCGATGGTATCCTGGAATATCATCCGGCTCCTAATTCCTAATCAAGCAGAAAGAACTAAAGAAACAAAAACTTGTGCTAATAGACTATCAGGGAAATCGAATCCCAGTAGTTGGCCTTGGACATTTTTTAGTTGAATTTAAACAACACGCCTATGTCTTGCCTCTGACTATTGTCGACCGTGACCGCCCTAGTCTGCTAGGAATCGAATGGTTCATGCCTCTGGGAATCGGGATGACCGGGATCAACCGCATTGCTACTACCAACTGGGAGGAGAACCTACTCCACGAATTCCAAGATGTATTCGACGGGACTCGAGGCAAGTACCAGGGGACCCCAATTTCATTTAACCTAGACCCGAAAATAGCCCCCATTCGTTTAAAGGCCAGACGCGTTCCATTCGCGCTTAAACAAAAAATTGACGAACAGCTGAATAAGTTTATAGCGCAAGGGGTTTTAGAACCAATCGACAACGC
This sequence comes from Laticauda colubrina, assembly GCA_015471245.1. Classification (NCBI taxonomy): domain Eukaryota; kingdom Metazoa; phylum Chordata; class Lepidosauria; order Squamata; family Elapidae; genus Laticauda; species Laticauda colubrina. The sequence goes on from BLBF01016564.1 coordinate 26,738, forward strand.
CAAGGGGGAAACCCCTATTGTCACACCGGTGAAGCCAGATGGGTCAGTGCGCATCTGTGGGGACTATAAGGCAACCCTGAACCACGCACTCCAACAAAGCGCATACCCAGTGCCAGTAGTGCAATATTTATTGCATTCGCTAGGGGGAGGAAAAATATTCACAAAACTCGACCTAGCACAAGCTTATCAGCAGCTACCCGTTGCACAAACGATAGTAACGCATGGGGGGCATTCAAATGAAACCGCCTCCAATTCGGTGTTTGCGTTGCTCCAAATGCCCTTTGGCATTTTCCAAAAACTCATGGAACGCCTACTAAACGGAATCAAAGGTGTCATCCTGGTATTAGCAAAAAACACCAGCCAGCTAGAGACCAGGTTAAGAGAAGTCTTAACTCGCTTTAGAAAATCAGGCCTAAAAGTTAAGAAGGAAAAATGTGAACTGGCTACTAAACAGGTCGAATTTTTGGGCTATTTAATCGATGAGCAAGGCATTTGCCCAAACGAAAAGAAGGTGAAGGCTATCTTAAGACGCTCCCAAACCAAAAAAGAAAACCAATCTCCAGGCGTCATAAATTTTCATAAAAAGCATCATAAAAAGGCCACTTACGGATTGGTTCACTAGGAACCAATCCGGGAAGCCGCCAAATGGCGGGAAGAATTAAATAACTGTCATTGGAAACAAGCCGGCAGGCTAGCCGCTATATAAAGGGGTTCCGCGGCTTGGGCTATGTTCCGTTTCTTTACCTAGCGGTTTGAAATAAAGAGTTCTTGTTTGGAACCCGGTCTCACGTGCTTCTTTCCGGATGGAACACTTCCGATACAGTCCAAGCCTGGATTCAGGCCCCGGTGAGCAGAATTGCCGCCTTTGTTGCTATTCTGGGAACAAGGAGCAAACAATTGGAAACTACCAGTGACACATTTCCCAGCCATTATGGGTTTCTGACCCGTTTGATGGAGACCCTTAATTGTACGTGGTTGACAAAATGGAACAATACCGAAGCCTCCCAAGCAGCCTAAGGGAAAAATCCGGTTTCTACTGCCCAGATTCAATTCTCGCTGAAGGTCAACCACCTTTGGGGAACAGCATCAGCCCTCTTGAAATGGGACCTCAGGCTTTGGAAAACAGAGGAAAGACATCAAAACTTTCTCCTACCTTGTTGAGCACCTTTAGCCGTAAAAGAACATATTGGTTGATAGAAAGTCTCTTTCTTTGAAAATATGCCAGAGTCTCTCTTCTGGGATCATCCCTGGGAAGAACCAAGGAGCCTGAAATGCCCACATCTGCTGCTACTTCTCCATTTGGGTCCATATAGAATTTAATGTCCGAAATATTGACAAACTCATTCTTCTCCAGGAAAGGATGGAACTAGAATGGGAACATGCAGCAATTTTAAAAGCAGAAAACTTTGTTTCTTACCCCAGACGCTTTTTCACATTTGAATCTTTCTTCTGCAGTTGTCTAATTTACAGACATCCTTCATTAGGAAAATAGGTGTTACCACTATCTTACAATTGAACGAAAAAAGTTCACAACAATTTGTCAATCATATCCTGACAATATAGATGCTGACAAAATATAGTTGAACAACAGAAAAAAGGAGATTCATGAACTCCCTGAAAGCAACAGGTTGATTATCGGAAACACGGATTTGTCAGGAAGAAAATTGTCAGGAAAATCCTCTCCCAGGAAGCCCAGAGAAGAAACCTGAGCTAGGCCCACTTCGCTGTAATGCTGCACTGACAGGATTTGGGGAGTCAGAAAGTACAAATCTCCCACCGATCCTTTTTTTATGCAGCTGTCAGTTTCCTCCTCTTGTCTGGGCAGGCAGAATCTCTCCTCCACCCCTCAAAAGTCTTTCCCTCCTGTCACTGCCCTTTCTAAATGGATGGTGGGAAAGGGGGGAATCTAACTTATGTGCTCTGTACAAGTCATCCTCACATATTATTTCATTTCCCAAATACATTATTGTTCTATATGTAAAGTGGGTGACTCCAAATCTGCAAACCTGATTGGTCAAATAAACTAAGCATTGGATTGGTTCACTAGGAACCAATCCAAAGAGCTGCTGAAAGGCGGCAAATTTAAACAAACTGCCATTGGCTACAAGCAGGCAAGCCAGCCTGTATAAAAGGCTGGCCTCGGCTTCAGCCAAGTGTTCCTATTCACTGACCAGTTAAAGAATAAAGTATTTG
>BLBF01016565.1:0-11602 GCA_015471245.1 Laticauda colubrina
TTCCACTACTTTCACATGTCCTGCAGCCAGTTTAAACAATAATGAAACTAACCCATTTATATTAATCTTACAGAGAGAGAGGATGCCAAGAAGAGCACACTGGACAACAGAGAATGAGGAGCAGCATGAAAGTGCAAAATAAGCAATTATACAATATATTTCCAGTTCCACTGGAAAGTTTAAAAACTCAGCAGATGAGAGACAAGGGAAAGAGTAACAAGTACAAAGTTTTGAGCTGAAAAAAATAGAGCACACAGAATTGAAGAAAAAGATTAAATGAGAAATCAAGGAGGATAATATTTAAATGAAGAAAAAGTGAGGAATAAGTTGAAGTCAGTAGGAAGAAAAAGGTTCCATGTATAGCCAAAATTGGCAAGCACTATGCAAGAGATCAGAAATATTTTTCTCCGCCTCAAGGATCCAAACATAACAGTGTTGGGAAAACCCCGCAGAGTGTCTAATGTGGGAAAAACACAGATTACAGATCAAATCTGAACATATAAAACAGGATACACCCAATGAAAAACCATACAAATGTTTGGAGTGTGGCAAAACCTTTTCTCGGAAAAGCTTCCTCATGATTCATGGAAGAACGCATACTGGAGAGAAGCCCTACCATTGCTCCCAATGTGTCAAAAGATTTAGCACTCATTCCAATCTGGTGAATCATAAGAGGACTCACACTGGTGAGAAACTCTTTGAATGTCCTGTTTGTGGGAAAAGTTTCAGTCAAAATTCCCACCTGGTGGAACACCAGACAACACACACAGGAGAGAAACCGTATAAATGTCCTGTTTGTGGTAAAAGTTTCAGTCGGAATGCCTCCCTTATAGAACACCAGAGGACTCACACAGGAGAGAAACCATATGAGTGTCCAGATTGTGGGAAAAGTTTCAAGCGTCATTATTGTTTGAAGAGACACAAGAGCACTCACACGGGTGAGAAACCATATGAATATCCAGATTGTGGAAAAAGTTTCAATCACAAATCCCACTTGGTGAAATGCCAGACCACACACATAGGAGAAAAACTGTATTGTTCTGATTGTGGGAGAGGTTTTACTTGCAATTCTGACCTGGCGATACACCAGAGGACTCACACAGGGAAAAAGACTTATAAGTGCCTGAATTGTGTGAAAAGTTTCAGTCGTAATTCCTCCTTTATAGAACACCAGAGGACTCACACAGAAGAGAAATCATACTCATGTGCAGATTGTGGGAAAAGTTCCAGTCGGAATTCCTCCCTGATAGAACACCACACGACTCATACAGGAGAGAAACCATATGAGTGTCCAGATTGTGGGAAAAGCTTCATCAATAAGTCTTACCTAGTGATACACAAGAGGACCCACACAGGAGAGAAACCATACGAGTGTGCAGATTGTGGAAAAAGTTTCAGTCGGAATTCCTCCCTTATAGAACATCAGAGGACTCACACAGGAGATAAACCATATGAGTGTCCAGTTTGTGGGAAAAGTTTCAAGCGTAATTACCATTTGGAGAGACACAAGAGCACTCACACGGGTGAGAAACCATATGAGTGTCTGGATTGTGGGAAATGTTTCAAGCGTAATTCCCATTTGGAGAGACACCAGAGGATTCACACAGGAGAGAAGCCATATGAGTGTCCAGATTGTGGGAAAACATTCAGTCAGAGTTCCAACCTGGTGATACACAAGAGGACTCACACAGGAGAGAAACCGTATGAATGTCCTGATTGTGGGAAAGATTTCACTTATAGAACTAGCCTTCTAAATCATGTAAGGTTACACATAGGAGAGTAACCATTCAAACGTCCAGATTGTGGACAGTGTTTAGAGAAATCTTAATTTTTTTTTCTTGTCTCTTACTGAAAGCCCAGCTGAGAAATTGATAATTTCTTACATGATTCTTTTTAGTCAAGCATGTCTTATAAAGGGAGGAAGGGTATCTGAGCTTCCTTAGTTTGGTGAAATGCGGTCGTTCCGTTTCACAGAGTCAAGGGGAACAGCCATTGCTGGGTCAGAGAAAGCGGGTTTGGAGCTCTATTAGGTATGTTTGTTGAGTTATTTCTGTTGAGGTAATTCCCCGTTAGGAGAATGAGTGCATAGAGGGAGACGTATTTGAAAGAAGTGTTCGAATAATACACAGCACACAGATACACTGTACAGTAAATGTAGGTTTTTTTACTTTCAATAAAGGTTTAAGCAAAGTTCAAAAACAAGCAGTCCAAAGTCATTCACAGGTTAAGATCAGTCAGTTTTCAGTCCAGGGATAATCCAATAACAAAGTCCAGTGTCAAAAAACAGTTCAGTAAGACATCAAATCCAAGAGTAGCAGGCAATTAAGAGAAACGGCAATACTCTCCAAGAGAAGGAAACAGAGACTCACTCACACTCTCTGCAGAGACTAAGACTAAGATTAAGACAACCTAGGTTTCTGGATCCATCTTATGGCCGTTTGAGAAACCACACCCAATTACACTTTTATATTTTCTTAAAGATACAGTATTAAAATGTCTATCCTGGTTTATATATTTCCAACCCAAATCACTGTAAGGTGACTTATATTCCTAACAATTTCTACATATAATATGGGGGATATAAACATATATGTATGTATTTTTACTCCAGATGAAAATATATATAGCAGCCAAACTCATGGTGAGTGCACAATAAAACCTGAATACAGACTCCAGCAATAAAACCTTAACACACAAATGAATAACCCCATATATATTTCAAATGGCAAAATGCAAAGGCACCAGATTTAACATGTATTGATAAACATGTATTGACCTTCATTTGCCTCAAGCCACTTGCCTCAGCAAATTCATTCATTCATTTCTTCTTCCACTGATTTATTTAAAATATTTTTATGTAGCTTCCCATGTTAGAACAAACTTTGGCTGACTCCCAATCAATAATTAACTTTAAAACTATTAAAATCAAATGCACAAAAACAAAAACCTGGTTTCGATCCAGGTTTTCTGGATGTGCAGTCCTCACTGCTTCTCACAATGTTTCAGGGAAAAGCTAGTTTTTATTTGCTTTATGGAGCACTAGGGAGGGTAAAGGCCTGCCAAACTTAAGGGGGAAGAGTGTCTCCTACGGCAGGAGCTGCAATAGGCAAGGCTCTCTTCCTAGCTCCTATCAGATGGCAATATTTAAGAAAAGGGGCCAGGAGCATTCCCATCCTATTTGACCTGGAAGAACAGATAGGTGCAAAAATAAAGGGGGGGGGGAATTATGACAGGTGCCCTGTTGGCTCAGTGGTTAGAATGCCGATTGCCGGCTGACTCTCCCATCGCCTGGAATCTGGTCCTGACATGTCTCAAAGTTGATTCAGCCGACTGTCATTCTGAGATCCGTAAAATGAGGACCCAGATGGTTGGGGACAATATGCTGACACTGTAAACCAAGTGTTCAAAGCATAGTGTAGTGGTATATAAGTGGTATGTAGGTCTGATTGCTGTTGCTATAATAAAGAGATTTAAAGATGATGAGGTTGAATTCCACCTTAAACGAATCCTGTGTAGCTCACACCTCAAAGATGTTGCAAGGGCAACTTTTGAGGCCTCCATTATTGTGTGCGCTGTTGTGTTCTGCACCAGTTGAAGTTTCTAGTGGTTAACTTCAGGGATTCAAACAGGCAAGAGTGAACTCCCTGTGCACTCTGCGACCAAGGCAAGAGTGAACTCCCTGTGCAATGCATCCCGGTCCAGGAAAGGGCACAATTGATGCATGAGAAAAATCTCTATGCAAAGCCCCTCCCCAGGTATGGTCTCCTCTAGCAAGAATTGTGAGCACGGGAGGACTTCTAGTTTGTGCACCAGGTCAGCTGCCAAAGGGGATCACATGACCTCAGGACACTACAACTGTCACAAAGGTAAGTGAATTGCCCAGAGTCTGAATTTTGATCATGTGACAATACTCAGGTGGCCTTAAGTGTGAATCATGGTCATGTCTCTTTTTTTCAATGACGTAACTTCAAATGATCACTAAATGAAGTGCATTGAGGAGTACCTGTACATAATTGGATATCACAGGATGGATGGCCTCCCCTAGCAGTTTATGTAGATGTTAAACCGTGTTGCTTACTAGGGCAATCTTGACAATTTTAGCTGCAAGAGTGCAGAGGGAAAAATAATATCTATATGGGTTTGGAAGCAATGTGGGTGGGCACGTCAAGTTTTCATCTTGTATTTCATTTATTAAAGGGATGTGGAGTTGGTAAGGCTGCACATAGAAACAAGAATTTTATCAACTTTGATGATGCAGCATCTGGGTAATCTTGTGAAGGTAAGTAGGGTCAAGCATCAGTCTTCAAGCTTCCATCAGTCGTAAATATCTGTCTATTTCATCTCTCACTTTCTCATCTTTCTCCATGTCTCACTTTCTCATCTCTCTCTGTTTTGCTGATGTTATTTCTTTTGGGGTGCTTTTTAGCATATGATTTAAATCAAGAGTCATTTCAGGTTCCCAGATAAATGAAGTTCTTTCGTCCTCCTGCTGTGGCTCCCTGTGGATTATTCCAGCACTGGCTGGGCCTTGCCCTCCCCTCCCCCTCCCTCACTCACTGCCCTGAGAACAGAAGGGCGAGGGCAGCCCATGGAGACTCCATATTCAAGAGCTGGAGTGAGGCACACGTCTACTTCCCTCTTTTTCTGGCCCTTGGTGCTGTGCGTACCTTGAGCTAAATTTAAGTGTGTTGCGCAAAGCGCCATAAGAGCAGCGAGCAGGCCATGGAGGCGGTGAGAAGAATATGGGGAGACCGGTGGTTATTCTACCGAACCAGTAGCTCTGACGATCATCTGTGTGAGAACCGGTTCGCTCCGACGTTTAGTGCTGCCACCTCCCACCCGCTCCGGCTCTATACTGATCTTTATTTCCCACTTTTCAACCTTGGCTGCTTTGCGCGGCACAGCAGATTGCCGCCTGTCAGCTGTTGAAGACACAGGGAGAGTGCAGGATTGCAGGAGAAGGTTAGTAGCAAGCCCTCTGTGCGCATCCAAAGCAGACACTTGCCAAGACAGGTTTCCAGGAGTTATACTGCACTGCATCTCCCCAAGACTAAAAAACTGGCGGGAACAATCTTCCACCAGCCCAAAATGGAGGTGCGCTTTCAGGTTGGCTGTTGTACCTCATCCCCCCCCCCCCCCCTCTTTCCTTTGGTTTAGTTGGAGAAATGAGTGCATTCTTGAGAGACCTAAAGGTCTAGCACAGATTATCATGGAGAACAGCTATTCCTGTGCTCGATGAATGAGATTTGATCAGTGGTGGCATTCAGGCGAGAACTGGTAGCAAAGATTTGGCGTGGGTAATATGTGCTGGCTGGCCAGCCCCTGGTATTTCATCTCGACAATCAACTGTTCATACATCAGTTGTGTCGGGATTTGCCTTGCTGAAGCTCAGGAAGGCAAAAATGGAGGGAGGGGCTCAACTATTGTTTACCTTCCTGAGCCCCAGAGAAGCCTAATGGGAGCAAACACCTCCCCCCAGGCTCTCCACCACTCTTCCTAAAATCAGATCAAGAGTATGGAGCGAATCTACTTCTGAGGCATTTTACACAATGAAATACACATGATTGCTTCCAAAGATAAATTCTTAGGCGTGCATTTCTCTGAATAGGATCCCATATATGGTGCATTCAGAAACTATTCAGACCCTTTTCACGGCTGTCGATTTTGTTTGTGCTTCAGCCTCATTTAACACTTCTTGAAATTCATTTTTTTCCCCACATTCATGTACATCCACAATGAGAAAGTGAAAACAGAATGTTAAAAAATGTCTGTAAATTTATTTAAAAACAAAAAAAATTAAAATACCCCCTTGGCATAAATATTCAGGTCCTTCACTCAGTACTTTGCTGAAGCACCTTTGGCAGCGATTACAGCCTTTTTCGGTATCAGGTGATAAATTTGCATACCTGGATTGGGGGATTTTCTACCATTCTTCCTTGCATGTCTTCTAAAGCTCAGCCAGGTTGGATGGCGACCATTAGTGGGCAGCCATTTCCAGTCCCCTCCAGAAATGTTCAGGAGGGTTCAAGTCAGGGCCTTGGCTGGGCCGCTCTAGGACATTCACAGAGTTGTTCTTAAGCCACTCCTGTGTTGTCTTGGCTGTGTGTTTAGGATTGTCATCATGTTGGAAACTGAATCTTAGGCCCAGTCTGAGGTCGTGAGTGCTGTGGAACAGGTTTTCATTGAGGATATCCCTGTACTTTGCTCCATTCATCTTTCCCTCAACCCTCTCCGGTCTCCCCATCCCTGCTGCTGAAAAACACCCCACAGCGTGATGCTGCCACCACCATGCTTCACTGTTGAGATAACTTTGAGCAGGCGATGAGTGGTACCAGGTTTCCTCCAGACATAACAATTACCATAGAATTGTGGCCAAACAGTTCAATCTTGGTTTCGACAGACCAGAAAATCTTGTTCCTCACAGTCTGAGAACCCTTCAGGTGCTTTTTTGCAAACAGGTTTTCGTGTGTTTTGCACTGAGGAGAGTTTTCCGCCTAGCCAGTCTGCCATTAAAACCTAGATTGGTGGAGGGCTGTGGTGATGGTTGTACTTCTGGAACTTTCCCCCCATCTCCACATAGGATCTTTGGAGTTCAGCCAGAACCAAGACAACACAGGTATGTTGTGAAATGATGGTTGCCATTCAATCTAGCTGACCTTGAGAGGACTTGAAAGAAAGAATGGCAGAAAACACCCCAGTCCAGGTGTGCAAAACTTCTCATGTCATGATCCAAAAAACTCAAGGCTGTCATTGTTGCCAAAGATGGATCCACAAAGTACTGTGAAGGGTGCGAATACTTAGGACAATGTTATATTTCAGTGTGTTTTTCATAAATTTACAGACATTTGTAAAATTCTGATTTTACTTTGTCATTATGAGTGTACATTAATGAGAAAAAATTAATTTAACAACTGTAGAGCATAGTAAAATGATAGTGATAGAAATGAAAGGGATCAGAATACTTTGAATACTTCTGAATTCACTAAGTGTGATTTTTTTCAAGGCAAAACAATTTTTTTAATTGGGTGATATTTCAATTGGCTAGCCTTCTGCATGCCAAATAAATTATAGTTAATCTTAGAGATTAAACTAGAATTTTGATGTTTGTTTTTTCATGATATCATATGAGGCATTTCTGCTGTTTTCTCATATCTTGCAGCCATTTTAAAATAATAATGAAACTAACCCATTAATATGAATCTTACAGACAAAGATGATGCCATGAAGAGCACTCTGGACAACAGAGAATGAGAAACAGCATTAAAATGTAAAATAAACCATCAATCAAAATCTTCCACTTCTTCCAGGAAGTATAAAATCTGTTCTCCTTCCCCAGCTGATGAGAGACAATGGAGAGAATTACAAGAACAAAGCTTTCAGCTGGGAAAGAATAGAGTATCTGGAACTCAAGGAAACATTACATGAAAAGTCAAGGAGGATAATTTATGAATAAAGAACACCTGGAAGTCAGTGGGAATAAAAGGGATTAGCCCTGGATAGCCAAAACTGACAGGTGTTAACAAAAGGCTTTGTGTAAGAAAAGAGTAGCTTGAATCAAAGAACCACTAGGTAAGAGATCCTAAACATTGTTGGCCTCCTCAAGAATCCAAGGATATCAATGTTGGAAAATCCCTACCAACTGCTTAGTATGGGAACAACACAGATTGCAGATCACATCTGTTAGATGCATAAGTTGAACCATTATGTAAAAAGTCATACAAATGTTTGGGGTGTGGCGTGTTGAGGTAATTCCCCGTTAGGAGAATGAGTGCACAGAGGGAGATGTTATTAGAGTAATGCTGAATAACACACACAGCACACAGCTACATTGCATAGAAAAATATAGGTTTTACTTCCAGTAAATGGTTAAGCAAACTCCAACAAGCACTCCAAGTCATACGTGGTTATAGCAGTCATTTTTCATTCCAGGAATAATCCAATAACAAAGTCCAGTATCAAAAACAGTTCAGTAAAAGACTCGCATCAAATCCAAGAATAAGGATGATTAGTAACAGTCAATAGGGAAATGCAGGAACTGCAACACTCTGGGAAACCAGGTTTCTGGCTTCATCTTATGGCTGTTTGAGGAACCACAACCAATTACAATTTAAGCATTCCCTTCAAGAGACAGTATTAAAATATCTATCCTGGTTTATATATTTCCAACCCAACTGTTAAGTGACTTACATTCCTAACATGGCAGAAGTTTACTCAGAATAGGTCTCTCGTGATTCCTGGAAGGAACCATACAGAAGAGAAACTCTACCACTGCTCCAATTGTGACAAAAAATTTAGCATGCAAACCAATCTGGCAATACACAAGAACACTCACATCACGGAGAAACAATATGAGTGTCTGGATTGTGGAAAACGTTTTCTGCATAATTCTAAGCTGGTGAAACATCAGAGAACTCATACGGGAGAGAAACTGTATGAGTGTCTAGATTGTGGGAAAAGTTTCAGTCAGAATTCCTACCTGGTGATACATCAGAGGGTGCATACTGGAGAGATATCATATGAGTGTCTGGATGGTGGGAAACCTTTTAGTGGGAATTCCAAACTTCTCACGCACCAGAGGATTCACACGGGAGAGAAACCACTTGATTGTGGAAAAGGTTTCAATTGGAATTCTGACCTGGTACACCAGAGGATTCACACAAGAAAAATCATTTGAGTGTCTGGACTGTGGAAAAACTTTAATTCAAAATTCCCACCTTGTAGGACACCGCAAAACTCACACAGGAGAGAAACCATATAAGTGTCCAGAAAGGTTTCTATCGGAATTCCCATGTGATAGCACATCAGAGGTCTCACAAGGGAGATAAACCATATGAGTGTCTGTTTTATGGGAAAGGTTTCAGTCAGAATTCCTATCTGGTTAAACACCAGAGGATTCACACAGGAGAAAAACCATGAGTGTCCTGAATGTGGGGAAAGTTTCAGTCAGAATTCCGACTTGATGATACACTGGAGGACTCACACGGAGAAACCATGTGTGTTGTGTATAGAACTTGGTAGACTCCAAATTCCTTAAACTGATTGGCCGAGAAGGCCATTCTTGGATTGGTTACTTAGGAACCATTCTGATTGGCCCGCCGGATGGCAGGAAGACTTAAACTACTGTCATTGGCCACAAACCGTGAGCAAGCCGCTATAAGAAGGGCTGCCACGGCTTGGGCTGTTGTTCCATTACTAGTTGCTTTACTTGTAAATAAAAGAGCTGTTTGTGGGAACCCGGCCTCACGCACTTTAATTTCGAACGGAACACTGGCGACGAAGGTGGGATCATCATAGAAGAGCGAGACCGAAGCACTGACAATCAGAACCAAGCGAGAGAGAGGGCCGGTAACAATGCGCTGCCCACACCATTCAACCCTGATGAGGATTGGGAGTCATATATCGATCACTTTCTAATGTTTTTAGAAAGTAATGAACTGCAGGAGATATCTGACCAGAGGAAGAGGGCTGTCTTCCTCACACATTGTGGACCAGCCGTTTTTAAAATGGCAAAGGCACTAGCCAAACCAAGAGATGTTGAAGAGGTGACTTGGCCTGAGCTGAACAGAATGCTCCAAGCACATTACGTACCTGTGGTCTCCAACTTGATAAAAAGGCACGAATTCTACAAAAGAGACCAAAAAGAAGATGAGACTGTCAGAGATTTTGTAGCAGCCCTGAGACACATCGGAGGAGCCTGTGAGTTTCAGAACATGGACGAGGCCATGAGGGATCGCGTGGTCCTCGGATTGAGGGACGCTACACTCCAGAGTAAGCTGCTAAATAGACCAAACATCACTGTGGCCAAGGCCATCGCAGAAGCCACCGCCGCTGAAGCAGCAAAGAAATCCACAGCCACTATGCACCAGATGAACTCAATTCCAGATCCGCCGAATCAACCCAGAGAAAAGAAGGCAGAGGGAAGCAAGAAACAGCCCACAGCGTCCGCCCACTATGAAGATCTCGACTCCCTGAGTGACACAGATGACGACAATGAAGATGTCCATAGACTCCAATCAGACAAAAAATGGTGGGAAAAAAAGAAGCAGGCGAGAATTCCAGTGTGCTGGATGCAGGTTCCTAGACGCAATCTGCAGAGCTTCTAACAAACGGGGGCACATCAAAAGGGTCTGCCAAAACAAAAACAGCTATAGTCCTAAAAGACATGGCAGCACCCCCCCTCAGAAATGAAGAGACAGGCCAGGAGCAGATGGAACTGAGATAGTAGAAATAAAAGAATGAGCGACAGAGAGGAAACGCACCAGACGGTAACAATCGGAAATGCCAGGGCAGCAAACGTAAAGAAGGTCTGGATAGAGGTGAACATCGAAGGGAAGCCCTGTGAGATGGAAGTCGACTCCGGATCCTTTTTGTCCATTGTATCTTGGAACACCATTCGACGCCTGATACCGAACATCAAACAAAAAGGACTTGAAAAACAAAAGCTGATTTTAAAGGACTACCAGGGAAATCGAATCCCGGTAGTGGGCCTTGGACATTTCCTCGTCGAGTTTAAAAATCAAGCCGAAATTTTGCCTCTGACCATCGTCGACCGTGATCGCCCTAGCCTGCTGCGAGTCGAATGGTTTGCATCCCTGGGAATCGGGATGACCGGGATCAACAGCATCGTTCCGGCCAACTGAAGAAAGCCTGTTGCAAGAATTCCGGGATTTATTCGACGGGACCCTAGGCAAGTACAAGGGGACCCCAATATCATTTAGCCTAGACCCGAAAATAGCACCCATCTGGCTCAAAGCCAGACGCATCCCTTTTGCCTTAAAACCAAAAATTGATGAACAACTAAACAAACGAACAGCACAAGGGGTGTTAGAGCCAATCGACCATGCCAGGTGGAAAACACCCATCGTGACTCCTGTCAAACCAGATGGGTCAGTGCGCATCTGTGGAGACTATAAGGCAACCCTAAATCATGCGCTCCAACAAAGCGCATTCCCAGTACCGGTAGTACAACACTTATTGCACTCCCTAGGGGGAGGAAAATTTTTTGCGAAGCTTGATCTCGCACAAGCGTACCAACAGCTACCCGTTGACCCCGTAACCACAGAGGCACAGACTATAGTGACACACAGAGGGGCATTCAAGTGCAACCGACTTCAATTCGGCGTTAGCGTTGTCCCAGGCATTTTCCAAAGCCTCATGGAGCGCCTTCTAAATGGAATCAAGGGAGTCGTCCCTTATTTTGATGATGTACTAGTGTTAGCAAAAAACGCAAACCAACTAGAAAGTAGATTAAAAGAAGTATTATGAAGATTCAGAGATGCAGGCCTTAAAGTAAAGCGAGAAAAATGTAACCTAGTCACCAACCCGGTCGAATTTCTAGGCTATCTCATAGATGAGCAAGGGATACACCCCACCAAAAAAAAAGATGAAGGCAAATGAGAAAGTGATTAAAAAGTTATATGGTTATTTATTGGGAATTAAGCTAGAGGAAGAACAAGTTAAAGAAACTATGATTGCTTGGGGGAAGAATTTTGGATATGGGATTGATTTAGAGCAATGGCAAAAATTGTGGTCTCAAAATTATAAAATGACAATGTCAATAGCATATAAAGAAAACTTGTATAAGATGTTTTACAGGTGGCAC
>BLBF01016568.1:0-10290 GCA_015471245.1 Laticauda colubrina
AAAACAGGGGCAGTCAGGCCTAAAGAAGGTGCCTCCTGGTAAAACGGCATTTCCAGAACCTTCCATCTCCGCCTTCATTCCCCAAATGAAACAATGGCATTGTTAATGGAGCCTAGCCATCTTCTGGGAAATGCACAGCCCAATATTTTTTTGCAAAAATTGCAGTCAATTTGAATGAGCTTCCTGATGATAATTGATTTAGGATCTATGACCTCTTACTTGTTGGTTGTATGGGCCAAGTTCCAGGAGGCTTTGAGTTCTAATCCTCCCTCAGGCAGGAAAACTTCCTGGGGGACTTTGAATGGATCACCAAAAGACCCTTGAATTTCAGTCACAGCTTAGTTCTTATTGAATTGGGGTGGGAAAGTTGGAAACATTTTATCAGATTAATGTGAGGTATTAAAATTGGAGATTCCTAGAGTGGAAGATGGCCAAATGTCCAATATTATGTGTTGTGATGGAAGAAAGTGAAATTGTGAGATAAACGCAATGGTGGGGCTCAATTTTTTTATTACCGGTATTGTGGGCATGGCTTGATGGGTGTGGCTTGTTGGGCGTGACAGGGGAGAGTTACTTCAAAAGCCCTCCTCTCCCCTCTAATCTGCTTTCCAGCTTCATTCTCCTGTGCAGGGCAACCAAAGGAGATCCAACCAATCAGCTGGGACTCAGTGGGAGGCAGAGAATAGGTTTGGGCATGGCCACTCAGAGGTGGTATTTGCCAGTTCTCCCAACCTCTCAAACTTTCCCCTACCATTTCTCCAGAACTGGTCAGAACCTACTGAATTCCACCTCTCAATAAACGCCTCTTCATGTGGCACAAAGCCACAAGTCTTGGCCTTCTTCTACTGCTTATGGGAGAACCAGAGGGATTTGTGTGAAACTTAGACTGACCTTCTCATCCAACAGCTTCCTCCTGACCTCTTTTCTTTTTCTTTTTCCTACTCATTCTCTCATCACCCACTCACATATTTGGCTGCTGTCAGTGGGAACAAGTGCATCAATCGTTTTTTTTTTATCAGGTGTCATGTTAAGTATCTGCTGCTGAACAGCTGAATTCCTCTGAATTTTACAGAGGTCTCTTTAGCAATATTTATTGAAAGGGGAGGGAAATGCAAGAATTCCAGTCCTTCAACAATTCCCCATTTTGAAACATACAGATATCATTTTCTTTGACTTCTGCATACTATTTGAATGGAAATCAAATGAAAGAAACATTCAAAATTCTTCCACTATCATAATGATGTTACATCTCATGTTTTTACATTTGTTCTGGCTGTGAGATGCTCCTTTGTGTTCAGCTCTGGCCTCAGAAGGATAACGTAGCACTTGGGGATGAAGATGCAGCCCAGCAGACCAGCACTGGAGGCCAGGATGGAGAAGACCTGCACAGCCATCATGTATTTCCCTTTGGTGCTCAGGTAGGTGGGCACAAAAGTCACCCAGACACTGCAGAAGACCAGCATGTTGATGGTGATCAACTTGGCTTCATTAAAGGCCCCAGGCAGATTCCTGGCCAGGAAAGCCACCCTGAAGCAGATGGCAGCCAGGAAGCCCATATAGCTGAGGCTGACATAGAACCTGACAACAGCCCCTTTGTTGCATTGAAGGATGATCTCTCCAGGCTGGGAGTGGAGGTCAGAGTCAGGGAAGGGGAGAGAAATTCCCAGCCAGATGAAGCAGATGATAATTTGGACAGCAGAAGAAAACAGGATGATGGAGTTGGCCAAACCCTTCCCCAACTATCTCTTTGCTTGGTTTCCTGGTTTTGTGGCCAGGAAAGCCAGCACCACCATGATGGTTTTGGCCAAGAGAGAAGAAACGGCAAGTGAGAAGATGATGCTAAAGACTGTTTGTTGGAGAAAGCAGGTGACTTTCCTTGGTTGACCAATGAAGAAAGAAGAGAAGAAGGAAAGCAGGAGGGAGACCAGGAGGATGTAGGAGAGATCCCGGTTGTTGGCTTTGACAAGGGGAGTTTCTCGGTATTTAATGAAGATGATTAAAACAATGAATGTGGTTAGGAACAAGAATAGGGCAAAAGAAACCAGGATGATGCCCAGAAGTTCTTCATAGGAGAGGAAGTTTATAACTTTGGAGATACATTGGACTCTTTCTTTATTTGGGTATTTATCATCCGGACACTTGGTGCATTTTTCTGTATCTGAGGAAAAAAAAAAACCAACCCCATATTTCTTTGTCCTTTGCATTTTAGTATTTATTTTACGTTCTTTGGGAAGAAGTGATTATCAGGAGCATTTTCTAGGATTGATTTCTTAATATCCCCAGAGAAAAAAAATAAGTCTATCACATTTTAACAATGTGGGTACGGTATATTTTTGATAGGCTATGAAATTGAGGGAGGGATTAGGACTTGAAAGATTTCCTTTGTAATGTTCAAAATATTGATAGGAATCTCCATTCCTAAAGGTAAATAAAGAATTAATTAATCTTTCTCGAGAAACTTACCTGTCAGGTGGCAATTCCTGTCTACTTCCCTCAGAGGAGGCTGGTGGATCAAGTGACTGCTCCAAGCAATTTGGAATGGCTATTGGAGTAGTGGTGATATGGGTGCAGCCAGAAACAGGCATAAATGTCCATGCCACCACATTGTGCATCTCGTATATCAGCAATACCTTTTCAGTGTTCCTCAAAGGGAACCCATGTAGACTGCATTGCAATCCTCCTTTCAGGAGGTGGACCTAAAGGAATTCCTCGTGTTTCAAGGAACTCAGGTGTTCCTAGAGAAGTAAATGTGGAAGGAAGGACACATCCAAGCTAAAAAGAAGAAATATTTTCTCTGGCAGTACTAAAGCTTGCCCAATCAGCCACAGCCACCTCTCTCTATCCAGCCCTTCCTTCACAGTGTTTTTGCTCTTCTGTTTAAATATGAAATGGGGCATTTTAGAAACAAACCGAAAATCAATTAAGCTTCAAAGGTCACACTTTGCTCTGGGTGGATCAGATCTACCAGGCCTCATATTTTCCTCTGGTGTCACCCACCTTCCTGAGTGGAGAAGGTCCCCTCCGGACAAAGAATGCAGTTGTAGCAGCAAACTGGCTCTCCTTCTTGAGTCCTCTTGACAAATCCAGGGCGACAACTTTCTACACATTCAGATTGAGGAAAGGACTGAAAAAATAAGATTGCCAAAGGAAATGTGTTAGGACTCTCCGTCCATAGAAAAAGGAAGTAAAAATGAATATTAGACAAGCTATTAGATATTAGCTTCTGGTCTTCACTTTAGCAAATATAAAATGTCTCACTGTTTCCAAATGGTTATACTTTCTGGAATATTCTTCCTTAAGTTCCTCTCTTTTGCTTTTGGCATCTGACATTCCCCCCCCTCCCCAAAAGGACTTTATTAAATAGAAAAGTCTGGAGAGCTGGAACCAGGGGTGGGATTCTCCTGGTTCTCTCCTGTTCTATAGAACCAGTTTTTATGATTCTGTGCAGTTCGGAGAACCGGCAACTCACACCACTGACTGGCCCTGCCCCTCTCTGCCCTCCCCTCCCCTCCTCACCCAGTCAGTCCTTATCGCGCATGCGCAGCATCGCCTGCAGCCTGCTTTAGCCCACTCACCAGGCCAGCCATTGCTGCATGCCTTCTGCTGTCGCCCTGCCTGATCTCCCTGGGTGAGTGAGGCTCTGCAAGCTCTCAGGCCCAGTCACCTACCTGTCACTGTCAGTCACTTTTACCTCCCACCCCATTTGCCTTTTGCTCCCACCCACCCCCCGCCCTAACCTCCAGCTGGGAAGGCCCAGCGGCTGCGGTGAATCCAAACAGGGGAAGAGATGCAGACTGGGGGGGACAAGAGCTACATTTCGCTGTACTGGAAGACATGTGGAGAGGCTCGAGTTCTCCTACTGCTGGGAGACCAAGAGAGTCTTTCCCGGCACAGCTTTAGGCAGCAGAGAGAAACAGGATTCAAGCTGGCTGCTTCTCTGCCACGCAGAGCTGCCCGTTTCCCTATTGGAGGGGACGTTGCAAACTTTTATCTGTGCTGGGAAAGACTCTCCACAATTTCCCTTTCCTCCATCACAACACATAATATTGGGCACTTGGCTATCTCACACTCTAGAAATCTCCAATTTTAGTGTCTCACATAAACTGAGAAAATGTTTCAAACTTTCCCACCCCAATTCAACAAGAACTAAGGTGGGACTGGAATTCAAAAGTCTCATGGTGATCCAGTCAAAGTCCCCCAGGAAGTTCTCCTGCCTGAGGGAGGATTAGAACTCAGAGCCTCCTGAACCTTGGCCCATACAACCAACAAGTAATGGGTCATAGATCCTAAATCAATTATTGTCAGGAAGCTCACTCAAACTGACCAGCAATTTAAGCAAAAACATTGGGGTTGTGTGGCAGTGAGGTAGAAGCAAGGTCTGCCTTTCACTTTTTGGGGAACAAAAGAAGCTTGGGGAAGCTTGGCCAACTCCATCATCCTTTCTTGTTTTGCTGTCCAAATTATCATCTGCTCCATCTGTCTGGGAGTTTCTCCCCCTTTCCCTGACTCTGACCTCTACTCCCAGCCTGGAGAGATCATCCTGCAATGCAATGAAGGGGCCATTGTCATGTTCTATGTCACCCTCAGCTACATGGGCTTCCTGGCTGCCATCTGCTTCATGGTGGCTTTCTTGGCCAGGAATCTGCCCGGGGCCTTCAATGAAGCCAAACTGATCACCTTCAGCATGCTCGTCTTCTGCAGTGTCTGGGTGACTTTTGTGCCCACCTACCTGAGCACTAAAGGGAAACACTAAAGGGTGGCTGTGCAGGTCTTCTCCATCCTGGCCTCCGGTGCTGGTCTGCTGGGCTGCATCTTCATCCCCAAGTGCTCCATTATTCTTCTGAGACCAGACCTGAACACAAAAGAGCATCTCACAGCCAGAACAAATATAAAAACTTGAGATATAATGTCATTTTGAAAGTGGAAGAATTGTGAATTTTTCTTTTATTTGATTTCCATTTAGATAGTATGCAGGAGTCAAAGAAAATGATATCTGTATGTTTCAAAATGGAGAATTGTTGAAGGACTGGAATTCTTGCAGTTCCCTCCCCTTTCAATAAATATTGCTGAAGAAACCTTTGTAAACTTCAGAGGAATTCAGCTGTTCAGCAACAATTACTGAACATGATACCTTGTAAATGCGATTGATGCACTTGTTCCTACTGACAGCAGCTAAATGTGTGTGTAAGAGAGAGTGAGCTGGAAAAGAGGTCAGGAGGAATCTGTGGGAACCAAACACCAGCCTGGTTGCCTGATCCTCTCCCTAAAAATGCCAGAATGATGTGAAATGCCATGTTTGACTGGCTCCCAGATGAGGAGGGAAACCTTCATCCCTCCTACATGAGTCTTTCCTGATTTCCTGATACAACCTTCTTTTCAGAAAGAATTCAGCAGAACAGCTGTCTGGGATTTCATTTTGGGATTGTTTTTATTTTGGTATATACTTCAAAGCAAAAAAAAAAAGTAAATAAAAAAATAAAGTGCACAAAGAAATTTCCACTGTATATTTTTTTTCTTTCATCCACCAGAGAAATAAAATAGCAGTTTTTAGGCCCTATAATTTCCCACTCCACAGTTTGTACCTTGAGCAGTTTTCAGGTCCTTCAATTCTCAGGCCCTTTAATTTTCAGGCCCTTTTAATTTTCCACTCTACAGTTTGTATCTGAAGCATTTCTCTGCTCCTCCTCCAAGCTTGTCTTGTCTGTGAAGGGCTGGAGATGTCCAGAGAAAGGGGACCTTGGGACTCTCCCCAGGAGAAGGTTTCAGGGATCCTGTCTCAAGGCAGCTGTATCATTGACCAGGTCACAAACCTTCAGTGCCTGGAGGGCGGAGCTGGCATTGTGACGATACGGCATGCGATCTTGGAGGTCCAAGATCACTGCCGATATCTTTGCTCCTGGATGGTCCATCTGGACCTAAACCATCAGGAAGAGATGGTGAAAGTGAAGAGCGCATCCAGTCAATCACAGGGATATCACAAAATCCCTGGTAGATCCAGGAGAAGCTCTTCTTGCCAGCGGCGAAGAGGCAGCCATTAAAGCTGCTGAAGTTGGGACAGCTCCGAAATGGAAGAGAATGGAAAGAGAAAGTGTGCCGGTTTGGTGAGAATCTTTTCTTTATTTTAAGATCTGAAAGGACACCCTAAGGAAAAGAAGAATTTGTAAAAGTTTTGACAGAACTGACTAAATGGCGATTTTAAACAGGAATGTCAAAGTAATGGGTTTTTTTTTCTTAATTTGGACTTTCTCTATGTGGCTGTATATTTTAAGATTGGACTGGTTTTTTCTTTTCATTATTTTTTTTTTCTTTCATTTTGTGACATTCCGGGCTGGAGACTCCCTTTCTGCTATTTTTTTTTTTAAATATCTGTTTCTTTTTTCTCTTTTTTTCAATCCTTATAAACTTTGTTGGGAAAGGAGGGGGAAAGTAAAAGTTAAGAAGCTTTGTAACACTGCCAACTAGAGGCTTGGAAATATTCTATTTCTTTGGAGACCAGACAAAGCTGAGAAAGAAAGAACTGAGACTCCTTTTTCTTCTCAAGGACATTGCCATTTGATAAGATCGAGGGAAGAGCATGGGAGAGTATTATTGCAAGTGCTCTTCTGGGTTTCTCTCAACAGCTGGACTCTGATGTTGAAGCTTATAAAAGAAAAGGTGATAAATCAGTGGAGAAGAATGTTATAACAAGTGCCTTGGATAATCAAACAAAGTGCAGTGTGTCCCTTTGATCTTTCCTAAGCTGTGCTACCCCTCACTAACAGTTTACTTTTTGAAATAATTTAAATTTTTTCGCTTGCTTTTTATTTTCCAAAGAAAAGTTTTAGATCTCCTTCCTTTTTATTTTTAAGGGAGCAGCTTTTCTTTTCTTTTTTCTTCTTTTTTTCTTTCTGCCTTGCTGGTATTTTTCTTTTGCCACCTACCTCCCAGATTGGTATTTTCTTTCTTTTTTTTAATTACCTTTTGATGTTTTTTCTCCCTCTCCTCTTCTTTTATGCAGCCTTTTATTTTTGAAACCTTTAAATTGGATTAAGGTGTTGAAGAACCTGAAGAATCTTTCCTTTTTCCTAGCTTTTTATTCCTCACTTTTCCATCTCCTTTGGCATTTTAAAACTTTTTCTCCTTTGTGTGTGTTTATAGTTTTTTTCTTCATTTTGGAATTTTTACTGTTATCGACTTAACCAATTGGATTAAGGCATATAAAAACCTGAAGAAATTTTTCCTTTTTTCCTTTTTTTATTATTATTACTACTTGGATTTTTCTCCCTACTATTTTTAGTTGGAACTGCAATTGGCTATTTCATAATTGGATTAAGGACTAGAAGAACCTGAAGATTTTGAATTGTTTGAAATGAGTAGGAAACTAACAGTTCCTGGCTCTTCAACTTCCACTTCCTCCTCTCCATCATCCAGAGGACAACGTTCAATACAGACAATATTAAGGCAAGAGAAAGAACAAGAAAAAGAAAAAGTGACCCTGCAGATGATTTTGGAAGGAATTCAAAATATTCAAACAATATTTGAGAGTATTGAAAAGAGAATAGGAAATGTCGAACAAAGAACATTGAACAAAGAACAGGAAAAACTGATGAAAAAGTGGAGAATATCCAACAAATGATGACAAAGTGTGATGAGAGACTACTGAAAATTGAAGAAGAAGATAAACAAAGAGATAAGAAGATTGGAGACATTGATAACAGATTAACTGTGGTTGAACAAGATAAAAGTGGAATGTTGCGATGGGAGATAGATCAGAATTCTATCTTAGATTTCAAAATATAGAGGAAAAAAAAGGACAAAATTTAATTGAGATAAAGATAGAAATATTGGCTGAAGCTTTGGAAATATCTGAAGAGAAGATGATGGATGGAATAGATGAGGTCTTCAGAAGATACGCAATGAGAAACAGCCTACCAAGAGAAGTTCACATTAGATTTAAAAACAAAGAAAGCCATTAAAATGCAAATATTGCAAGCGGCAAGAGAGAAAACATTGAAATACAAAGATAAGGAGATTGTGGTTTTGAAACAAGTACACAGAAGAATGAGAGAGATGAGAAGAGAATTCCGATTCTTGAGTAAAATCCTACTTAAAAAAGAGATGAATTATAGATGGCTGATTTCAGAAGATTTAATGTTCACATGGCAAGGACAGAAATACAGAATTGACTCAGAATTGAGAAAGCTGAATCATTTTATACAGAATTTTTCAGACGGAAAGAGGAAGAGGCAGAAAAAAAAATTTTACGAATTGAATTTCAAGAGGACTGCCAAATGACGACTGAAAAAGAAGAACGTGCAGTAGGTGGAAAGGAGGAAGCCAAAGAACAACATGAACAAAGATCTACGAGAGCTGCCAAACCTAATTATAAAATATAACCATGTAAGAGAAAAAAATGATTACAATTAATATAAATGGACTTAACTCAGTTGTTAAAAGAAGGAAAACTTTCCATAAATTAGAGAAATTAAAATTTGATTTAATCTGCCTACAAGAAGTACATATTAAAAAACAATATGAACATTTGTTGACACAGCCAAAACTAGGGAAAATATTTACTTCTTTGACACAATGCAAGAAAAGAGGAGTGGTTTTATATATCAAAGAGACTATTCCAGTGAAATTGATTTATACTGATGACGACGGAAGAATACTAATTGTGGAAATAATGGATAATAATACGAAAACACTCCTGATTGCAATCTATGCCTCGAATGACAAACAAGAAGAATTTTATAAAAAATTACATATGAAAGTTAATTGAACTGGACTATGTTAATATAGTTATAATGGGAGATTTTAATGGAATTGTAGACAATAAACTGGACTGTACAGCACAGAAAACAACAGAGCAAAACAGAAAGACTCTCCCTCAATCTTTCTTTAAAATGGTAGATGAAATAAACTTAAAAGATATATGGAGAGAAAGAAATGCTAAAACTAAACAATATACTTTCTACTCAAATAGACACTTATCATGGTCCAGAATTGATATGATATGATTGGTAACAAATATTCAAGAAATAAATATTGAAACAAGTACTTGGGCAGATCATAATCCTTTGACAATCAAATGGAAAGGACAAAGAAGAAGAACTAGAAGGATGTTAAATAATACTATTTTCAAGGAAAAAGACTTCACACAGTGGATGGAGAAAGAATTGGCTTTTTTTTGGGGGGGGGGAGAAAACAAAAAAGAAGATACATCAGTTCAGAATGTTTGGGATACAATGAAGGCATATGTTAGAGGCTTGATAATAGACTATACAAGGAAAAGAAATACTATGAAAAGATTAGCCTCTAAGAATGTCAGCCTTCAAGATCTTCTACTATCGCTTTGCATCTTTTGGCTATCATAAGTAATGGGGGGGAGGAGGGGGGGAGTCTGGGAAGTGAGCTGGAGGTGTTACATTCTACCGTTGTATAAAATGAGGAGGGGGGAGCATACATTCAGGTTTAAGTTTCTATTTCTCGCTTAGCTTTCTTTTCTCTGCACAGCTGCAACCCTTATCAAAATATGCCAAGGTCAACGGACAGAGGCCTCATCACCACCTGAAGATGTCCACATGATCATATTCACAACTTCTAATTGGAAGATTCAGTTGATCTATTGGGGGTGGGAATATTTCCATCACTTTGTATATGTGATTCATGCGCCTAATTTCTCAGATTCAGAATTCTATGGTTGCTACCACTTCATTTTCAGGAAAAGATATCTTTTCTCTAATTTAAAGAGTCTAAGTATTACTTTCTTGAATCTTGAATGAAGCATCAGCTGACATTATTCAGAATCACACTCTACCAGCCCACCTGGAGAAAACACCCAAATTTCTTCCGAGGGGGTCTGAACATCATGTCATCTTCAATTAGTGAACAGGAAGTTCAGGGAGCCATTGGAGGGCAAGATTCTTTGCTGGTACAGGAAGCTGAATTGCTAGCAGAGCTCAATCTGGAAGAGGATCCAGCTATGAAGCCCAGATGGTCAGTGGGGGTTGGCTGGAAGGATCCAGAGAAGGAAACCCCCCCCCCCAGGAGTCACAACAAGCCACCGGCGTGGAAGAGAGGAGCCATGGCAAGAGAGGGAAAAGAGAGATCTTTTACTGGACCAAGCCAGGAAACTCCTCAATGAGGCATTTGGACAACCTCAAGCTGTACAAAGGTATGAAGGGGAAGGGGGAGTAGCCCCAGCCAGAAGAAGCAGAGCATCTCCCTCTCCCATAAATGAACCTGAGCCAGCGCATCAGCCAGCAGCAGCCCCAGGGGCCCCAGCGGTAAGTGTAATTCCAAGAAGGC
>BLBF01016570.1:0-10172 GCA_015471245.1 Laticauda colubrina
AATTTCGTAGCTTGATAGTAAAAGCCCCAATTAAGCAAGCCAAATCCTCTTCTTATTCTAGTGTCTTGCAAAAGTTTTAACTT
The DNA here is from genome assembly GCA_015471245.1 of Laticauda colubrina. NCBI lineage: Eukaryota > Metazoa > Chordata > Lepidosauria > Squamata > Elapidae > Laticauda > Laticauda colubrina. Next base: position 84 of record BLBF01016570.1, read on the forward strand.
TATTCTCGCTTTCTTACCTTGTCATATATATTTCAACACAATTTTATTGAAATCTTCAAAATAGTCTTTTCCAAGCCTAATTGGAATTGTTTGAAACAAATATAAAATTCTGGGTAATATATTCATCTTGATTGTTGATATTCTCCATTTTTGTGACAGTTATAAATTTTCCCATTTCGCCAGATCTTGCGCTATCTGCTGCTTAAGTTTAATTTAATTATTCTCTTTTAGTGTAGTGCCTCTTGCTGTCAAAGATATCCCCAAATATTTGGTCTTATTCATAAGCTGGATTTTCAGTAAGTCTGCTAATTCTTCCCTTTGTCTTGATAACATATTCTTTGTCAAGATCTTTGTCTTATCTTTATTTATTTTCAAGCCAGTCACCTTACCATATGTCTCTATCTTTTCTATCAATTTTGATGCTGTTTCTAATGGATCTTCTAAGATGAAAACCAGATCATCTGCGAATGCTTGCAATTTAAATTCTTCCTTTTTAATTTTCTTCCCTTTTATGTCCTTCTCTAATATTTCTGTTTAAGACTTCCAAAGTTAACACAAACAGCAGAGGTGACAATGGGCATCTTGTCTTGTTCCTTTTCTTATATCAGTAGATTCTGTCAATCCTCCATCTGTCATTACCTTTGCTGTTTGCTTATGATATATAGCTTCTATTGCTTGGGTAAATTTTCTGGTAAAGCCCATCTGTTCCAGCAGTAACAACATGAATAGCCAGTTCACATTATCAAATGCCTTCTGTGCATCTAGAAATAGCAAAGCCATTTGTTTTTCAGGATGTGCCTCGTCATATTCCAAGGTATCCAAAATTACTCTCATATTATCTTTAATTCGTCTCTTTGGCAGAAATCCATTTTGATCAGGATGAATAAAACTGTTTAAATATTTTTAAGTCTTTCTGCAAGTGTTGAAGCAAAAATTTTATAATCTGCATTTAGTAAAGAAATAGGTCTATAGTTTTTAATTTGGAATAGATCGGCCTCTTCCTTTGGAATAAGTGTAATATAAGCTTCTAACTATGTTTTAGGCATCCTCTTCTTTAACATAACTTCATTCATAACTTCTAACAATGGAAGGTTCAGCGATTCTTGTAATGTTTTATAAAATTCTGCCGGAAGTCCATCTGGGCCTGGCGCCTTTCCATTATTTTGCTTCTTGAGTGCTTCAGTTAACTCCATCATCGTTATATTGCTTTCTAGCATTTTTTCAATCTCTTTAGGTATCTGGGGTAGATTAGCATTCTGTAAATACTGTTTGACTCTTTCCTCATCAATATTCTCCTGTGTATATAATTTCTCATAACAGTCTAGTATGATTTCCTTCTTTTAAAATTTGCTACCATAGCAAACTTGGCCTTGTTCATCTATTAATTGCAATATTTTCCTTGATTCTTTCTCCTTTCTCAATTTATATGCTAACCATCTATTTGGTTTATTTGCATCTTCAAAATAGTTCTGTTTAGTACCTCTAATTTTTTGTGCTAGCTCTTCTTTTTCTATTAGACCCATTTTATGTTTGGTTATATCCATTTTTAACTTGATATCCTTTTTCTGTGGTATTTTCTGTAACTCTTTTTCAAGTCCTTTATACTCATCCTCTAATGCCTTAGAGTCTAATTTTTTCATCGTATTTCTTTTCCTTGTATAGTCTATTATCAAGCCTCTAGCATATGCCTTCATTGTATCCCATACATTCTGAATTGATGTGTCTTCTTTTTTGTTTTCTCCAAAGAAAAAGGCCAGTTCATTCTCCATCCACTGTGTAAAGTCTTTTTTCCTTTAGAATAGTATTATTTAACATCCATCTAGATCTTCTTTGTCCTTTTAATCCAATTGTCATTGGATTATGATCTGCTCAAGTACTTGTTTCAATGTTTACTTCTTGAATATTGGTTAACAATTCTGTTGATATCCATATCATATCTATTCTGGACCATGATAAATGTCTTTTTGAATAGAAAGTGTATTGTTTGGTTTTAGCATTTCTTTCTCTCCATGTATCTTTTAAATTCATTTCATCCAGCATTTTAAAAAAGGATTTAGGGAGGATCTTTCTGCTTTACTTTGTTGTTTTCTGTGCTGTATAATCCAGTTTATTGTCTATAATTCCATTAAAATTTACCATCAAAACTATATTAGCATAGTCCAGTTCAATTATTTTCATGTGTAATTTTTAATAAAATTCTTCTTGATTGTCATTCAGGGCATAAATTGCAATCAGGAGTGTTTTTATATTATTATTTATTATTTCCACCATTAGTATTCTTCCATCATCATCAGTATATATCAATTTTGTTGGGATAATATCTTTAATATATAGGACCACTCCTCTTTTCTTGCATTGTGTCAAAGAAATAAATATTTTCCCTAATTTTGGCTGTCTCAGCAATTGTTCATGTTGCTTTTTAATATGTACTTCTTGTAGACAAATTATATCAAATTTTAATTTCTCTAATTTATGAAAAATTTTTTCCTTCTTTTAACAACTGAATTCAGTCAATTTATGTTGATTGTAATTAATTTTTTTTCTTCCGTAGTTAAATTTTGTAGTTTGGTTTAACAGCTCTCGTAGATCTTGGTTTGTGTTGTTCTTTGGCCTCCTCTTTTCCGCCTACTGCACCTTCTTTTTTTCCAGTCGTCATTTGGTAGTCCTCTTGGAATTCAATTAGTGAAATTTCTTTTTCTGCCTCTTTCTCCTCTTTAAAAAATTCTGTAAAATGATTCAGCTTTCTCAATTGAGTCAATTCTATATCTCTTTTCTTGCCATGCTAACATTAAACCTTCTGGAATCAGCCATCTATAATTCACCTCTTTTTTAAGTAACAATTTGGTTAAGAATCGGTATTCCCTTCTCATCTCTCTCACTCTTCTGGGTACTTGTTTCAAGACCACAATCTCCTTATCTTTGTATTTCAATGTTTTCTCTCTTGCCGCTTACAATATTTGTGTTTTAATGGCTTTCTTTGTAAATCTGATGTGAACTTCTCTTAGTAAACTATTTCTCATTGCATAGCTTGTAAAGACTCGATAAACCTCATCTATTCCATCCATCATCTTCTCTTGAGTTGTTTCCAAAGCTTCAGCCAGTATTTCTATCATTATCTCAGCTAGGTTTTGTCCTTTTTCTTCCTCTATGTTTTGAAATCTGTGATAAAATTCTGATCTGTCCATCTCCCATCTCAGCATACCACTTTTATCTTGTTCAACCACAGTTAATCTGTTATCAATGTCTCCAATCTTCTTTTCTCTTTGTTTACCTTCTTCAATTTCTTGGAGCCTCTTATCATATTTCATCATCATTTGTTGGATGCTCTCCACTTTTTCATTGGTTTTCCCTGTTCTTTGTTCGATGTTCCCTGTTCTTTGTTCAAAGTTTTCTATTCTCTTTTCAATATTCTCTGATCTTGTTTGAATATTTTGAATTCCTTGCATAATCATCTGCAGGGTCACTTTTTCTTGTTCTTTTTCTTGCTTTAACATTGTCTGTATTGAGCGTTATCCTCCAGATGGTGGAGAGGAGGAAGCAGAGGTTGAAGAACCAGGAGTTGTTAACTTCCTACTCATTTTTGAGAAATTCAAGATCTTTCAAATTCTTCTAGACCTTAATCCAGTTGTGAAATAACCAATTACAATTCCAAGTAAAAACAGTGGAAAAAAAGAAAAAACCAATTGGTAATAATAATTAATAAGAAAAAAGGAAAAAAAAATATTCAGGCTCTTTTATATCTTAATCCAATCGATTAATTTAATAACAATAAAAATTCAAAAGTAAAGAAAAGGGCATAAGTACACCGTAAACAGACACACAAAAAAAGAAAAATTGTAAAGTCCCAAGAAAGGCAAAGAGGTGAGAAAAAAGACGAAAATAAAAAAAAAGGAAATGAAAAAGATTATTCAGGTTCTTCAACACCTTAATCCAATTAAGAGATCTCAAATATAAAAAGATACATAAAAAGAAACCATAAAGAAACCAATATGAAAGGTAAACAAGTTCCAGAAAGCCAAAAATCCTAACAGCTATCACACACAAAAAAAGAAAAATAAATAAACTGATGAGGGGAGTAGCACAGCTTAGAAAAAATAAAAAAAAAAGCACACTGCACTTTGTTTAATAATCCAAGGCTCTTATTATAGCTCTCTTCTCCAAGGGCTTATCACTTTTTCTTTTCCTAAGTTTCAACACCAGATTTCAGCTGCTAATAGAAACTCAGAAGAGCACCTGCAATAATACTCTCCAATGCTCTTCCCTCTATCTCAGGGGTCCCCAACCACTGATCCCTGGACCGGTACTGGTCCGTGAATCATTTTGTACCGGGCCGCAAAGCTTGGTCGCCGCCAACTTGTTTTGACAGTGCTTCCGGGTTTTCAGTTGCTTCAGTTGCATCTTAGTTTTGTCGAGGGGGGGGGCGGCTTTGAATGAAGAGCCGTCCCGAAGGCAGTGGAGTCTCGCATTACTCAGGTACCGGTCCGTGGAAGAATGAATAATCATGAAACCGGTCCCTGGTACAAAAAAGGTTGGGGACCACTGCTCTATCTTAACCTTGAAACAAAGTCTCAGTTCTTTCTCAGCTTTGTCTGGTAAAAAAAAAACAGGATACTTCCAAGCCTCTAGTTGGCAGTGTCACAAAGTTTCTTTAGCTTTCACTTTCCCCCTCTCCTTTTCCAAACAAAATATAATAAGAATTAATTAAAAAAGAAAAAAAGGTATTTAAAAAATAACGATAAAGGAATCTCTGGCTTAAAATATTATAAAATTAAAAAGGAGAAAAGAATAAATAACATGAAAAAAAAAGAAATCAGTCCACTTTCAAAATATAAGATCATGTATAAAAAAAATCCTGCAATGAAAAAATATTACTTTGACATTCTTGTTTAAAATCGCTGCTTAATCACTTCTGTCAAAACTTGACAGAAGCTTTGTTTCCTTTAGGGTGTCCTTTCAAATCTTAAGACATAAAACATTTCTCACCAAACCAGCACACTATCTCTCTGTTCTCTTCCATTTCGGAGCTGTCCCAACTTCAGCAGCTTTAATGGCTGCCTCTTTGCCACTGGCAAAAAGAGCTTCTCCTGGATCTACCAAGGACTTTGCGAAATCCCTGGGATCGTAAGGATGTGCTCTTTACATTCGCCATCTCTTTGGAATGGTTCAGATCCAATTGGACCATCCAGGAGCAAAGATATCGGCAGCGATCTCAGACCTCCAAGATTGCATGCTGTATCATCGTGATGCCAGCTCCGCCCTCCGAGGGGCGGAAGGTACACTTCTTGACCTAAGAATAAGTCAATTATAGTCTAAATGATCATGTTCCCTTCATTCTTAGGTAATTCAACAATCAAGTTCCAGTTCTATGTTTCCGAAGTGGCCTCTCACCCGGGAATTGTGGCTACTCTTTAGTACCAGTAGTCTTAGGGTTGTGTGTACATAAAGCTTAGTCCCTTTCCAAGCTAGTCCATCATTCATTGTCAATTCTATTTGATGGTCCATGAACCAAGGATCGGTCAATAGGGCCGTTTTCAATTCTGCAGTCAGCTTATCTTCCAGGTGTTTGGGATTGTGGTTGGCTTGGGCTCGAGTGGTCATTTGGCCTGCTGATTGAGCTTCTGAAATTAAGGCTTGTACTATTTCCTCTTGGTAGCTGTCAAATTGAGGTTTTCTGGACAGAGTGTCCGCCAGTACGTTTTTCCCTCTAGGGATATATTTAATCTTAAAGTTGAATCGCTTGAAGTATTGGGCCAAGTGGACTTGTTTGGCTGATAATCTCCTAGGGATTTTTTGAGCCTTGAGGTTCTTATGATCAGTCCATACCTCAAAGGTCTCTGGTGTCCCTTCTAGAAAACGCTTCCAAGTCAACAAAGCCCATTGTATGGCAAATGCTTCTTTCTCCCAGACCTCCCACCTTCACTCGTGTCTGTCACCTTTTTGGACACATGAGTGCAAGCATCAGTCAGCCTTAAGAGTCCTTTTGCAGAAAAACAGCTGCCACCACTACATCACTTGCATCCGTTTGGACGATAAAAGGCTTGGCCGCGTCTTGGTGCTGGAAGATGGGGTCAGCTGCAAAGAGACATTTTAAGGCCTCAAAAGCTTTCTGATAGTCCATAGTCCAAGCCAGGGCTTGACTTGGCTTCGGTTTTGTGGGTGATGGACCCATTTTTAATAGCTCTGTCAACGGGAGGGCAACTTCAGCAAAGGACAAATTGTCTATAGAAGTTGGCAAACCCCAAGAAACTTTGATGTTGTTTTTGGGTTCATGAGGGTTGCCAGTCCAGCACCACTTTCACCTTTCCGGGATCCATCTCACTCCTCAGGTTGGATATTCGGTAGCCTAAGCGACTCTTTGTGGAATTCGCATTTTGAGAGTTTCACATATAATTTGGTGGGTAGAAGTTTTTCTAGAACCTGTCAGACCAATTGAACATGTTCTTCCATGGTTTCGCTGAAGATAAATATGTCATTCAGGTACATGAGGTGATCTTTCTCCATCTTTGGGAAAAGAATTCCGGGGTATCAGCCAAGCCCATTCAAAAAATAAAAGTGGACTTTGGGAAATAAATGTAAGGCATCCAGAAAGTATCCATGATATCAATCACTCCGAGACATTTTCTCTCCAATTGATTTATTGAGGAACAGATCTGGCACATCAAAGGCAATTTCCCAAAGTGAAATTATTTTCATGCATTACCCAAAATCCACCTTCTCACCTCCCTTCTCTCCTCCCACTTCTACACTTCATAAACCACGAGAACCAAGTAACAGCTACTGGAATTTCTTAATACGACATACAGAATAACCTTGAACTTTTCAAATCCTCCACCCCCCCACCATGAAATGTGACAGCTGAATTTTAAAACTGACAGAGGTACTAGCACTACATAATCTTGATACTATCCCTTTCTTATTGCAACCTAGGACTACATTGGCTTTTTTGGCAGGTGCAGCACATATTTCACATTTAAGTGGTTGTCCACTAGGACTCCCAAGATCTCTCTCACCATTACGGCTTTTGAGCCACATACCAATTAGCTTGGGGCACCAATGGGGGAGCATTATAGCGGTGGTAGTTGAGAGATTAACAACAAATCCCTCCTCTCCCCATCCTGCCACCCCAGTTCCCATCTTTTAAATGGGCTGCAGTAGTTGACATTGCAATTGTGGTATATATATCTGTAGCTCAGGTGTAGGATGAGGGTTCATTCTCCGAGTTTGTGGGTTGGTTTCTGAACATTTTGTTATCAGGTTAGGTAACATCTTCAGCAGAGTTTGAGGATGTCATTGTTGGTGTTCTTCTGTTCATCTGTTTATAAGGGCTTCAGGTGTGGATGTGTGAAGTGAGGGTCTTGAGATGGGTCAGCTGTGAGTTATCAGTGAATCTTGTGGTGGCTCTTGTGGTAGCTCTTGTGATAAGGAGATTACATCTGGTCAGGGGTAGGATTCAAATTTCTCAACAACTGGTTCTGTGGGTGTGGCCCAAAATGTGGATGTGGCTTGGTCACCTGACTTGCTGGGCATGGCTCGTATATAAATATTGTAAATATTTATGTAAATATTGATTTTTTTTAGAAAAAATAGCAACTTTTACCCAAAATCATGCAAAGCAGGGAGGCAGAGTGAGTTGCTCCCAGAATCACAGATTCATTCAGAGATCTAGCATTCTGAAATCTGCTAACTGAGTCTGCACTGAAAAATAGAAGCTTCAGTCCTAAGGAAGTTCAGCCCTGCTTTTAGATAAACCAGAAAGAAAGAAAGAAATCCAACGATTTCCTGCTTTCTAGCTAATCTAAATCTCCCAGCACAGCTGATAGTTGGCATAGCAGACGGTTGGGGAAAAAAAAAGGAAAAATAGCAACTGATCAAAAATTAGGCAAAGGCATAATGCAGGCAAATTTGATGGTGCGCATAACAGGTAAGAAGTGAGTGGGCAGGGCGGGGAGGAGCTTGCCAGTGACATGATTCCTCCGAACTGCACAGAATCGTAACAACCAGTTCTATAGAACAGGTCTGACCAGACAGAATCCCACCCTTGCATCAGATGAGGGATATTGGGAGGTAAACTGCTGGTGGGCGGATTCCATGGGTTGGTTGAGGGTCAGCCATCTTTGGTTGGATGTGTGGTTGATTTGGATTCTGAGGAGTTCATAAGCAGGTTGTAGGTCCGTGTGTCTGTTGATGGATTTGATGAATTTGACTTTGTATATTATTATATTTATGTGTTTCAGCTTTGTATAGTTTTTATCTTTTCTGATTGTAAGTTACCCCTAATTAGCTTCAAGTAAAATGGGTGGCCAATAGATTTGTATAAATAAATAATAAAATAAAAAACTGATAAATAAAAGCCATTGGGAGGATTATGAAGATGAAGTCAATCAAGCACCTTTGGGATTCCCTTGGTGTTAAATTATCTTCCTCCAGCACCACTTTCTGGGCATGTCCTGACAGGAAGGACCACAGCCACTATAGAACATGGCCTCAGGATTGTATCCGTGACTCTTCGCTAATATGTTTTTCTCCAGCTACCCCTCAGCACATGGAGCCCTAGAAGAACTTCAAGAAGGAAAAGTTGCTTCTCATTGTAATTTTCACAATTCCAATCTTTAAGACTGATTCTGCTACTTCTCCTTTTATATAAATATCAGACTGAAGCAACATGGAAGGGATCTTGCATCAGAAAAGGATAAATGACTCAGTTTACACTCTGTGTGGCACAGTATTTAGGATGGGGCAGGTATTATGCTGCTAAATGTACTTTCTCTCCTTTCCAGGTGAAGCTCAATTTGTCTCTGTCTATATCAGAAAAGCCACCAGCATTTCCATCTTGTGACAGTGCTTTGAATTATTTTTTACTCATCCGTCATTGTTTAGGAAAAGAAAGGGGATTGATTCAGACCTATGAATTTGAACTTTCTGCTTCTGCTTTTGATGTTGCTAATGACTCCACAAGTCTGTTTGTAGCTTAGCATGAAGTGCCCACTGAGTTTGGATCACCACAATGAAAAAAATCCATGGAGCTATGACAGGCCAGGAGACCATCTCATTAGTGTAGTCACCAGTGATTCAAAAATATCCCATGCAATATTGCTGTTCAACATGGTTCCTTACGATCAGCATATCTGGTAAGCCATTCAGCGTGATGAAGTTGCATTCCCTGAATTTCCAGTGAAATTCATGACTTGAATTACTTCTGAGGGAGAAGGGTGGCATGACTAATAAATAAATAAAAATTATAGAAATAGTTGTAGATGCCTTTGGCCAGTCCATTTCCCTATTTTAATAAGTGCTCTTTGACATTGAATATCTGATCCTTAAAGGATCAGCGGATGATATTTTTTAGACTTATTTTTCTGTGTCAGTTATGAAACATCCTCTTCCTTTTATGGTGATTAATGATTTAATGATTTATAATCCTAATTATTAGACAAATTAAAAACAGCACTTCTACAATAATGATATATAATATTAACCTAGTGGACAACAATCTCCATCTTATCTTGGTAATATTCCGAAAAATTAAATGGTAACTGGTGACTATCATTTCCCTTTGCGATTGGACCAGGATTAGTTTGAGACTCAATAGGCTTCTGGAGAAAAAGAGGAATAAATGAACAAAACATTTCATTGTTGCTGTTGATAATTGTGATTCTTATAAAATGAACTTTTTTTAACAATAAGTTATATCCTGATCAATATAGAATCCTCCAATATATTTTTGCAATTCAACTGGTTAACAAAAATTCAAAGCTCTTGCACAATCTCACACTTGGCTACAACATCTACGGCAACTATTTTAACACTATTGGCACTTCAGATGCCTTGCTCGACATACTCTCTACTGGAAAAGCCAATGTTCCTGTTAAGCCTGGGTTCCCCAACCAGGGTTAGGTAGACAAGCTAAACAGAATGTGCAGCGTTAGTCAGATAGGCACACAGATAAATGAGTGAGCTAAGCTTGTATGTTTATTAACATACAGTAAAAATAACAGATACGCTTGTGCTATCAAGAATATAGTTTATTCCATTATAAGTTTAGGGCATAGTCAAATAACAGTCCAATAGTCATATATCATGTAGTCAGTC
>BLBF01016572.1:0-16063 GCA_015471245.1 Laticauda colubrina
ATCCCTATTAGCTAGGTCAATAATGGAGCTGAGATTTGACACAAAGTCTTCCATATGTATAATTGAAAATATCTTTGTGCATCTTTGCTATATAATTTTGTATTCTTAAAATACCCTTTTCTGAACTGGTATCCTGGGATTAATTTGACTGACTGACTAGGAGAGTTGCTTTCTTCTTTTTGTACAATCTGCATTTTTCCCCCTTATCTCATCAAACTTTGACTAGATGTCCCCACATATTTATTTTTCCTTTCCTCTTGTTTGCAGGACCTTCAGCAAATATTGCATCCTCTCAGGTAAGCCAATGCAAGTGGCAGGTGGTGGTGGGGACAGCGAACAGAAATACTGCATAAAAAGCAACACCTGAAGTCAGGTCCTCTGAAGTCTACCTTCCTTCCATCGGTGTACATCATCTCTGAACATAGCCATGAATTCCTTGGTAACTCTCATACTCCTGGGCCAGATTATAGGATGCACATTTAGCATTTCCTTGTGCACTGCATCAATGAGCATAATCTACATGGATACAAACAAACTCTCAATGTAATTAAGTGGGTTGATTTTCTGCCCCCCCCCTGCCCCCGGGTAAGTACAATGGGAGGAAAAAATTTCTTAGTTTTATTTACTAAATAAATAACAGATTATTTTTTGGGGTGATGTTGTGCCAGTCAATTTCAGTAGCCTTCCTACTGTGATTTGGGCAACTCACGGCCTCTTTTTAGTCAATGTTCTGCAATCTCATAGCTCCCATTTCAACTGAATTGTTAGACAGGTGTGGATAACAGTCCAACACATCTGGATGGCACCAAACTGGAAAAACTATCATGAAAGAGGAAGTTCTTCCTTTTCCACTGCCCCAGCATGAAGGAGTCCTCCTTGAACTGGAAGTGTATTTTGCTTTCTAAGGTTGGTGATTTACATAGAAAGCAAGAGAGCAAAAAAATTAACTTATAATGGTCCTATTTACAATGAAGTTATTTACAACAGGTATATACACCTGGAATGATGTCTATCATCCAGGTCATGATTGTCCCAAAAGTGGTTTTTCAAAAGGCAACTGGACTTTCTTGGGTTTTTTTTCCCCCTTGAAAATGTATCCCTTCTCATCCAAGAAGCTTCTTCAACTTCTTGGATGGGAAGTTAAATGTTTTCAAGGAAAAAACACCAAGAGAGTCCGGGTTACCTCATGGACAAGCACCTTTGGGATTACAACTGGAACATACAATGTGATCCCAGTGTACACCTGCTGTCAGGTTTTTCTTACTCCCTCTAGTTCCCCTGCTTCGCCCTTTCAGTCTGAATCCTTCAGTAGAGCTAGGACCAACAAATTCCTTTTTGACAGTCCTCCCACGGCTTTATAATAAATAAATCTGACACTAACTCAGATGCTGGATGGAGGGTTACAATGTAAGCCACATCCCTTTCCTGCCAATGCAATGCATCTCAAAAGAGGCAGGACTTGTGTTCTGCTGTTCCTTCCACCTTTTTGCTGATATTGACAATGCCCCCAACCCATCCCAGTGAATGCTTATACTTCTAACTGCTGCTTCTTTAGCTCAGATTCTTTGAAAAGGAGGGTGATCATCTCGTGATCTACACCATACACACAACATGTTTAACCAGCACAGAGCATGTTTTTGTGATTGCATTTCGATATGCAGAACTTGGTGTGAGCACCGGTTAGATTTGTTGCGTTAACTCAGCCTCTCGGGTTATTTAATGGTTCAGTGTGTGATGGAAATCCAGGAAATGGTTCATTCTGCCAACTGGGTGAAGTGTTGTGTGAACTCTCCAACGGAGAGAAAATGTTAGTTTCTTCCCAACAACCCGATCTTCATTATATCCCTGTCCCAAACAATTGCCTTAAGTATTTGTAGGTAGACAGGTCAGGACTACCTGATACCATTGTTGGGAGCCAAAATGCTGGTGGTTCAATAGACAATATGGACACAAGTGAACCATGCAATGTCAGAAAGAGGTAATTTCTTCCACCCTGACCTGGCCAAAATCAACAACTGGGAAATTAACTGAGGCCTGTTAGAAAACCTCAGATGTTCATGTCAGGACATGTCAACCTTGTCCATTCCAGCCTTGCAACCTCCAAATAAACTGTTTAAATTAAGAAAGCACTGAAATTTCCTGTTGGGCATATTTTCTTAAAAACAGTTGATATTGAGAAGCACACCAGGATGAGATTTTTAACTTGGGTGTCAATTCAAACATTTCTGTGAGTCAGTTGATGCAACAGAGACAGAAATGTGCAGGGACAAAAACCATTCTCATGCTAATTTTTCATTTTAGGAAGCCTTGGAGGAGGTAGTTATGGTTGAGCTGGATCTTCTGGAGACAGAGTGTGATGTGTTGGATCCAACTCCTGTTGAGAATTGTACTGTAAGACAACAGCATCACCATGTAAGTGTCTGAAGGTTCTTGAAAATGTAAGACTTTGTGAGAGGACAGGTGGCTTCTTACCACTCCATCAAGAGTAAATTGAGTTTCTTAACATATAAACACACAAAACTGATATATTGGTGAACAAAGGGTTAATGCAGAGGTTTCCAAACTTGGCAACCTTAAGACTTGTGGACTTCAATGACCAGAATTCCTCAGCCAGCCATGCTAAGATCCCAGGGTTAATGAAACCTCAGCAGTCGCTGATCTGTTCCATGGGCATTCATTTTGAGTTCATGTTCCATTGCCAGATTTCATTTCAACTCTGAGCAATGAAATAGTCAGGAATCAAGAAGTCAATTCTTCTTTCACATTCACCCTGTGATGTCCAAAGCTGAATTGTTCCCATGCCAGATTCCATGTAAAATGCCTTATTGCTCCTCTGCTTAAAACAGAAGGTATGCAACCATAGCAACTTTTAAGATCTCTAGATTTCAGCTCCCAGAGTTCCCCAGCAAGCTATGTCCAAGGTTGGATGCTCCAGGTTTAAAGGTTACTGTTAGGAATATGAGTCACCTCCCAGCTATTTAGGTTAGAAATATTGAATGGAGAACTATTAGACAGAAACATCTAAGTTTGTCAACAATGGAGGCTGAATTCTCATGTTTGTCTTTACTATGTACAGATTTAGTTTTGTATTAGCAATTATTAATTGATATGGGAATTAATATAATAGATCCTATTGTTGTTTATGAAGATAACCAATCGGCAATACAGATGGTTTCAAATATTGCTGTTAAAACAAGAATGAAACACACAGATTTAAGATATTTAAATGTGAGGCAATATGTGCAAAGTAAGATGATTAAGCTAGAATACGGTATGTCAGAAAATAATATAGCAGATCATTTTACAAAGACCCAAGGCTCTATAAAGCATAAGGCTAGCTGTGAAGATTATGCACTTAGAATGTAAGGTTGTCTATATTCTTACACAAAAGGATGTTAGGAATATGAGTCACCTAACAGCTATTTGGGTTAGAAATATATAAACCAGGATAGACATTTTAAAACTGTATCTTTAAGAGACTGCAAAAACTGCAATTGGGTGTGGTTTTTCAAACGGCCATAAGATGGAGCCAGAAACCTGGTTTGTCTTCGGTCTGAGTCTCAGAAGAGAAGAGAGTGTATCTCTGTTTTCTTCTGTTGGAAAGTATTGCCGTTGCTCCATTTTTCCTGACCCTTGCTCCATTTTTCCTAATAGACTGATATTACTGGATTTAATGTAAGTCTGATACTGAACTGTTTTTGACACTGGACTTTGATATTTGATTATCCCTGGATTGCAAACTGACTGATTTAACTTGTGAATGACTTTGGATTGCTTATTTTGGACTTTGCTTAACATTTCTGGAAGTAAAAACCTACATTTACTGTACAGTGTATCTATGTGCTCTGTGTGTATTATTCCAACACTACTCTCTATACATCTCCCTGTATGCGCTCATTCTCCTAACGGGGAATTACCTCAACAGTTACTGTCCAATTTTCATCAACATGGAACTGGCCAAGTAGAAGTTCTCATATTACAGCGCCTGCAAATGTTTCACCAAAAATACCAATATGATAGTTTTGAAGCAAGTATGCATGTCAGCTTCAAAACCAAGAAAGACCCGCTAAATTAGGGCAAAGTAATTTTCCTTTATTGCTCCTTACCTACAGACAGAAATCATGCCCAACTAAAGCATACTACTTGCATCATTAAATGTATACAGTAGTCTGATAACTTTTAGGGAGGAGCGGTCTTGACCTATTTCTTCCCAACCAAACCGTCTAAACTTTGCTGTCACTTGCTTCTTTGGAATGCAACGCCTCCCACCTGGGAATCCAGACTACATTCCACCACAGTGCACTCACTACTGCAATGATGCTGCCTCACAAATTAGTCTAGCCAAGTTCCTAGTGCACTGTGCTCATTTTAATAATATCCTATCTATTAAGAAAGTGAAAATACGCTCTAATCCGTAAATATGCTATAAAAGCAAAATACCACTCACGCATCATCACAAAAACTCCAGAACTGTAAAGCCTACAAACTTGAAATTTGACACATATGTTTCTCTTAGCTTCTAGGTGCTCAGTAAGAAAGGATTTTTGGAAATGACCATCAGGGCATCAGTATTTCCTATATTATTATTAACATGCTCTGATGCTAAGGAGTTCTACTCCCCCTCCTTACCTGAAAAGAAATCTGTTCCAAATGCAAAATACAAGCAAAGGAGAGGAGTTTTAGCTTCAGTTTTAATTCCACAGCACCAAGCAGCTTTAGTACAGAACAGTTGAGCTAAGCCAAGTCCACGTTCCTTGCTGTCACCTTCTTGCTCACATAGCAAATAGTTTTTCAGTTACAATCAGCCCTGAACTCTCTCACACACTGACAGGACACTAGCTAGGCAGATGAGCACAATGGATGCTGGTAGGCAGAGTGGATAAGTGTGGATGTATGTATCAATTGCAGAATAGGGACAGAAAGTCAGACACCAGGTCATCCTTCTTTTCTGCTCCATCAAACAAACTACTGGATGGATCGGGATGGTGTATCTAACCATAGTTTGGAATGCATGTCTAGACGAAGCTACGTCTTCAATTTAATGACCATAATTGAGCCCAAACTTTTTGTTGGTAAGCAGGACAGTTGCTAAGTGAGTTTTGCTCCATTTTATAATCTTTCTTGAAACAGTTGTTTTGTGAATCACTGCAGGTGTTAAGCTAGTAACACGGTTGTTAAGTGAATCTGGCTTCCCCATGGACTATGTCAGAAGGACACAAAAGGGGATCACCTGATCTCAGGACAATGCAACCGTCATAAATATGAACCAGTTGCCAAGGGTCTGAATTGTGATCACGTCACCATGGGGATTCTGCAATGGCCGTAAGTGTGGAAAATAGTCCTGTCACTTTTTTCAGTGCTTTTGTAGCTTTGAACGGACACTCAATGAATGGCTGTAATTGAGGTGCTTGGCTATTGACTCAGATTTATCACAATTGCAGTGTCCCAGAATCACGTCACTCTCTTTTGAACAAGCCAAGTCAATGGGATTCAGTTATCAACAGTGTGACCAATCACTGCAATGATTAACAACTGAGTCAAGAAGATTGTAAAATGGGGCAAAATCATTTAACATGTGTTTCGTTTGTCAAGACAAATGTAGAGGCACGCACAGTGCATGCAGGGGAGTTGCGTACATATGCGTAGGGGCAGGGGGAGTTGCACGCACATTGCATCATGAGTGCAGTGATGTGAGCACGCGCATGCGCACACTTTTGGCACACAACATGGAAAAGATTAGCCATCACTGCTCTATGGAATATTTGACCTTGCATACTTATTTTGGAATGTGGTCCTGGTTGTGGCAGTTATGATGATGGCAGTTATGGCAGTTATGATGATGGTCATCGTGAGCTTCCTGAGCAGAGCAGTTGGTCTCCATAATAGCAAACTCCACAATGGAAGCTTCAGGAAATCAAAGCAAGAGACGTTTCAGCTGGGTTGTGGGTAGAAGTGGTGAAATTGAAGAGCTGGGAGAATGAAATTTTAGTCCTGTCTGCTGCATATCCCCACCATCACCCGTGGTCACCTGTTCCTCGCATCGATGATGTTACCTAATTCAGTTAATGAAATGTCTGCAAGGAAACAACCGAGCTCAGAGAGCACCAGGAATCACTCATTTCAGTCCTGAGCTACCAATATTCTCCCTTGTTGAGAAGGACCAGGGGAGACATGACAGCAGAGTTCCAATATTTCAAGAAGAGACTGGACTGCCATTTTTCAGCAATGGTGTAGGTCTCCTGCTTGGGCTAGATGAACAATAAGTCCCTTCCAACTCTGTTAATCTGTTAACATCTGAAGGAGAATATGATGCAGAGTACCCTAACAAATTGAGTTATAATCTATTAATTGAGTTTATAATCTACTAATTATAGATTCTTTAATTCACTAGTAACTGTTTGAGTTCATGTGGCCAAATCTTAATTCTTCCTTCTCTCCCTCTTTCTCTCCAGCATATTGGATTCTGCAGAGCAACTGTTTTTAGATCGCATGCTGCCCTTGAAAAACCTAAAGATGAATAGTATGAGTCAGACTGCGTCATCTTTGATGTCAAGGTATGTATATTAAATGCAATTTTGTTCATCCTCTTTCCCTCATCCTCATCAACTGAAGATATGTAGACTCCAAGAACTTCAACTCCCAGAATTCTCTGGTTTCTCTTATACATTCTGTCCATCCAAGGGTCTCAAAATTGACTTCTTGTTCCAGCTATAGATTCCCCTGTATCCCTTCACATGAATAAATACTCTGATATGTCACAGAGTTTGTTTGATCTTGGCTTAGCATAATGCAATCTTTATGATTTGCAAACCATAGATTATTTTATTTATATACTTCCTTTTCTCTGAGATTGTTATTTTATCTTCACCACAACACTTTCGATTGTAAATTGGGATGAGACAGAATAAACGGCTCAGAGCTACCCAGAAATTTATGTAACTCTGGCACCTTAATTGCCATGGTATTCATTCAACAAACTGCGGTGACAACAAATTATGGCTTAGTCATATGTCTCACAAAAAGACATATTAATTGAAGGACTAACTACTGTTTTTCAAAGTTATTCATTTGATTTCTACTGCAACATTTGCCAACTGCCAGATTATAGATAGTCCTCAATTTATGACAACCCCAAATTTCCGTTGAAAAGCGAGTCTGTTGTAAAGTGAGTTTTCCCCATTTTATGACCTTCCTTGCTGTTCTGTATATAAAATAGTAGACTCCTAAATGCAAGGTTCTGATTGGTCAAATATTTTGAAGGGGGATTGGTTTAAAAAAGAACCATTCCACATAGCTGCTCAAAGGCGGCAAATATCAAATGCCTGTCATTGGTTACAAGCTGGCAGAGAAAATACTATAAAAGGCTGCCGCAGCTTGAGCCAATGTTCCGTTTTGCAACTGTACTTCAAATAGACTTTGTTGTTGGAACCCGGTCTACCTCGTGTTTTTCCGAACGGAACACTGGCGACGAGGATGGGATCATCCTAAATGCGAGACTGAGCACGCGGTGACAGACAAGCCAGACAAAGAGCAATGGTCGGAAACAATGCGCCGCCCGCACCCTTCAACCCCAATGAAGAAGATTGGGAATCTTACGTAGACCGTTTCCAGATGTACCTGGGGAGCAATGAGATGGAGGAAATCTCAGATCAGCGAAAAAGAGCTGTTTTCTTGACACACTGTGGGCCCGCGATTTTTAAAATGGCCAAGGCTTTGGCAAAGCCCCGAGATGTCAAACAATTGACGTGGACCGAGCTCCAAAGAACATTAAAGGCCCATTATGCACCGGTGGTGTCAAACCTAATAAAGCGGCACGAGTTTTATCGGAGAGACCAGAAAGAAGGCGAAACCATCGCTGATTTTGTAGCCGCCCTACGCCAAATAGGGGGAGCGTGCGAGTTTCTTAACTTAGATGAAGCGATGCGGGATCGAGTGATATTGGGGTTAAGAGACTCAACTATACAGAGCAAGCCATTGAACAAACCCAACATATCAGTAGCCGAAGCTATTACAGAAGCCTCGGCTGCTGAAGCCGCCAAAAAATTGGCAGATAAGATGAAACAAATGAATGCAAGCAACGATGAAAAAAGCCCGGCCAGAGGAAAAAAACAATCTCCCACAACCACTCATTATGAAGAACTCGAGGAGACGTCAGAATCCGGGGAGGAAGGCGATGAAATCCACCGCCTATACGCTAACAAGAAAGGGCGCGAAAATAGAAATCGGCGGGAATGTGCTGGCTGCGGGGGAAACCATCCCCGAACCGATTGCAGATTCCTTGATGCCATTTGCAGAGCATGCAAGAAAAGGGGGCATATCAAGAAAGTCTGCAGAAACAAAAAGAATTACAGCCCAAAGAGACGAAATGACTCCCCAGCAAAGCCTGAGCCAAGACTCTCCGAGAGAAAGTGGCAGCGAAACAGGCAAGCCACTAACCGGGAGAAAGCATACCAAACTTTCACTATCGGAAGCGCTCAGACGGAAAGCGGGAAGAAAGTAAAAGTAGTTGTAAAAATCGAAGACAGCCCCTGCGAAATGGAAGTTGATTCTG
Organism: Laticauda colubrina; assembly: GCA_015471245.1. Taxonomy (NCBI): domain Eukaryota; kingdom Metazoa; phylum Chordata; class Lepidosauria; order Squamata; family Elapidae; genus Laticauda; species Laticauda colubrina. The sequence goes on from BLBF01016572.1 coordinate 8,552, forward strand.
GATCGTTCCTATCCATGGTGTCATGGGACACCCTCAAAAAACTAATTCCAGACATCAAAATTAAGGAACTCCAGAAACAAAAACTAACCCTCAAAGATTATCAGGGAAACCGAATTCCTGTAATTGGCCTGGGACATTTTCGAGTCACTAACAGGCAACATGTCGCAGTACTACCATTAACGATAGTCGACCGAGATCGACCAAGCCTCCTGGGTATTGAATGGTTCGCACCATTGGGCATCGGGATGACCGGAGTAGACCGGGTGACCGCAACTGACTGGGAAGAAGACCTGATCCAAGAATTCCAGGACGTCTTCGACGGCTCCCTAGGCAGGTATCGGGGGACCCCCATTTCTTTTAGTCTAGACCCACAGATAACCCCTAAAAGACTAAAGGCCAGACGGGTTCCTTTTGCTTTAAAAGCAAAAATAGAGGAACAACTAAATAAATTAATAGATCAAGGGGTTTTTGAACCAGTCGACCACGCTAGATGGGAAACACCAATTGTGACACCAATTAAGCCAGACGGGTCGGTTCGAATCTGTGGCGACTACAAGGCTCCCTGAACCACGCGCTGCAACAAAGCGCATACCCGGTGCCAGTTGTGCAACACCTACTGCACTCTCTTGGGGGAGGAAAAGTTTTCGCTAAACTAGACCTGGCACAGGCGTACCAACAGCTCCCAGTAGACCCCTTAACGGTGGAAACTCAAACAATAGTGACGCACAAAGGGGCATTCAAATGTAACAGACTCCAATTTGGAGTAAGCGTAGCCCCAGGCGTTTTCCAGAGCCTCATGGAACGCCTGTTAAATGGCATAAAAGGGGTCGTGCCATACTTTGACGACGTCCTAATTTCAGCCAAAGATGCAACACAGCTTAAAAAAAGACTCAAAGAGGTCCTAAATAAATTCAGAGAATCTGGCCTTAAAGTAAAGAAAGAAAAGTGCTGCCTAATGACTGATCACGTCAAGTTTTTAGGATATTTAATTGATGGAGAGGGCATACACCCCACCGAAAAAAAAGTCAGAGCTATAAAAGACGCACCAGAACCAAGGAATAAAACTGAGCTGCAGGCATTTTTGGGACTGTTCCTACCCCAAAAAGCCACAATAGCGGAACCATTGCATCGATTACTGGACAAGAAAACAATTTGGACATGGGGGCGTAGAGCAAAAAAAGCTTTCCAAGGAATAAAAGACTTATTAACATCAAACACCGTTCTTATCCAGTTTAGCAACACTCTGCCATTGACGGTAACCTGCGACGCCTCACCATTCGGAGTCGGTGCCATCCTGAGCCACCAATTGCCAGACGGAAGAGAGGCACCCGTCGCATACTATTCAAAGACTTTATCTAAAGCCGAGCAAAATTATAGTCAATTGGACAGGGAAGCCCTAGCAATCGTCGCCGGAGTAAAACGTTTCCACGAATACTTATATGGAAGAACATTTGTAATAATAACGGACCATAAACCGTTACTTGGAATTTTGGCGGGAAACAAACCAACACCGAACATTTTATCCCCGCGAATGACAAGATGGTCAGAATTCCTAGCAGCCTACTCGTATACTCTCACACATCGCCCAGGGAAACAGATCTCACATGCTGACGCTTTGAGCAGAACTCCGTTACCAATTACAGAGGAAGACCCGGCACCAACGATGACCACTTTGCAGATAGAGACATGCCCGAATCTGCCCATATCTGCAAATGATGTCGCTAGAGCCACCGCAAAGGACCCATTGACTGCCCATGTACTAAATTGGGTAGGTAAAGGCTGGCCGGAAAACGAAAAAACTGAGAACTTTAAACCTTTCCGGTCCAGACAAACTGAACTCTCAACTCAGAAAGGTTGTTTGTTGTGGGGGGATCGGGTGGTCATTCCCTCCAAATTACAAACGAGGGTACTCAACATGCTTCATGAAGGCCACCCTGGAATTGTCAAAATGAAAAGCCTTGCTAGAAGCTATGTCTGCTGGCCAGGTATAGATAGGGATATCGAATACTGGGTAAATTCGTGTAACAAATGCCAGAGAAATAGGCCTTCCCCACCACAGGCACCCATAAGGGACTGGGAAACACCACGGGGGCCCTGGTCGCGAATCCACATCGATTTTGCCGGTCCAACTAAGGGACATACTTTTCTCATTGTTGTGGACGCATACTCGAATTGGCTAGAAGTTAAAATTATGCCATCTACAACAACAGAAACCCTTATCAAAAAATTAGACAAACTTTTTGCAACACATGGCCTGCCGGACATCTTAGTGTCCGACAACGGGCCACAGCTAACAAGCATTCAATTTGAGCAATACCTAGCCTCCCTAGGTATAAGACATGCCCTAACCGCGCCAGCCCATCCGGCTGCGAACGGAAGGGCAGAGAGAATGGTTAGATTTACAAAAGAAGGGTTAGGAAGAATGGACACTGGGGATGTCCAAGAGAAAATAAATCGACTACTCACCCTCCAGCATATCACACCCAGTACCGTAACAAACAAAAGTCTGGCAGAACTACTAATGGGGAGGAAACTAAGGTCGCAACTAGACAGACTGCACCCAAACTACACACCAGAAAACCCCCCTGATTCCTCCACCCGTGTTAGGACATTTGAAATAGGCGACCTAGTCTATGCAAAAAATTTTACCGGGGACCCCTTATGGTTACCGGGAACAATTACTCAAATTACAGGCCCCCGGTCCTACCGACTGTCCGTAGACGACGGCAGGGAATGGAAGCAGCACATAGACCAGCTCCGGTCCCGTAACATTGAGAGAAACACAAACTCAAAACCACTAATCTTAAAAAATGACGAAAATCAAACCAAAGAGGGGGGGGAAATGCGAAAAAATAATAAAGAACCGTTTAAATTAAACACTGAATACAATAAATACCAAAAAGAGCAAACAAGAGACTTACAGTTAGAAGAAACGAGCGAGAGGAGTCCAGTCGAAGGGGCCAACCAGGCCAGCTCGACCTGCCCGGAGAAACCAGGAGGGAGCGGCAAAACCACCGGCCTAAGAAACTCAGGCGGCAGTAAAATGGCTGACTCACCCTTCCAGGCGGTTCCATGGAGAAAGACCGAAGAGACGACAACACCATCCAAACCGATCGAAGTCTTCAACAGGAATGAACCGCGCAAGTCCAGTCGGGTCAAAAAAAGCCCCACCTACCTGCGCGACTATGTCACCACGTAGGACTTAAACCAGGAGGGGAGGGGTGTTCTGTATATAAAATAGTAGACTCCTAAATGCAAGGTTCTGATTGGTCAAATATTTTGAAGGGGGATTGGTTTAAAAAAGAACCAATCCACATAGCTGCTCAAAGGCGGCAAATATCAAATGCCTGTCATTGGTTACAAGCCGGCAGAGAAAATACTATAAAAGGCTGCTGCAGCTTGAGCCAATGTTCCGTTTTGCAACTGTACTTCAAATAAAGACTTTGTTGTTGGAACCCGGTCTACCTCACGTTTTTCCGAATGGAACACTTGCCACAGTTGTTAAGTGAATCACTGCACTTGTTGTTATCTTAGTCACATGGTTGTTGAGTGAATCTGGCTTTGCCATTGACTTCGCTTGTCAGAAGGCCGCAAAAAGAGATCACATGGCCCCGTGACAATACAGCCATCATAAACATGACTCAGTTGTCAGTAGTCCGAAATTTGACCCTGGGGATTTTGCAAAAGTCATAAGTGTAAAAAACAGTCATAAGTCACTTTTTTCAGAGCTGTTGGGATTTCATAGGGTCACTAAATGATTGAGGGCTACCTGTATTGAAAATATTAAGAGCCGTTGATTTTCTTGATTTTCTTTTTTAAATTTTCAGTGGATTTTCTTAATTCACTGTTGTGTAAATGCATTGGAAAGTTCAAAGCAGGATAAGATCACAATAGCACTTAGAGTTATATACCGCTTCACAGTACTTGACAGCCCTCTCTAAGCGGTTTACAGAGTCAGCATATTTGCCTCCGACAATCTGGGGCCTCATTTTACCCACCTCGGAAGGATGGAAGGCTGAGTCAACCTTGAGCCTGGGGAGATTTGAACTGCCAAATTGCAGGCAGCCAGCAGTCAGCAGAAGTAGCCTGTAGTACAGCACTCTAACCGCTGCGACATCTTGGCTTATGGTTCAATGGCCAAAGAAGAATCATCCATGTTTTCATGTTGATGTTTTCTTTTTTTCCAGGAGGGACATTCTCACACCCATTTGATGGAAAAAATATTGGTTCCCCAGGACACAACAATGTTGTCCTGGACCTCGCCCATTCGCACAATCACACAAGCTCCTCTCACGAGTCTCATTCTCATGAATACGTGACAGAACTCCCACTTCCTGTGGCCAAAAGAGAAGCTCCAACAGAGACAGCACATGATCACACAAAAGCTCCACCCTTGTGTCCAGGAAAAGTACATCACTTCAAAGTTGTAGGCCAACTATGCCAGAGAACAGAGAGAAGTTAGTTGCTCAGTTAGTGCAAAAACCCTTTTCCAAATCTGAACTCAAACCTTGAATCCAAAAAGGGTTTTTTCTCTGAGTATTGAGATCACCCATTGTTGTTGTTACAAGAAAGGGGCTTTCTATTTGTGCATTTCTGCTTTTAGAAATGCAGATCTCACTGTGTACTTAACATTTTCCAGTCTCCCTCTGTTCAGCCAAGGAATGACTAGAAAGTTGAACAGAAGTTATATTAGCCCCAAAGTCAAGATTCTTCTTCTTTTTTTGAGTCAACAACATTCTTTCTCAGAAAGTCAAGGACAAATGACCCTACACCTGGAGAGAAGTATCTGGAGGAATGCCTCCAGTTGGGATGATGAATTGATTGGGCCATGTGATGGACTGATGGGTGCAGGGGATGGGTCTTTGATTTTCTTCTGGGAAGAGGAAACCCGGAACTCTCAGATTCAGGTTTTCCCAGGTGTGCCAATATGACAACTCTAATAAAATGGAATTATGAGGAAATGCTTGTCTTGGAGTTTATTGGTTTGGAGTTTGTTAGTTGGAATGCTGATATTTAGATTTTTTTCCCCCTTCTGTTTAATCGTATCTGATTCCTTGAGGCTTCCTGGATAAGTCTCTATAATTTTCTTGGCATGGTTTTTCAGAAGTGGCTTGCTATTATTACCATCTTCCTAGGGCTGAGAGAAAGTGGCTGGCCCAAGGTCACTGCTGGCTTCGTGCCCAAGCGGGACTATAATTCACGGCCACCCAGTTTTTAGCCTAATGCCTTAACACAGGGGTGTCAAATTCAATGCCTGCAGGCCGCATCCAGCCCATGGGATGCTCAGATTGGACCGTGGGGCTGGCCTGGAAACAGCAAAGGACCTTCCTGTGCACTCTGCCAGCGAAAATGGAATTGGGAGGGCAGAGGGCTGCAAGCGGCCATTGTGACCAAAAATGGGGCATAGGGGGGGTGGGGCGATCTCCATTTTCACTGGCAGAAGGCTATCAAAACAAACTAAAACCAAAAAAAAGGAGAAATGTTTTCCCTTTTGCATTTGAACATGCAAGAAGGGACATTTGGACTGCAAATGAAGGGGGCTATGTTCTGAAAGGGTATTGGGCAATTCCTATTGTGACCTATTGTAATGGCTTTGCCCTGTGTTGGATCTTGAGTGAGGGGTAATCCTACCATTCTGCCTTTGTTCAGACTTTGCTGCAGAGAGTTTCAAAATTTCCTGTCTTGAATGGATTTCTAACTGCAGTATTTGTTTTGCTGATGAATAGAGCTGTCTACATCGTTGTCTTTCTTTTTCAGTCAGCTCTTTATCTCTTAAGTGCTGACATCTGCTTTGTGCTAGTAAGAAGAGTGGGGTTGCTTTCTGCCTCGACAAAAATCATGTTTCTCCATTTCTCTCTTTGGGAAAATATAATATTCTGCCTTTTTTCATATTCCTCAAAATATTTCATTCTTCTAAGAGGGGGGTAGGTGCTTACTTTCTGCATACCTCAGCAGGTGTGCCAGTTTTCTTCACTACAGAAGCCAGGGAGAATATCTGATAGGTTCGCCTGTTGTGCTTCTTTGTTATCCTTCCACAGTTCTTAAGGGGAATCAGTGAAATAACTCCCTACCAATTGTTCAGGACTGGAGCTGTGCTCTCTGTACCTGTGTGCAAAGAGCAGCTGCAGGCACCTGCTGTATGCTGTTGTGGCATGCGTACCTGGCTACAGAACCTTCAATCATGTGCAGTAAATCTTTCTCCTGAACCTGTACTGGCCCCTATTGAACATTTTAGCATAGTGTTTTTCAATGGTGGCAACTTTAAGATGCATGGACTTCAATTCCCAGAATGCCAGCATCCTAAATTTACCAAGGTTGATTAGCATTGCTTTAGCAGAAATGAATGAGGAGACTGTCAATAGCGCCATCGCCTGGCAGACAAGAAATACTGCAAGATTCTTTGCATCTGGTTTCCAGTAAAGAGCAAAAAGGCCGCTCCAGTTCCAATCCATACAAAAACAACAGGATTGCATGCAGAACTACAAGAGGGGCAGAAAAGGTCTCTGAGAAAGCAAACAAGTTTTGTCATCTGGCGCAGCCCTGGTAAACTGCTGGTCCCCTTGATACATGCAGTTTTGTGGTATGCACTTTAAACATGCCTAACCTATGGAGTTTTATATGTAATTTCCTAATATACGGTTTTGGTGCAGAATTTTTAGTGAAAAGATATGATTGTTTCCCACTGTCCTTTATTGCTGCTTGAGCTGAGCTGCCTCTCTTAGCAGCCCTAACAAGTATTTTGATCATTTGTGCCAGCTCATTCCCCCTGAAATCCACAACAGATCCCTCCTCCTCCTCTTCCTCTTCTTCTGGTTAAGGGAAAGTACAAGAGAGGATATAAATACCTCACTCTCTCAACTCCATATGGTCAGCTGCCCAGGACCATGTGATCCTATTCATCAATAAATCCTTTTTCCAATCGCCTCCGTGTTTCCAGTGTCTTTCTCCCCACTTGGAACTGAACCAGATGGATATGCTCTCAGGACGTGTCCATACCAGTGGAGATGGCCTTCTCTCATCTTCTCTATAATTGGTGCCACACCAAAATGTTGTCGAATGGTGTCATTTGTGATGTGATGAGGAAGGGAGATGCCCGATATCCAACGGAGCATTCGCATTTCCATGGCATGGAGATAGCTTTTGGTCCCTGATGTTGCTGCCCAGCATTCAGTGACACACAGTGCAACAGGGCGGATGGTTGCCTTGTAAATCATAGATTTAAGTCGGGTTGGCATTCATCTGTCACATAACACATCAGTGAGTTCTTGCTGAAGCATCCAGGCTGCGTTCACCTTTGCTCATACCTCATCATTGATGTCACCATTTCTTTGGAGAAGGAATCCCAGATCCTGAAAAATGTCCATAACAGATTCCTTCCAGATCCTTAATCATAGCAGCAACGTTCTAGCTATTCCTTTTTACAGAACACTTTTTAGAGCCCAATCGGCAGCTTACATTTTACTGGTAATAGAGAATCTGTTAAAAATGAAAGAGTTAGCACAAGGCGAAAAT
>BLBF01016576.1:0-10489 GCA_015471245.1 Laticauda colubrina
AGCCTCTTCCCCCCTATGATGAAGTGAAAGGCAGGTGTTATATATTTGAATAGTACATTTTGATTGATCCGCCTGACGTCAGTTAATTTGAAGAGCCGTCATTGGGCGTGAGCTGCGAGCAGCCGCTATAAAAGAGGTTGCCGTGGCTCCGCTGCAGAACAGTCACAGAAAGACAAATAAAAGAGCTGAAGTATCACTGGGTCTCGAGTCATTCGTTCCCACAACAGAACACTGGCGATGAAGGTGGGATACTGAACAAGGAGACCTTTGAGCATGTGGCCAGAGAACCAAGCTAGACGAGCTGGCCAGCAACAATGCGCCACCCGCACCATTCAACCCAGTGACGGAAGACTGGGATTCTTACACCAACTGGTTCCTGGTATTCCTAGAATGGAACGACGTACAAAGAATCTCCGATTGAAGAAAGAGAGCCGTTTTCCTAACCCACTGTGGACCCACAGTTTTCAAGATGGCCAAGGCATTGGCAAAACCCCGGGATGTGAAGCAAATGGCATGGCCAGATTTAGACAGACTACTGAGAGCCCATTATGCGCCAGCTGTCTCAAACCTCATCCGGAGGCACAAATTCTACAAGCAAGACCAAAAGGAAGGTGAGAGCATAGGGGATTTTGTGGCGGCTCTGAGGAATATTGGAGGAGCGTGTGAATTTCTCAACATGGACGAGGCCATGAGGGACCACGTGATCCTCGGACTAAGAGACCTCACCCTACAGAGCCGACTACTGACCAGACTCAACATAACAGTAACCGAGACCATCGCTGAAGCCACCGCAGCTGAAGCAACATAAAGATCAGCAGCCACCATGTGGAAGATGAATAGGGCAGTCCAGGAAACTCTGGGAAAACCTACCCAAGACCAAGATAAGAAGATAGAGGGCACTCTAAAAACCACTACCACTACACACCATGAGGACATCGAATCCATGTCCGAAACCGATGAAGAAGATGAAGAGTTACATAAACTCCAGTCAGAAAAAAATAGACGAGAGCAAAGAGAAAGGAAGTCAGACTTCCGCTGTGCCAGGTTTGGAGGCGACCACCCACAGTTCGAGTGCCATTTCCTCGACGCTGTTTTCAGGCATTGTGAAAGACGGGGACACATCGCTAGGTTCTGCCAAAAAAGAAATAGCTACAGCCCTAGAAGAAGAGGAGGTATCCCCCCCAGACCAAGAGAGAGGCAGACAGGGAGCCATTGGAGCCGAGAAAGCAGGAACAAACGGTTCAACGAAGCCAATAGAAAAGAGGAAACACACCAGACAATAATTATTGGACACTCGAACGTGACAAATGTGAAAAAGGTGCATGTACAAGTCACTAGAGAAGGCCAACCTTGTGAGATGGAGGTGGATTCTGGTTCGTACCTATCCATGGTATCGTGGAACACTCTAAAGAGTCTGATACCAGAAATGGAAAGGAAGGAACTAGAAAGAGAAAAACTTACACTAAAAGACTAACAATGGAACAGGATCCCCGTAGTCAGACTTGGACATTTCCAAGTAAACTTCAAAAAATATAAGAAAGTTCAAGGGGGCGGAGCTGGCATCACGATGATACAGCATGCAATCTCGGAGGTCTGAGGAAGGAAGGACACATCAAAGCTAAAAAGTAGAAATATTTTCTCTGGCAGGAGTAAAGATTGCCCAATTTGCCACCTCTCCCTATGCAGCCCTTCCTTCAGAGTCTCTTTGCTCTTCTGTTTTGATAAGAAATGAGGCATTGTGGAAATAAACCAGAAATCAATTCAGCTTCAAAGTGTTTTTTAATTCACATTTTCATGACAATGTTCCGGATGGATCCAGTTCCACCAGGCCTCCCATTTTCCTCTGGTGTCACCCACCTTTCTGAGTAGAGAAGGTCCCCTCCGGATAAGTAACACAGTCCTAACAGCAAATTGTTTCTCCTTCTCGAGCCCTCTTGACAAATCCAGGACAACAATTTTCCACACATTCAGATTGAGGAAAGGACTGGGCAGAAAAAAATAAGATTGCCAAAGGAAATGTGTTTGGACTCTTCGTCCATGGAAATATAGGTAAAAATAGATATTAGACAAGTTATTAGATATTAGCTTCTGGTCTTCACTTAACTAAATACAAATCTCTCACTATTTCCAAATGGTTAGAGATATAACTTCTGGAAGATTCTTTTTTTAGTTCCTCTCTTTTGCTTTTGGCATCTCACATTGCACCTTACTTTATTAAATAGAAAAGTCTGGAGAGCTGGAACCAGTGGTGGGATTCTACTGGTTCTGTCCAGTTCTATAGAACTAGTTGTTGTGATTCTGTGTAGTTCGGAGAATCAGCAAATTGCACCACTAACTGGCCCACCCCTCTCTGTCCGCCCCTCCCCTCTGCACCCAGTCAGTCCTTATCACGCATATGCGGCAGCACCTGCAGCCTGCTTTTGCCCACTTTCCAGGCCAGCCATTGCTGCATGTCTTCTGCTGTGGCCCAGCCTGACCTCCCTGGGTGAAGGAGGCTCTGCAAGCTCTGGGGCCCAGTTGCCTACCTGCCACTGCCAGTCACCTTTACCCCCCTATCTCACTTGACTTTTGCTGCCTCCACCCGCCACCCTAACCCCAAGCAGTGTTGAGGTAATTCCCCATTAGGAGAATGAGCACATACAGGGACACGTATTTGAGAGAAGAGTGTTGGGAATGTAAGTCACCTAACAGCTATTTGGGTTGGACAATATACAAACCAGGATAGACATTTTAATACTGTCTCTTAAAGAGCATGCTAAAAACTGCAATTGGGTATGGTTTCTCAAACGTCCAAAAGATGGAGCCAGAAACCTGGGTTATTTAGTTCCTGTTCTGGTGTTTCTGGTTTGTGAGTCTTAGTCTCAGAAGAGAGTGAACCTCTGTTTCCTTCTGTTAGAAATTCTTCCTAATTGACTGCTATTCCTGGATTTGATGTAAGTCTGGTACTCAACTGTTTTTGACACTGGAATTTGTTGCTGGATTGTCCCTGTGGTTTATGTTATGTTTATGTACAGTTTATGTTTATGTTATGACCTCCTCACTAGTCCAACACATGAAAACCACAGGTCATAACATCAACTTCAATGGCACCAAAACCATAGCCACTATAGAAAACCCCAGCCACAGAATCATCAGAGAAACCATAGAGATTGAAAAAAGACCTGAAAGCATGAATAGAAGAGATGATTCCACCAGACTGTCAATCATTTGGAAGCCTGCACTCTCAAATAGAAAGATGATGTGGGATAATACCCGAAGGAAGCTGAACAGCACACACACACACACACATACACACACATATATGTATGTGTGTGTGTGTGTGTGTGTGTGTGTGTGTGCTGTTCAGCTTCCTTCGGGTATTATCCCACGTCATTGTAGTGCTTTTAAAGTTGTAGCAATGTTTCAGCAGAATCTCATCTGCCATCATCAGGCTTCTGTACTGAGTTTGTATGTGGGTCAGGCTCTCACAGCCGTTGGTTTTAAATTTGAGGCTAGCCTATTATTGTAGCAGGATGTTTTTTTCTACATCCTGATTGGTTGGGAGTCTTGGTCTGTGTTTATTGGACTTGGAGTTTGTTTGATTGGTATTTCTGGTTTCTTCTTTCTGTTTTGTGGCTTTGATTGGCTGGCAACACTCTGTTCCTGTATTGAAGGCTTTCAGTGCAGCTTGGCTTTGCGTGAAAGGACGGCTATTATCTATTAGGAAGCTAGGTTTCATCTGGGTGCCTGGTAGGGGGGTGTTTGAGCTGGAGATATCAGAGGGAGTCTGTTTGTGCCCAGGTGTTTGCCTGGCTTGTGGTGGGGAGATCTTTCTATTTGAGAGTGCAGGCTTCCAAATGATTGACAGTCTGGTGGAATACCAGCTAAAGACCTCATTTGTGATTTGGCCCCATGGAAAAGAAAACCTAAACAATTTCCGAACACACCTAAACAACACTCACCCCAAAATCAAGTTCACCATGGAAACGGAAATAAACAAACAACTACCATTCCTAGATGTACTAATCTACAAAAGAACAGATGGCACACTGGGACACACCATATACCAAAAGAAAACACACATCAACCGCTACCTCAACGCCCAATCCCACCACCACCCAGCACAGATAAATTCCGTAGCGAAAACACTAATTACCAGAACCAAACGCCTGGCAGATAAGACACATATAAAGACTGAACTATGCACCCTGACTGAAGTACTGACAGCCAATGGCTTCCAAAAAAACAAAATCACCAACCTGATCCACAAAAACACACCAAGACATAACAGAGACCTAGAAGACCAACAGACCTATGGAACAGCTGTCTTGCCCTACATAAGAGATACTACAGATAAAATCAGTAAGATACTACACAGGCATCACATCAAGACTGCCTTCCAAACAGACAAAAAAATAGCAGCCATCCTGAGGAGCCCCAAAGACAAAATTGACCTGGAAAACCAAGGCATATACGAAATTCCCTGTACATCATGCCCGGCCACATACATTGGACAGACCAATAGAAGAATAAGTACCCGCCTAGATGAACTCAAAAATGCAGTAAAAAAGCTGGAACACACCTCCTCACTAGTCCAACACATGAAAACCACAGGTCACAACATCAACTTCAATGGCACTAAAACCCTAGCCACTATAGAAAACCCCAGCCACAGAATCATCAGAGAAGCCATAAAGATTGAAAAAAGACCTGACAGCATGAATAGAAGAGATGATTCCACCAGACTGTCAATCATTTGGAAGCCTGCACTCTCAAATAGAAAGATCTCCATGCCACAAGCCAGGCAAACACCTGGGCACAAACAGATTCCCTCTGATAGCTCCAACTCAAACACCCCCCCACCAGGCATCCAGGTGAAACCCAGCTTACTAATGAAGAGCAGCCGTCCTTTCACACGGAGCCAAGCTGCACTGAAAGCCTCCAACACAAGAACAGAGTGTTGCCAGCCAATCAAAGCCACAAAACAGACAGAAGAAACCAGAAACACCAATCAATCAAACTCCAAGTCCAATGAACACAGATCCAGGCTCCCAGCCAATCAGAATGGACCAGCCTCAAATTTGAAACCAGGAACTAACTCTATACAGAAGCCTGAGGATGGCAGATGAGATTCTGCTGAAACGTTGCTACAACTTTAACAGAACTACAATGACGTGGGATGATACCCAAAGGAAGCTAAACAGCACATATATATATCTATATATATACTGTACATGTATAACAGCATGGATTAATAATAATAAAACCCTCTTAACATCTCTTAGTTGATCTTTACTTTTTTCATATATAGTTATATAATACTCTTAGGGTAATTCCCAATACATTTTGAATTTCAAATCTCTCCATTTTAAGTTTCTCATAAAAAAATACCCAAATACTTTCCCATATGGCATCCCCCTTTTATATCCTATCTAACCCTTATCTCTAAATCTGTCAGCCTTGTCATTTCTCTTGCTTTTAACTAGTTTTCCCTTTTCTAAGTTTTCCCAATCTTTCCTTTTAATTTTCATCTGCCAGTCACCCATCTTCTCCCCCACCCTTTCCTGTTTTCTTTTTTGAAGCTTCTTCTTGTTGAATTTCTTCTTTTGTTTAATCCTGGGAGGGTTTTCTCTTTGACTTATTAACTCTGTCATCAATGTCATAGTTTTAGTTCCTTTAATGTCTTTTGGCAATATCTCTTGTTCTCCATGTTCATCTGAGTCACTTTCCTCTTCCTTTAACTCCTCCTCTCTGAGATTTCTTTGTTCTTCTATGGACTGCATCACCATTATTATTTTGCCAGTATGTCAAATTATTCCCTTCTTCTTTCAGTTTGCAATTCCAGCTTAAAGTCTTTGCTTGTTCTGTTGTGGTTATGGTCCTTCCTTCCTGTCAGGGCAAGTCCAGAAAGTGATGCTGAGGAAGAGAGTTCAACACCCAAGAAATTGTCTTCTGCTGTCCTTCAGCGTGGTCTCTTGTCTCTAGAGATTTCAGGGGAAGGTCACTCAGAGCTATGGAGTTTGGTGCCCCTTCAAGTTAATGCCATTTAACTCTTGCCTGTCTTCTGATGGCAATCAACACCCTTGAACTCTGCCCAATGTTCAGAGTAGGCCCTGTTTGGAATTTCGTTTTATATCATAATCCCATATATTATTCCTAATTACAATCGATTTTAAAATTACTTGTGACTGAAACCAAATTTCATTTCCCATCTTTTCTAGAAATATTAATTTTGGGATAAGAGCTCATTAAGAATCAGGAAAGTGACAACTTGTGGACTTTATAATTGGGTAAATAGGGAAAAAATTCTAGGATGGATGGAAATTTTTATTTTCTTATCATTCCTGCATCATTTTACCATGTTCCTATAATACACTGAGATTTTTATATTTTGATGTTTCTCAGTTTTTAAAATAAAGAATGGATTTTCTATCCATCCATCAATCTATCCACTAAATTTACTGGCCACCCATCTTATCACAGGGAAACCCTACAAAGATGGTGGTGATGCCCACAGTGTGGTGGATGGTGTAACCTGATGTCTAGTGACATGATTTCTGGAGATCTGGTGGCTCTTCCTCTGTTGTGGGGATCTTCTACTTGGGGAGAGGGACCCCTCTGACCTTCCCAACTCTGGGACTGAGACTTTCTGTACCAAAGAACCTCCAAGGGGTTTGAAGGTGCTGTTGGAACTCCTTTGTTCCTGGTTTATTTGCATCCGTTGTTCAGGGAGGATGTTTCTTCATTGGGGGGGGACACATTAATATGGACTTCTTGGCCCAGAAGGGGGAACCAGGGGGCTGAGTGAGGGGGGAACTGAAGGGACAGGCAGGCCCACCCTGGCAGGGAGGAACAGAGGAAAGCCCGCATCCCAGGTCCACTGCTGGGAAGTTCTCCCCCTGAACCTCCCTCAGATTCTGTTCTCAGGGCCTGCAGACAAGATCCTGGATGGCTCTGGGTTCAAGCTGTGGCTTTTCAGGGCCAGGTGGTCATCCAGAGATATTCACATGCCCTGAGGAGGCTCCACATGGACCCCTGATTTCTCTCAGGGGGACTGCAAGGACCCCGGCCTGGTCAAGCGTGTTGTGTGAACAGGGTCCTTGCCAGAAGAAAAGGATCCCCAATACAGGTAGTCCTCAACTTATGACCACAAATCAGCCCAACATTTTTGTTGTAAAGTGAGACATCCATCAAGTGAATTTTGCCCCATTTTATGACCTTTCTAGCCACAGTCATTAAGTGAATCATTACAGTTGATAAGTTAGGAACCCGGTTGTTAAGTGAATCTGACTTTGCTTGTCAGAAGGTTGCAAAAGGGGTGCCAAGGGTTGCCTGGGGTGCCAAGCCAGCTAAGAGGCTCTGAACCAGCCGCTCTCTCGGAGCCCTGGGAAAGAAGCAATGGCAACCGCTTCTGAACAGCCCTGCTAAGATCTGTGGGCCGGCTTCCCTTGGGGGCTTCTGGCCAACCTTCCCACCCATCTGGCCGAGGCTGAGGGGCCTCTCTGGGCCGGGCTTCCTCCTTGCCATTCAAGCAGCCTCCAACAGGCTGGATTCAGGGAGAGTTTGGCAGAGGGCTGTGCTCTGAGGAGGGGGCACACAGGGGTCCTGCAAGGCCAAGGTCATCTGCAGGAGGTCCACCCTCTCTCGAGTGAGGGCTGGAAAGGAGGGGCACTGGGGGAGAGGGAGGCAGGGGGAGCCCCCGCCCAATCTGGTCTGAGCAGCTGAGGTGCTGTGGGTAAACCCGCCTCTGAGGGAGGGGCCGTCCTAGGGGCTGGTGGGGTCAAGGGAGAAGGGGAGGTCAGCCTGGGCTCCTGCTGCCAATTTTCCCCTGGGGCAACCAGGTGCTTCTTCCTCGTCCTGCCTTGGGAAGTGGGGTGCCCCGTGGAGAGGGCTCCCTTGGGCCTTGCTGGGCAGGTGAGGGGATCTGCCCCATGGGATCCCAGGGCAGGTGGGGAGCAAATGGGGTGAGAGTCCCTAGGTTGCACCTTTTGCCAGGATCCAAGTCTGGCGTGCCAGCTTTGCACCTGGCAGGTGGGGGCTGCTGTTCCCTCAGGTGTGAAGCCCATCAGCTCCTAGTCCCGGCCAGAAGGAAGGGCTGAGGCTGGAGGAGAGTCTCTTGGCCCTTTCAGAAGTCAGGAAACGGTCTTCCAGGTGGCAGGAGACCCCCAAATCAGGGATGTCAGGCTGAAATCCCGGAGCTCTGGACCCTCCCCAGAATGTCCAGCTCATTTCCCTCAGAACCCCGAAGGGGCTTCAAGGCCGTTTCTTTCCCAGGGAGGCGGAGGAGGAAGATGGACGGACAGAGGGAAAAGAGGCAGGAGGGGAATCGGGTAGAAGGAAGAGGAGGAAGAGGAGGCTGGGAGAAACTTGCCTGAAGCTCTGCCAGGACTTATCAGGGAATCCTCCTCTTCCCTCCCTCCTGTGACAGTTTGGCTCTTTCCTGGGGAGAGAGTCCTTGACCTACAAACGTTCCATTTAGTGACCATTCAACACCACAGTGGCACTGAAAAAGGTGACTTAGGGCCCCTTTCCACACTTGTGGCCCTTGCAGTCTCCCTCGGGTCCCAGGATTTACATTTAGACAACTGTCTCAAACGTATGATGGCCACAATGTCCCAGGGGGTGTCACATGATTCCCTTTTGTGACTTTCAGGGGAACAAAGTCGGTGGACATGCTGGATGCACCTAAGAAGCTTCTGGCTCACTTAACATCTGTAGCCATTTGCTTTGCAAACAGGGCCAGAAAGGTCATTAAGTGGGTCAAGGCCCACTTAATGGACATCTCCCTGGCCAATAAGAGTGTTGGGGCTCAATGGTGGTCATAAGTGGAGGACTCTCTGCCTTGTCCATCTTTCCTCCCTGGATGTTTCAGGGCTGCCTTTTGAGGCCGCCTGAAGGGCTTTTCCAGGCTGCCCTGCGTTGGGTGCCCCACGTCTCTTCCTGCCAGGTCCCCCAGAAAAGGGGTTGGGGGGCTCCTGGAGGCCCCAAGTCTTTTGGTTGTGGGGATGCAGTGCTTATAGTGGGCTCTGCTGCCCTTTCAGCCTCCCCACCTCCGAGGCTGTGAAGGTGCCCTTGGGGGTCACTGTGTCCCAGGTCTCCAGTCATTGGGGGGGTTTCACTCCCATGCAACCCTTGGCCCAGGAGGGAGAACTGATGGTCTGAGACAGGAGGGGGAGCGGAGGGGATGGGGGCAGGGGGACAGGGGGCAGGGGGACAGGGGGCAGGGGGGCAGGGGGCAGGGGGGCAGGAAGCACCAGCCACCCAGGGCAGCCCCATCACCCAGAGCAGGAGGAGGAGGATCCCTGCAGGCTGGGAGAAGAGGAGAGGCTCCCACCCAGGTGGCCCAAGGGGGAAGGGAAGCTCCAGAACCAGAGAGGGAGGCAGAACTGGCTGGGCTTCTCCCCAGCCACCTCCTCGGGTGGTTTCCTGACTGTGTGATGGAGAAGGCCGGCTGTGAAGGTCCAGCCCTCTTTGATCCCCAGGTGGGATGAACCCACCACCTTCCCAGGGAGGCCATTCCATGCCTGCAGGTCTCTCCAGGTCCTAGCTGGTCTTTTCCATCCTCTTGGAGACCCCTGGAGAACTGGGCTCATGGCAGGCGATTCAAGGAGGGAAGAGCTCAGTCTTGGATTCAGGAAGTGCCACTCAGAAAGTGTCACCTTCGATATTCCCCCCAGGTTGCTTTCTTGGGGTGGGTGGATGCTTTCCAGGTGACAAAGGTCTAATGGAGGATTGCCAGTCATCTTCATTCGCAAGTGTGGGATGAAAGGCAACAGGCACCAGAGGTTCTGATCAAGCTGGCTAACAAGATGCCCCCAAGGAGGTTTCCTCCACTGGAAATGACCCCCCTCAACCACTGAATTTGGCCACCCGGTTCTGCTCTGGACATTGGATTCCTCCCCACTTTTAAGCAATGGCTCTGATGAGAGGAGGGAGGGAAGGAATTTGAGACTTTAAGAGGGATTTCTAATACCAGAGAAGACCGATGGGGCCATTCAGGCCTTGGATTTTGGGTGCGTCCATGAGGCTGCCTGCATCAAAAGGGATCAAAATAAGGATGTATTTCAAATTGTCCACCTGGAAATGGACTGAAATGAGTCTTGCAGGACTGATCTGTCCCCTTTTGAAAGAAACCTCTCAAGGGGGAAAGGGGCCATGAGAGCAGGAGGGCCAGAGCCTGAAATTATTCAGGGACAACCAAGGCCTACATCTTAGGCCAAGCCAGGAATTCTCCATATTCAAGGCTTCCTGGCTTAGGACAGGAAATAATTCTGCATTATTCCTTGTATTTTTCCATTCACTGGACTGGTTTCCAAGGTGGCAGCTGGAAAACTCCCTGGGGAACCAAGAGGGAAGAAGAAATAAATCCCCTGCCTTTCCCTTCATCATAAGGCTCCTCTGCAGGGCTGGGAATGAGCCTGTCAACAAGGACTTGGCTCCAAGTTTCAGACCTCCAGATTTGGAAATTCATCTGTGGGAAGCAAATATGCTTTTGTTGCTGAAAGGAAAC
>BLBF01016589.1:0-10404 GCA_015471245.1 Laticauda colubrina
TTAGTTCAGTCCTACGTGGTGACGTAGTCTCGCAGGTAGGCGGGGCTTTTCCGGACTCGACTTGACTTGCGCGGTTCATTCTTAGTGCAGACTTCGACCGGTTCGGATGGGGCTGCTGTGTAGTCCGTCCTTCTCCCTGGAACCGTCTGGAAGGGTGAGTCAGCCATTTTACCGCCGCCTGAGTTTCTTAGGCTGACGGTTTTGCCGCTCCCTCCCATTTCCTCTGGGCAGGTCGAGCTGGCTTGGCTGGCCCCTTCCGATGGGCTCTTCACGCAAGTCTCTCCAAACAGTGAGTCTTTTATTTGCTCTTTTTGTTCGTATGTTTCATTGGGTTTGGTTTTAAACAGTTCTTTATTTATTTCTCGCCTTTCCCCCCCCCACCTTGGTTTGCAATTCGCCGGTTTTTTCGGTGAATGTTTGTAAGTCTGTGGTTCTCTCTATAATTCGAGATCGAAGCTGGTCTATGTGCCGCTTCCATTCCCTGCCATCGTCTAATTTTAATCGGTAGGATTTGGGGCCTGTAATTTGGATAATCTGTCCTGGTAGCCATACCGGGTCCCCGGTGAAGTTTTTAGCGTATACCAAATCGCCTATTTCGAATTGTCTGAACTGTGTAGAGGAATCAGGGGGGTTTTCTGGGGTAAAATTTGGGTGTAACCTATCAAGGTGAGATCTTAATTTTCGCCCCATAAGTAATTCTGCTGGGGACTTACTGGTTATGGTACTGGGCGTTATGTGCTGGAGTGTGAGCAAACGGTTTACTTTCTGTTGGACATCTCCAGCGTCCATTCGTTCCAAACCTTCTTTAGTAAACTGGACCATTCTCTCAGCCCTGCCGTTCGCAGCCGGGTGAGCCGGCGCAGTTAGGGCATGTCTTATACCTAGGGAGGCTAGGTATTGCTCAAATGGTATGCTGGTTAGCTGTGGCCCGTTATCTGAGACAAGAACGTCCGGTATGCCATGGGTGGCAAAAAGGTTGTCCAGCTTTTTAATTACAGTTTCTGTTGTCGTTGATGGCATAACTTTTACTTCAAGCCAATTTGAATAGGCATCAACGACAATCAGAAAGGTATGCCCCTTGGTAGGACCCGCGAAATCAATGTGTATTCTTGACCAAGGTCCCCGAGGGGTTTCCCAGTCCTTAACGGGTGCTTTTGGTGGGGATGGTCTAATTGCCTGGCATTTGTGGCATGAGCTTACCCAATACTCTATGTCCTTATCAATACCCGGCCACCAAACATAACTTCTGGCAAGGCTTTTCATCTTAACCATTCCCGGGTGCCCTTCATGTAACAACTTAAGTACCCTGGGCTGTAATTTGGCAGGGATTACTACCCGATCACCCCACAACAAACACCCCCTTTGGATTGAAAGTTCAGTCTGTCTGGACCGGAAAGGTTTAAAGTTTTCAGTTTTTTGATTCTCCGGCCAGCCTTTACCTACCCAGCTAAGAACGCGGGCAGTCAATGAGTCTTTCGCGGTGGCTCTGGCGACATCATACGCTGATATGGGTAGATCGGGGCAAGTCTCAATTTGTAGCGTTGTCACCGTGTCTGCGTCGGTTGTTGGTAAGGGCGCTCTGCTCAAAGCGTCCGCATGGGAAATTTGTTTCCCTGGCCAGTGTGTCAGAGTGTAGGAATAAGCCGCCAGGAACTCTGACCATCTCGTCATTCTTGGGGACAGTATATTAGGTGTTGGCTTGTTTCCCGCCAAAATCCCCATTAACGGTTTGTGATCCGTTATGATTCGAAAAGTCCTCCCATATAAATATTCATGGAAACGTTTTACTCCAGCGACAATTGCTAGAGCTTCCCTGTCCAATTGGCTATAATTCCGCTCGGATTTTGATAGAGTCCTAGAGTAATATGCGACGGGTGCTTCTCTGCCATCCGGTAGTTGGTGGCTCAGGACGGCACCTACTCCATATGGTGAAGCATCGCAGGTCACTGTTAATGGCAGAGTGTCGCTAAATTGGATGAGAACGTTTGTTGATGTTAGCAGTCTTTTAATATTTTGGAAGGCTTTTTTTTCTTTGTAACCCCAAGTCCAAGTTGCCTTTTTGTCTAGCAGACGGTGTAGCGGTTCTGCTATAGTGGCTTTGTTTGGCAGGAACATATTATAAAAATTAATTAATCCTAAGAACGCTTGTAGTTCTGTTTTATTTCTTGGTTCAGGAGCGTCATTTATCGCCTTAACTTTTTTATCTGTGGGGTGGATACCCTCTCCGTCTATTGAGTAGCCCAGGAATTCGACGCTGTTCTTAACTAGACAGCACTTCTCTCTTTTAACCTTGAGGCCAGATTCTCTAAACTTAGTCAGAACCTTTTTCAGTCTGTTCCTTAATTGTGTTTCATCTCTGGCCGAGATTAGGACGTCGTCGAAATAGGGAACGACTCCTTGTATGCCATTTAGAAGGCATTCCATTAGACTCTGGAAGACGCCAGGGGCTACGCTTACTCCAAATTGGAGTCGGTGGCATTTGAATGCGCCCTTATGGGTGACAATAGTCTGTGCTTCTGCTGTTTCTGGGTCTACTGGGAGTTGTTGATAGGCTTGTGCCAAGTCGAGTTTGGCGAAAACTTTGCCGTTTCCCAGGGAATGAAGCAAATGCTGGACTACTGGCACCGGGTATGCGCTTGGTTGTAATGCGTGGTTCAGGGTAGCCTTATAGTCACCACAGATTCTGATGGACCCGTCAGGTTTAATGGGTGTGACGATAGGCATTTCCCACTTGGCATGGTCCACAGGTTCTAAAACCCCTTGGGCTACTAATTTGTCCAGCTGTTCCTCTATTTTTGCCTTTAGTGCAAAAGGAACTCGCCTGGCTTTTATTCTTCGTGGGGCTATTTGGGGGTTTAAATTGAAAGAAATGGGGTTTCCCCGGTACTTGCCCAGTGAGCCGTCAAAAACGTCCTGGAATTCTCGGATGAGGTCATCTTCCCAGCCGGTTGTAGTCACTCGATCGACCCCGGTCATCCCGATGCCCAATGGCGCGAACCACTCGATGCCCAGGAGGCTTGGTCTGTCTTGGTTGACTATGGTCAGTGGAAGCACCTTGATGTGATTCTTGTAGGCGACTCGGAAATGTCCCTTGCCCATCACAGGGATTTGGTTTCCCTGATAGTCTTTGAGGGTTAGGTGCTGCTTCTTCAAGTCTTTGGTTTTGATACCTGGAACTAACTGTTTAATTGTGTCCCACGATACCATGGAGAGGAAGGACCCCGAGTCCACTTCCATCTTGCAGTGTTTTCCCTCGATTTCTACGATGATTTTAATTTTTCTCCCACTTTCCGTCTGGGAGCTCTGAATAATGACAGTTTGGTGTGTATTGGCTCGCTTCTCTTGTTGCCATTTTCTTTCGGCTCGATTAGGCTCGGCTCGTGTTGGGGAATTTCTGCGTCTCGTTGGGCTGTAGGATTTTTTGTTTCTGCAGACCTTCTCGATGTGCCCTCTTTTTTTGCAATGTCGGCAGATGGCATCGAGAAATCTGCATTCGGCTCGTGGATGGTTTCCTCCGCAGCCAGCGCATTCCCGCCAATTTCTCCTTTCGCGCTCTTTTTTGTTTGTGAGCAAACGGTGGACCTCGTTGTCCTCTTCGCTCGATTCGTTTGTTTCGCCCGACTCTTCATAGTGGGTCGTGGTGGCAGGATGCTTTCTATCTTTGGCTGGTGTTTCATCGCTGTGTGTGTTCATCTTCTTAAGGGCCACTGCAGATTTTTTCGCAGCTTCAGCGGCTGTAGCTTCCGCAATGGCTTCGGTAACGGTGATGTTGGGCTTGTTGAGCATTTTACTCTGTGCGGTCGAGTCTCTCAGGCCCAACACCACGCGATCTCTCATTGCCTCGTCTATGTTTGAGAATTCACACTCACCCCCTATTTGTCTGAGTGCAGCGATGAAATCGGCGACGGTTTCTCCCTCTCTCTGGTCTCTTCGGTAAAATTCTTGTCGCTTTATTAAGTTAGACACCATCGGAGCGTAGTGTGCTTTGAGGAGTCTCTGCAATTCTGTCCACGTTAATTGTTTAACGTCCCGAGGCTTAGCGAGGGCTTTTGCCATTTTAAACACGGTTGGTCCGCAGTGCGTCAGGAACACGGCTCTCTTGCGTTGTTCGGAAATGCCTTCCATTTCATTGCTCTCCAAGTACATTTGGAAGCGATCAGCATAGGAATCCCAATCCTCTTCATTGGGATTGAAGGGTGCGGGCGGTGCGTTGTTTCCAGACATCTTGGTTGCAGTCTGGACTTCTTATCACCGCGTGCAGGTTTTTTCCGTTCAGGACGATCCCATCCTCGTCGCCAGTGTTTTGTTCGGAAAACACACGAGGTAGACCGGGTTCCAACAACAAATACTTTTATTATAACCAGTCAGTAACGGAACGCCGGCTGAAGCCGGAGCCAGCCCTTTTATACAGGCTGGCTTGCCTGCTTGCAGCCAATGGCAGTTATTTGGATTTGCCGCCTTTTTGGCAGCCCTTTGGATTGGTTCCTAGTGAACCAATCCACTGTTCTTTTTCTTAGCCAATCAGGATTGTAGATTTGGAGTCATCCACTTTACATACAGAACAGGTTGTCAGATTCCCATGGGGCCATGCAGGGGCAACTCTGTAGGTTGTCCTGAGTCCCAGGCTTGGTTGAGCCTTGCTGTATGATGATGTAATGAAAGGAATTTGGGATTCCTATTATGGGTCTGCCTGAAAGAGGTAGATCTTTGTTATGTAGAATAGAGTGGCCCAGGCCTTAATAGCTCATTAGCTATTTCAGTTTCTGCCTCTCTGAGTTTCTACTTCTCTTTTAGGAGAAATATTTTGCCTTTTTAATATATCCCAAAATATTTAATTTCTCTAGAAGAGGGGTGGGTTTCAATTATTCTACAATCTGCAGACGGGAGGCAAAATCACCTTGTAAAATGAGTAACTTGGCCAAACGCACCACAGTGGAGTCCTTGGATGACCCAGTGTTTGTAAGCAATTTAATATATTGATCATACTAAAAATATGTAACCCCAAACCATGTTTCTTGTATGCAGTCACTATATGCAGAACATGATTTTCATTCTAACGTGTGCATTTCTACTCCCCGGTGATAAGATTTAGGTTGGCTTCCAGATGAACCTTTAATATTAAATGGGACATCTAACATAATTTTAGGCAACATTTTCTGAAGAATTCCCTCACTCTGCACACACAAGTCACATTTCATACATTAGGCTTCAGAAATTATCATGCACTGAGGTTTTTTTCAACTTCATAAGTTATCTATTTCAGAATAATAATATCAACAAATAAGAACCACATTGACTTAGTATTCACTTTGTTCTTGTGATTATGTTGTGAAAATATGCAGATTGCTACTTTAGCTTAATGAATGGCTATCAACAAAGCCTTTTGTTTTTAAATTTCAAATTATCCTTTGCAAACAGCAATGTATGAAATCATCCTTTCAAAGCCATGTTTCTCAACCATATTGAATCTTTGTTATTTTTCTGTATGAACAGATCGAATGATTTCATACCAGTTTTTAGTGAATATAATCAAAGTTGAGAGGGGGACGGGGAGAAAGAGAAGCAAAATAAAGAATCAAATCTTTCCATGCAAATTTATGTAGATGGTTTGGGGGGGGTGTTGTACACTGAATATTTACACTATATATATTATGAGCTGTGCAGAACTGCTAGGAGTAGGATGGCATATAAATTTAATATATTTATTGCATATACATAAATGTGAAATCATAGCAGTAAATAATTTAGCTGGGGTTGATCTTCATATGCATGGAGTTCTGCTTATAAAGTCAATATTGTCACGTCTTCCATTCTGGTCTCAGGTAAAGTAATATTTGAGTTTCAACTGTAACTAGAAATGGGTTCACCTTCTGGTCCATGGAATAGATAAATACACACTGAACAACTTACCCTCTTCAAAAGCAAAGACTCCTCTACCGCCCTTTTCCTATGAAGACACAATTACAACCATGTGCACTCAACCCACAGGCAGTAAACACACAGTGTCATGACAGTATAATCATTAAAATATTTTATTTATTTTATTTTATCTCACCTTTTCATAAAAACCAAACAGGGGAACCAGATTTTAAAACTAAATTGTTTTATTATTAGAGAAAGAAGGAAGAAGCAAGGCAGAATGCATATTCATGGGGGATTAGTAGTTCCTTTAAAACGGACCTATTCGATTCCTGATTTTTTTTATTACTAGGAGGCCAACATGACCAGATCGAAAGAGATACTGCCTGAATTCACAATTATACATGGAGAATATAACAAGTATCATCATATATCAAAGAACCAGCATTACTTCAGAGTAAAGCCAATTTGTTTTGTCAATTTGTTTTGTCTCTTGGAGTTTTCTGGACAGGGAAGGTTTGCAGGGATGAAAAGTACTTAGTGCCTTAGATCTATAATCCACCTGGGGGTTATGCCTTTTTCTTGCTTGGTTTCTGATACTGCAAGGGCAAAGAAACTAGTGGAATCAAAATCGGGGAACCTAAGAATGGTCCATACCACCCTGATAGGACCAAAGCCTCACCTTCTAGTTGAAGCTTCTTTCTAGGTGTGTTTTTCCTTTTTCACTTTTTAAATCTGGTTAAGCAGCTATTTGAAATTTATTAGTATATTTCACATTTCATAATTTAGTCCTGAGATATCACTTTCATACATTTAAGTTGACTTAGTTTATCAGTTCATGTAAAATTTATTGAGGAAGTCATGAAGAGCTTGTTGCTCCTGCTCTGTCTTTAGCCTCTTTTCTTTAGGAAAGCAAGGACTTTGAACAAAACCCAATTATACTCTAGTCTTTACAAATTTTATGCATAAATGTCTCCTTGTTTTTAAAGAGAATTATTTCATCGCAAGCCTCACTTACCCAAAAGGAGGAGCTGCACATGACGAGAAGTATTAGGGTGTATACCACATGAATTTTTGTCCTCCCAACAATTATCTGTAATTTGTAGTTTGTTTTCTAGTTACCTACTATACTTTTAGCTAGACTTATTTTCAAGGAGCTCACCATAACCTGCACGTTTCTCCTCTTCCATTTTATTACCCATTGCTTACTATATCAATCTTCTCCAAACTGGGCTCCTTTGTGAAATGTGGATTTTAACTTCTAGAATTCCAAAATAGTGGGGTTCCAGATTGGGAATTCTGGGAGTTGAACTCTGTGCTTCTGAGGAGCATGTAGCTTGGAGAGGGCTGCATAAAATGTTTGAATAGGTATTTATACTTGTATTGCAAGAAGAATCCAAATCCCATCCAAAATCATGTATTTTTGGCAATGTCCATGCTAATTAGACATAGAACTGGATTCACATCAATCCATGTAAACTTACGGTACTTGATATATAAATGTTCAAAAATTGAGGGAAAAGGTACTTGAGAATCTTCTTTAAAAAATATGTCTTTAGAAAGCAAATATCAAAATACCTTGTTATTACACATATTACAGATTGCTGGTGGCAACACTTTCATTGTGGTTAGCAATGTTCTCTATTGTGGGAAAGAAAAAACATCAATTTCTCCTTTAAGGAGTGTGTGCATATATTTTATGGAAAGGCAGAAGTACATCAGCTTTGTTGAACAAAATGCAGGATATGTCCTGACATGCTTTACAAAACAAGCCGAATAACTTGGCACTCTATCTACTTATACCAAAAAGAGTGCAGGATGCTCAAGGATAATTAGAAAACTGAATTTTATGCACAAAAAATTAGATATGATTTGAATTTCCCTGTGCCATTTCTGTTGTATTTTGTCTTCTGCCCCCATTATATGGGATAGTTATATTCATGGGTTATTGCCCAGAAAATATTGGAGGAAACCATTGCTCCTTGGTATATAATCAGGTACATGCAACGGCTTGCTTGACTGGGAGTGGAGACAGCTTTTCAGTGCCTCTCCCTGCATCCAGGCTTGCCTCAAACACCCAACACGTGGCATCAACAAAAAGCTGCACCCGACACTACCTGTGGCTGGCCTTCAGGGACTTGCTGGTGATCCATCCCTTGGATGGAGTTAAGCTAAAACAGTCATGCTATGCAGGCTTTGGGTGTGAATAAGTATTACAAGGCTGGGTTTGCTCAGCTATTATTACAGGAGCACAGCACATGTATTCTGAGCATCTGTGATGATGTGCCTTGCTTGCACTTCTGACCCCTCTACCTACATGATACTATTTTTGTAGGCTACCACTTCTCTACTTTTCTGCAAAGGCCACGTCAGAGACAGCCATAGAAGTAAACAGTCTGCAACAAGCCTGTGGGGAAAATGGAGGCTTGTTCAGACTCTGTACAAATGCTGAACCCAAAATACAATGAGGCAAACTGAGGTCATTTTTAACTCATTCAGCCAAAAACAAAGGTATTTAATTCTTTCTCCTCCATTCAAAATCCTTCACAAACTTTATTTCCAGAATGTTAGGAACAATGTGCTGGACAGGAAAGACCATAATGTGGCTCCATATTAATGAAAAACATTTTAAAGTTCTATATTTGACATTTCATAGTGTACTAAATGAGAAGAGGAGGAAGAAGGAGGGAGTGTACTGGCTTCAGGAATTAACAAATCTGCCCACAAAACTAAATCACACTGGCAATTATTGGCAATTCTAATCATGCCATCTTGAAATTTTTGAAGGACAGAACTTGGGAAATAAACCATTGGATCACTTCATCCCTCTTAATTTCCCATCCTGAGGAGTTACAAGAGAACATTTTGCAGTATTTTATTCACATGGAGGTGTAAGGACTATATTTTAGACAGATGAAATGAATGATTCCATTTCATACTTTCTCCTAACAGTTCTAATTTACCTATAAAGAAACATCTTTACTTTTAGCCTCCTCTTCCCATTTGAATTTGCATGAAAATATCTCAATCTGATTTGCCACTGATATTTTTTGCTGGAGCAATGTTCATTACAAATGCCATTATGTTCATTCTCAAAACAATGAAGTTATGGGCAGTTTGAGCAGAATAATAGAGTTGGAAGGGACCTTAGAGATCTTCTAATCCAACCCCCTGCTTAGGCTAGAAGCCCTATACCATGTCAGACAAATGGCTGTCCAATCTCTTCTTAAAAACCTCCAGTGTGCGAGCATTCACAACTTCTGGAGGCAAGTTGTTCCACTGGTTGATTGTTTTCATTGTCAGGCAATTTCTCCTTAGTTCTAGGTTGCTTCTCTCCTTGACTATTTTCCATCCATTGCTTTAGGTGCTTTGGAGAATAGATTGACACCCTCTTCTTTGTGGTAGCCCTTCAAATATTAGAAAACTTGTATCGTGTCACCCCAGTCCTTGTTTTCATTAAACTAGACAGATTCAATTTCTGCAACCGTTCTTCGTAAGTTTTAGCCTGCAGTCCACTTATCATCTTTGTTGCTCTTTTCTGTACTTTTTCTAGAGTCTCAACATCTTTTTCATATCATGGCAATCAAAATTGGATTGTAATTTTCATATCATGGCAACCAAAACTGAATTATATTGGGGGAAGGTTCCCCCCTCCCCACATTTAAATATTCTTTATTCTTAATGTTAAAAAGAGGCAGAATATTATATTTCCCCAAAGGAGAAATGGAGAAAAATCTTAACAAAGGCAGAAAGCAGCTCCTGTCTTCCTACCGTAAGAAAACAGCCTCAAACTAAAAAACTTGAAGAGTCTGATCTTTTAGGAATACAGATTTTTGTATCCATTTAGGAAGATTGGGACAAACCATTCACAAACAAAACACCTTCAGCCACAGCTCTCCCAGGCTGGAGCTGATGGGATGAAGAATTTACACACTCACTCACTCTCTCTCTCTCTCTCTCTCTCTCACACACACACACACACACACACACACACACACCAAATTCTAAGGAGAGGACAGGACAGGACATGATCTTTAGGATATAAAAGGATTAACCCACCACCACTGAAATAGTAAAAGACATCAGGTTCACTACATTGCACAATCCACTGGAGCATCTCAATCACAAAATCCCAGAACCCAATAAAAATCCATTCACTCAGCCATTTTGTCAGCCACCCCAGAAACATACGACTGTCACTGTAGTTTCTGGAAACCAAATAAACAGTGTTCCGTCCGGAAAAACGCGAGGTAGACCGGGTTCCAACAACAAAGTCTTTATTTTATAACACAGTTGAAAAACGGAACATTGGCTCAAGCTGCGGCAGCCTTTTATAGGTTTTTCTCTGCCGGCTTGTAGCCAATGACAGGTATTTAATATTTGCCGCCTTTGAGCAGCTATGTGGATTGGTTCCTTTTGAACCAATCCCCATTCAGGTTCTTTAGCCAATCAGAAACCTGTATTTAGGAGTCTACTATTCTTTTTTTTTTTTTTTTATAAAGTTTTTATTAATTTTCTACAAACAGACAAACATACAAAACATTA
>BLBF01016590.1:0-12237 GCA_015471245.1 Laticauda colubrina
TGATCTAGTTATGTAGAAACAAGCCACCAAACATTAAAGTTGATTAAATTACCAACTTGGTTGTCTATGGGCCCCTCTTTGCCAGTTTCCTTGCAAAACTGACAAGTCATATGCAGCAAGAAATTCCTCAGAATAATAAGATTTTTTTCCTATATTGTACTGAATACAAGAAATGTAACCCTGTACCAAAAAGGATAAATGTAATCAACCAAGTGTAAACTCTGATCTTGTCAAATAAGTCGCATAGGGTGACATGTAATCAAGGTCCATCTGAAGTGCAGGAGCACTTGGACAATTGCTGAATACTGAAACCCTTCTTTGAGGAGCATCTGGTGGAAAAATGGGAATTTACTTTTATCATTCAGAGTCTTTAAAACAATTCTATGACTGATTTGGAAAAGCAATGAAGAAGGCAACTCTAAAATATGAGTTTTTAATAAATCCAACTTTTTGTTCTGACAAACATCCTAGAATAGTTTCTTGATTGGCCATTGTTTAAAATAATCTCAACACAGAATATTAAGAAGACTATATATAAAAATGGAAAACGAGAAACAAATTAACCAAAAACAATAAAAATGTAAGGTCTTGCCTCTCCAATCTTCCCAAGAAAGCAGGGCTCTTGAAACTGCAATTGTTCCAAATGGAGCTTTTATTGAAATATTTGTGACAACAAGAGATCTAGGCAAGAACTGAAGCTTCTCACTTAAAACCAGCTATTGAAAACAATGCTAATCAAACCCCTCCCACACTACATCATTATAGGGAAACAGAAACATCATATAGAGATTAATACAGTAATGCAAGAAACAGAAACAGAAACTTCATGTAAAGGTTAGAACAGTAATGCAGGAAACAGGAACTTCATATGGAGACCACTCCATTCCTCCGACCTTCCTCCCACCAAAATGCCAATGTCCCTGTAGAAATATCTGGGACCTGACATGCTGTCCCCCTAGAAAAATGGGAAGTCCACTGAAAAGAAATCAAAACAGGGGAGGAGACACAAAGGAAACATAAAATCAATGAGGTTTGTCATACAGTTGATGAAATATATTGACATGTTTTTTTATGAACCCATTCATTGTATGAGAAGGACAGGTGTTTTCAAGCCACCAGGTACTGAGTGGTCAAGTGGAATTTCATAGAGTCTAGAATTTCATGAACCTCAAAATGTTTTTTACCCTCTACCATAATGGGGGGGGGGGAACAGGGCTAGTAGCCGGACAAAGATAAGATGTGACTTCAGGCTTCAATGAACAACAATGGAAAATGGGGTGGACTTGCTGTAATGACTTAGAGAGTTGTAATTCCACTGTGACAGGATTAGCAATACAAACTATGGGAGAAAGGCCCAATATATTTAGGACCCAATTTTTTAGACAGTTGCAAATATTTTTGAAATCTGGTGGAAAGGTAAACTTTGTCCCCCACTTTATAAGATTTAGTTTTGGTTCATTTCTTGTCTGCTTCTGCTTTACAAGCAGCCTTGGCTTCATTCCAGGCTTTGTAGACCAGAGGCCAAAGTTTGTCTAAAGTTTGAAGAACCATCTCACCCCAAAGGAAGTATTCTGTAGAACCCATCAGTCAGGGAGTTCTGGTTTTCTGGGTCCAGGAGGAGAATGTCCTCTGCCATTGCTCCTGCCTTTTGGAAAATCTTGTTCCCAACAATGAGGTCAGTTCCCACTCTCCTGACTTCTGCGAGAGCCTGAAGAACTGGCTTGGTCACTTGGCTTGTGGCTCCAATGGGGGAGTGTCATGTTGCAAGTGGTTGTTGATCAAGATAGATGGGAAACAAGTTTAATAAATAAATGAATAAATAAAACCTTCAGCAAGGAATTATTTGTCATTTATCACTGAGCAAATATCAACTGTGCTCAGTAGGAACTTAGCATTTATTTCAGACACAATATCTATTTGATCAATGGGTAAATAATTGATTGGGTATATGATACATTTCTTTATATTTAGAAAATATTGTTGCCATCTTCCACCCAACTGGATGTAAGAGGTAAGAAGTTATAAAAATATATTATTTGCGGTCACAGACCAAAACACAAGTACAACAGAAGAAGAACATGGGAAAATTAATCATGAACAATTGGTCACTAAAAATTTGACTAAGGGGAATTACAGCATTCTCCTCTGATGGTTACAGCTCTTAAAAAAAATTGGAAACCTGAGAAGTGATGTAAGAAGTATTATTTATACATATGGGTAAATCAACCTGCCAATAGCGGGACTCGAAAAATGGAATTTTTTTTTAAAAAAATCATCTTGTAGAAAATCATCTCTGTGGACTTTGTTGCTCTTTAAGCTTTTATGATGAATTTGATTCTAAATAGAAAAGGGTAAAAAGTAGTTGACATTTTGGCTAATATGTTTGTAATAT
The DNA here is from genome assembly GCA_015471245.1 of Laticauda colubrina. Classification (NCBI taxonomy): domain Eukaryota; kingdom Metazoa; phylum Chordata; class Lepidosauria; order Squamata; family Elapidae; genus Laticauda; species Laticauda colubrina. The sequence continues at coordinate 2,393 of BLBF01016590.1, forward strand.
TTTTAAATAAAATGATTAATTCATGATAGTGATCACTATGGAGCTGAAAGGCATATATGTTTTATCAATAGTAGATAAGATTGGAATTAACAGAATAACAGAGTTGGAAGGGACCTTGGAGGTCTTCTAGTCTCACTTCCAGCTTACTCAGGCAGGAAATCCTAGACGATTTCAGATAAATGGTTGTCCAGTCTCTTCTTAAAATCTTCCAGTGTTGGAGTATTTAAAACTGATTAATTGTTCTGTCAGGAAATTTCCCCTTAGTTCTAGATTGCTCCTCTCCTTAAATAGTTTTCATCCAGGATTCCAAGATCTCTCTCACAGTTATTACAATTGAGCTCTTTGTGGTAGTATTTTAAATAGGTTGGACTGTTTTTTTTTTTCCTTTTGGGCAAAAAATAACTTAAGCAGTTCTGCTTTTTCCCTGTTGCTTGTCAACTTCTTACTACTATGACCTGTAAGGTCCCTTCCAACTCTGATTATCTGTTATTTTACTTTCTCCCACCCATGGATCAATAATTTTCTTGACTTTTTATTGTTTTTTACGTGTTGAAAAAAGCTTTTTGTTGTTATTTTTGAGTTTTGCCTTAGTTCATTGAGCCTTTGCTTTTCTCACTTCATTTCTGAATGCTTGGGTTATTTGCTGATATTCTGCCTTAGATATGAACTCTTTCCCCTTTTTATACTTGCCCTTTATGTCTTTTAATTTATCAGAGTTTTTTATGCAGCCATGCTGATTTCTTTTGAGAGCTGTTATTTTTCTTCTTCATTACTATTGTGATAGACTAGACTTTTATAATCTCATTTTTCAAAATTTGCCAAGCTGCTTTGATTGTTTTCCCCTTGAGGGTTCTCATTCATGGAATCCTACCCAAGATCTCTCTAAATTTATTGAGATTACCTCTCTTTAAGTCCAAAACTCTAGTTTGACTTTGTTCTGTTGCTTGTGTGCTTGAATAATATTGAATTCCAACATTGCATGATCACTCCCCTTCAAGGTTCCTGCTGCTTGAACACCTATTATCATTTCATCTCTGTTAGAGAGAATTGAGTGAAGTATGGCTGATCCTCTAGTTCCCTTCTCTACTTTTTGAGAATCAAAGTTGTCTGCTTGGTTTGTCAGGAACCTGTTCGATCTTCCACTTGATGCAGAGTTTGTCTCCTGATTGATATCAGGATAGTTAAAGTCTCACATTACTTTTTTTGAAGGGCTTAGTTAACTGACTAGCAAAAAGTTTAACTATTTTCTTTGTTTGGTTGGGTGACTTATGGTTTTCCATTGTCACACTGCCACTGTGCCATTTCCCCTGCCCCCTTTTACACAGACCTAAGTGTATTCAAGACAGTTTTTATCATCGCTGTGCTTTATTTCTGTAATGATGTACTTATTTACTTATTGTACCCTATGACTATTATGAAGTGTTAAACCTTATGATTCTTGACTGTTGATAAATGTATCTTTCTTTTATGTACACTGAGAGCATTTGCACCAAGACAAATTCCTTGTGTCTCAAATCATACTTGGCCAATAAAGAATTCTATTCTGTTCTGTTCTGTTCATTCTGTTCTGTTCCATTCCATTCCATTCTATTTCTCATATATATATATATCGTATTGCAACTCAGTCTACTTTTTTATTTGGTCTGTTTTTTTTTAAATAAATTAAACCCCTCTTGCTGTGTATTCCATCTGTGGGTTTCATCCCACCAAGTTCCCCTAATGGCAACAACATTATATCTGCCCTCATTTGCTTGAATTTCTAATTCACCCTATTCCTCATACTCTGTGTGTTGTGCATAGACATTTAAGTCCCTTTTAATTGACCATATGTTTACTTTCTTTTTTCTTTTTAAATATTTTATTAATTTTCCAAAGTTTAAAAACATAAAATAAAACTATATGCATGTTATCAACATCAAGACATATTTTACCTTTCCTTACATTTTTCAATATATGTTTACTTATTCCATTACCATTACATCTTACTCTTGTTACAAATCAATATGTTTCATCTTGCACTTCAATCTTTCCTGTAACATATTACATATTTCCTCATTCTTTTTCTAATTGCCGTTTATTTCAAAACCATTCATACCAGGCATCCCAGGCTCTATAATATATCAAATCTTCTTTGCCTTTTAATTTCAGCGTTGGCCTGTTCATCTCAATACAGTCTATTATTTTCTTTAAACCATGGCTTCTGATGATATTCTTTTCTCCCTGTGTTTACTTTCTACATAGCCTGTTTTGTGCCTAAGTTCCCCTACTTCCTTACCACCTGTTTTATGAGTGCACAAGGTATAGCACACTATCAAACCTTGACGGCAAGGATGATATTCATATGAGGACAAACATCTATGTTACAAGCACTGATTATCCTGTTAGTTTTAGATTGCTGGGGAGAAAAGTATTTTGTATCAATAAACTCTATATCCCCATTGTTTAGTTTAAATATTTCTCCATAAAATCTGTGAATTTAATACCAAGTAATTTAGTCCTTTTCTTTGATGGATGCAAAGCATCTCTTTCACAATTATTTCCATGAATATGGCATTTGTTCAGCATTACTGACATTTTTTTAAGATCATGTACAAAATGTGGGCTTTCCATCAGTGATGAACTTTCTTGTTTTATTTTGACCCTTTTATTGTTCACGCAGCCTCTCCTCACCTTCACAAGTGTGCATCAGAAGCCCCCAAAGCAATAAAGATGCTATCAAGAGAGGATATGACTGTTTAGATACATGCTCCCATCCTGATGTGTATTCCAGTTCCAGATACTATCAGCCTTCAAGATTTTCTTCCTTTGCTTTGCATCTTTCGGCTGGTCATAAGTAATGGGGGAGGAGGGGGGAATGGTTATGGGAAGTGAGCTGGAGGTGTTACGAACCAGAGCTGTATAAATTGGGGGGGATACATTCTTGCTTAGGTTTCTATTCTATGCGATGCGCAGCTGCAACTCTTTATCATTTTGGATTCATGAAAACCCTACACTTGGTTAAAAGGCAATTTTGGTGGCCTACCTTGCAAATGGACATTGAAACTTATGTAGCTAGTTGTCCTATCTGTGCCTCAGCCAAACAGCCTCCTGGTAAACCAGTAGGCTTATTACAAAATGTGGCTAGACCAACAACTCCATTAGAGCTTTCCTATGGATTTTATCGTGGAATTACCTGAAAGTAGGGGGAATACAGTTATTTGGGTAGTAACTGATTTGTTTTCCAAAGAGGTTCATTTCATACCTTGTCCGAAAATCCCATCTGCAAAAACATTGGCTGAACTGTTTATTTTACATATCTACAGGTTACATGGGGTTCCTGAACGCATAATCTCAGACGGGGTGTCCAGTTTACCTCAAAAGTTATTGGGCTCTTCCCAGGGCATAAGCTCTGGCCACCATCCACAAACCAATGGGGCTTGTGAGAGAACTAACTCGGTATTGGAACAATTTCTTCGATGTTATATAAATTATCAGCAAGATAATTGGGCTGACTTATTGCCATTCGCTGAGGTGGCATATAATAATTTGGTACATACTAGTACTGGATTTACTCCATTTAAAGTAGCTTCAGAACAAGACTTTGTACCCATTCCCGAGCTTCTACAGGAGAAACCTAGCATTCATTAGATGAATGGATAACACAGCTTCAGCTTACCTGGCTGGTTACTCGTAAAGCGTTAGATGATACTCATCAAGCTCATAAAAAATTTGCAGATAAAAAGAGAACTCCCCCAAAACCCATATCAAGTGGGTGACAAGGTCTTTTTATCCACCAAATGTTTGCAAACCACAAAAAAGTCAAAAAAGCTTGGCCCTAAGTATGTTGGACCTTTCTCAATTGAACGAATTGGAAAACCTGTGGCAATCCAAATGAAGTTACCAAAAACTCTTCGACGGATTCACCCTGTTTTCCACGTTAGTTTATTAAAACCTGAACATACTTCTGACTTGAGAGCAACAGAGGTTGATCCCCCTGTACCATTGCTAATTGAAGGTGAGCAACATTTTGAAGTTAAATAAATTTTGGATTCTCGAAAATGAAAGGGTCGACTCCAGTATTTGATTGCTTGGAAACATTTTCCTCCTTCCCAGGCTGAGTGGGTAAATGAGAAGTATGTTAGAGCTCCTACACTTAGCAAGGCATTTCGTATTAAATATCCTCATAAACCCTAAAAAATCAGAACATTGCTGTTATCTGTATATTGGCTATTACCTTCTATTTTTATCTTTTTTAGGACTAACGTCTCTTTTCTAGGAGGGCCGAATGTCAGCCTTCAAGATTTTCTTCCTTTGCTTTGCATCTTTCGGCTGTCATATGTAACGGGGGGAGGAGGGGGAATGGTTATGGGAAGTGAGCTGGAGGTGTTACGAACTAGAGCTATAAAAACTGGGGGGGTACATTCTTGCTTAGGTTTCTATTCTATGCGATGCACAGCTGCAACTCTTTATCAAAGTATGTCAAGGTCAACGGGCAGAAGCCTCATCACCACCTGGAGATGCCCACATGATGATATACACAACTTTTAACTGGATGAACCAATTGAACTATTGGGGGTGGGAACGTTGCCATTACTTTGTATATGTGATTTACATGCCTATTTTCTCAGGTTCAGAATTCTTTTGTTGCTACCACTTGATTTCCAGTAAAAGATATCTTTTCTCTGATTAAAGGCGTATTTCTTTCTTGGATTTTGAATGGAGCACCAGCTGACATTCACCTACAATGGACATAGTGAAAAGTAGCTCTTGAACTCCATAAAGAAGATATGGTTGAATCTGTTTTGCATCCAATACCACCTAACTCACTTTAGTATATAGACAAACATGCACACAAACCTGTGGGACTTTGTAGGGGCCTACTAATGTTGACATCTGGATGGCAATCTCCCTGTCATCTGCATCAAGAAGAGCCCTTCCTTCCACAGCTGTAGTTGGGAACATTGGCTTTTGTGGTAGAAAGCATGTCCAGCAAGACTTCTGAAGTGCCAGGTGTGTTCAAATAGTTGTCATGGATGTTGTAGCCAAGTGTAAGATTGCACAAGAGCTGGATATTCTTGTTGATCTCTTGAACAGTGAAAATAAAGTGTTCTATTCCTTTGGGAGCATAGGGTGTAGTACTATAAGAAAAATATTTCAATGCGTTAATACAAGTAACATCAACATAAATCATAAAATATATTTTTCTCAATTTTAACTTCTTTATCAACACATGACTATTGAGTCTGAAGCCAGTAATGGTAAAAAAAATCAGAGGGAAATGATAGTCACTCATGATAGTCATTTAATAATTGTAAATGTTGAGAAAATGGGAAGCAGGTAAGAATCACAAATAATCTGTTATTTATAGTAGCAGTAATTTTAATCAGCCCATTGATGAACCCTGAATCCTGATGAACTCTGAAAAATAATTACTGTTTTAAAGTACAACCATCATAGGAAAAAAAGAATATTTCAGAAGTGACTCAGAAAAGTTTTTCTAAAAAAACCATCCTCTATTCCTGTAAGGATCAGGCATTAAATATCAATGAGCAGTTACAAATATATGAAAATTTAACTACAACTATCACTACTTTGAACAAAAGTCAGTATTCAAGTCATTCATTCCAGATTGGATGTGGAGAGGAAAATAATTTGGACTTCTTTCAAGTATTTTTTTCTGCTCCATCTTTCTATTTGTGTTTTTTCCCCTAAATAAGACAAAAGAGGAAACCCACAAAAATCTGATCAATCAATAAAATTAATCACTTACTGAAATATAGGAGTAAGCAGATTAAGGAAAAGAGAATGAGTGTTAGAACTTCAGATGGAAGAAATACAATTTCATCACACTGAATCACAAGTAAGACTGACTATAAGGAAGTAGGTTGAAAAACAACATTTCCTGTTTTTCTGTTACTGCTCTGGTGACTACACTGATGAGATGATCTCCTGGCCTGTAGTAGCTCCATGGTCCTTCTCTATCCAGGTGCACCATATTCAGTGGGTACTTCATTCTAAGCTTCCCAGAGACTGTCTGGGACACCTATAGCATTAAAAGCAGAAGCAGGAGCTCCATAATTCATGGAACTGAATCAATGGCCTGTTTCCAAAGAAGAGTTCAATGATTGCAAAGCAACCTCAGAAAATGGAATATCCAGGAGCTTTCCTTTTCCAAACAGAAACAAATTGATCTTAATCTAGAAAAGAGGGAAAGGTACATGAAGCATCACAGCTCCACCCTGTGTCTGAAATCTTGTGCAAACCATTCAGCATGAGTAGAGGCTTACATCTTTTCCTGATGCAAGATCCGTTCCATGTTGCTTCAGTTGGATGTTGTATCAAAGACAGTTGCTGGAAAAATAGCAGTAGTTGTCTGAAAGCCTGGGACTTTAATAATTACTGTGAGTCATAATTTGTCTCCTATTCCAGGGCTCCATGTACAGAGGGGCAGCTGGAGAAAAGGATGTTTGTGAAATGTTGCACATCCCTGGAGACACTCTCCTACAATGGTTGTCATCCTTCCTCTCAGGACATGTCCAGAAAATGATGCTGGAGGAAGATTCTTCAATACGCAGCAACTGACTTCTGCTGTCTGCCATTCTGGCATATAGTCTCCAGAGAATGCTAGAGAAGATCACCCAGAGCTATGCAGTTTTGTGGCAGTCTAGGTTCTTGATGCTTAACTCTAATACTCTGATACCTTCTGCACCCTTGAACCTTGCCTAATGTTGAGTAGGTCTTCTTTGTGATTTTCTTTTGTATGAGATCTCCAGATATTAATTCTAATTTGGAGCCGATTTTAAAATTCCTTGCATCTGAAGTGACATTTCATTTCCAACTGTTCTAGAAGTATAATTTTTTTGGATGAGAGCTGACAAAGAGGCAGGAAAGTGGCACTCTGTTGACTGTATAACTTATAGAAGGGATATAAATTTTTATTTTCTTTGCCTCTCTGTTGACCTTCAATATTCATGGAAGACACTAAATAATATTCTGAAGTTTTATAGTTTGTTAAATAAAGAATAGATATGAAATCTGTAGCTGAACTGGTTCTGGTGCTCAGAGCATGTTGTGACCTAATTTCTTGATAGACCCACCGAGAAACTGGTTTAGAGATACATAGTGGTCCTTTCTCTGCTTCTATGGATATAATTGGTGGGATGGGTCCCATTTAACATTCCTATCTCTCAGGATTTGTGTGACACGCTCTCCATACACATAAGTGCTTTGAGGAGAAGTTGGGAGACCTGTGTTCCTGGTTTACCTGGGTGATTTATTGTTGAGATTCCATTTCTTACCTGGAGAACAGATGGAAATGAACTATCACTTGATATGTAAAGTTTGGCTTTGAATGAAGAACTGGGGGTTTGAGTGAGAGGAGAGAGCTGAGGGGATAGGCAGTTTCATTCTGAAGTGAGGAATAGAGAAAGTGAGAAAGTTTTCTCACTGTATGGCCTTCAACTTCTATCCTCATGGCTTGGGTACCAGACAAGATGAGAGGATGATGGAGCCCCCCCCCCCCAATGGTGCCTTTTTAAGAGATCTGAACATTTTTCACTTTCTCCCCGCTTCAATTTGGGAAAGAGCTAAAGAGAAAGATGAGGAACACGGATATGCCCAATCCCACCTCTCTCCCTTACACCAAACCTATCAGACACTCAAATATGGATACTCTCAAAGTCAGCATTGGAAACCATATTAGCACCAGAAGCTTCCATGCTGATACATTCCTGTGCCTGGGAAAGTAGGAGGGGGGGAATTTTAGAGTGTTGGTAGTTAGACATAATAACATTCTTTTGTTTGGTCAAGGTCATGTTATTCTTGCACCTGGAGGAGGAGTGGTTGAAAGGATATTTCAAATTGGGATGGATGTGATGGACTGATGAGTGCAGGGGTTGGGTTTTGACTTTTGAATTACTAAGGAAAAACCTGGAACTCTCAGATTCGGGTTTTCCCACATGTGTCAGTATATTTACTCTGATAAAAGGAAACTTTGAGAAAATGTCTGTCTTGGAGTTTTGATTGGAGTTGGGTTTTTCTGGAACCCTGACATTCAATTCTTCAGGAATTGCTTTGTAAAACTCTTATACAACTGTAAATTTTAGCTCCTCTCTTATTTTATTTTTACATAATTCGATCAGATGGGTAATCCAGATTATCTACATCTAGAAATAATACTGAATAAGGAGGAAATTTTACTGGATAAGGATGGAGGACACTATCTTATTTTATTTATTTTATTTTATATTTTATTTGTCAATTGCTTACAAGATAATAGGTATAATTAAAAACATAGTAATGAATACATGAATACATGTAAGAAAAATAAAAAAATAAAAGAAACAATAGGACAGGGACGGTAGTCACATTGGTATACTTATGCACGCCCCCTACAGACCTCTTAGGAAAGTGGTGAGGTCAATAATAGACAGTCTAAGGTTAGTTTTTGGGATTTGGGGAAAAAAACCACAGTCAGGTCGAGTATTCCAGACACTGACCACTCTGTTGCTGAAGTTGTATTTCCTGCAATCAAGTTTGGTTCAATTAACCTTGAGATTGTATCTATTGTTTGCTCTATTGTTGTTATAGTTGAAGCTGAAGTATTCATTGACATTGCAATGTATGATTTTATATAATATACTTAGATCGGATCGAAGGTGGTGTAGTTCTAGGTTTTGTAGGTCTAGAATTTTGAGTCTGGTGGCATAAGGTATTCTGCAAGGAGTAGAGGAGTAGAGAACTCTTCTTGTGAAATATTTCTGGACTTTCTCCACTATGTTAATATCAGATATGTAATGTGTGTTCCAGACTGATGAGCTGTATTCGAGGATTGGTCTAGCAAATGTTTTGTATGCTCCAGTTATTTGTGTAATATTACCAGAGAAAAATCTACGTAGGATTAAATTAACAACTCTTAATGCTTTTTTGGCTCTGAAGGTACAGTGGGCTCTGGCACTCAAGTCATTTGAGATGAGTACTCCAAGATCCTTCAGAGAGTTTGGATCATCAACAAGGTCTTGACTATTCAGCCTGTATTTTATTTTCTGGGTTTTTTTTGCCAATATGTAGGACAGAGCATTTATTTGTTGAGATTTGAAGTTGCCATTTTTTTGACCATTCTGATACATAGTCAAGGTCTTTTTGAAAGGTTGCAGCATTGTCTGTGGTGTTGAAGAGCTTTAAATCATCAGTGAAGAAAACACTGATGCTCTTAATATGATCACAGAGGTCATTTATGTAGAGTATGAAAAGAGTTGGTCCTAGAACACTGCCTTGGGGGACACCACTGTTAACAGGTAGAGAATTTAGTAGGATGCTCCCAATTTTGACCATTTGTTGTCTGTTTGACAGGAATGCTTCTATCCAGTGATGCAGGTTTCCAGAGATACCATAAGATTTTAGTTTTAGGAGTAGTTTGTCATATATCACTGAATCAAAGGGTTTACAGAAGTCAATGTAGATTGCGTCTACTGCTTTTCCCTGATCGACTTGTGTAGTCCATATGTTTTTGCAGTGTTAGAGTTGCAGATGACATGATTGTTTTTTCTTAAAATGAAATTGTTTATTAGAGAGTAGGTTGTTTGTTTCTAAGTGTTGGATGATGGATTGGTTAATAATTGATTCCATGACTTTACAGTTCAATCTTTACAGTTCAATCTTCCAATTGCACTTTGTGATATCAGCTCAAAATTGTTGCCCCCTGGGGCAACAGCTTCAGGGGACAGCTTCTAACAATATCTATGCTTGGTCTGATGGAATGTGTTGAGAGTGGAAATTCCTCTAGTTCACATTTATACATTTCTTCTGGCTGTAAGATGCTCCTTTGTATTCAAGTCTGGCCTCAGAATGATAATGTAGCACTTGGG
>BLBF01016591.1:0-16891 GCA_015471245.1 Laticauda colubrina
GGAAAAGAATGTGTGAAAAGTTTTGGGAGATAATTGGCTGGAGTCCTGAAGGAGAGGGTGAAACTGGCAAAGATGGAAACTGAGTTACAGATTACAGATTAACAGATTTGGAAGGGATCTTGTAGATCATCTAGTCCAACCCCCCACCACACCAAAGAAGGAGGCCCCATTTCTGACAAATGGCAGTCCAATCTCATTTTGAAAATCTCAAGTGATGAAGCACCCACAACTTCTGAAGGCCACTTCTGTTCCATTAGTTTATTGTTCTCACTGTCAGAAAATTCCTGCTTATTTCCAGGTTGAATCTCTCCTTGTTCAGTTATCATCCATTACTCCTTGTCTGGCCTTCAGATGCTTTGGAAAATAGTTTGACACCCACCCCCCACCCCGTAGAAGCCCCTCAAATATTGGAACACTGTTATCAGGCTTCCTTAAAAGGGAAATGTCCCCTCCTCTAGTGATGTATTAATCACTGCCTGGACTACCTGATACTCACCATCCTGGAGGCTTTCACCACCCAGAAGGGACAAGGATCTAAAGCCCCTGTCACACTGCACCAATGGATGGAAAGAGGATGTAAAATGGAGAGAAACACTTGCCATCCGTTGGTTAACGTGATGCATCCGTTCTGTACTCACTGCGTCCGTTTTTCTTCCTCTATATCCATCCAGCATCCGTCGACTGAGGTTTCATCCACTCAAAAAGTTTTGAGCTGCTCAAAACTTTTTGAGCGGAAAATGTATCCAACGCGTCTGTTCTGCATCCGCTACGCATACGGTGAACATGCGTTCTGCATCCGTCGTCATCTGTTATGCGTCCGCTACATCCGGTAGGCATCCGCTGCGCATCTGCGCAACTCAAATCTGCTCCAGCAGAAAGTGGACACAGGGAGGAAGTGAAACGGACGTGGAATGGATGTGCAGCGTTAGTAGCTCGGACGGAGAAAGGATGAAAGCGGACACAGCTCACAAAGAAAGCATTTTAAACAGAAAAAACGTTCGCAGAGGGGACCTATCTCGGACATTAAGGATGTCTAGAGGATGCCTAGAGGATGCAAAAGGACACATAGTGGAAAACTTTATTGACTACCATATAGAATAAAAGCACTAATACAACTGAAATGTCTGAGATGGAGTAAAGGTGGACAAATAATGATAGTCTTGTATATTCAGGAGACCATCCAACCACAACTGGAAAGTGCTCTCCATCCTTTTTGCTTTCTCAAAGATCAACCAGGATCTCTAGCTCCTTTTTATTTTTTTCATTTATTTTCTCAAATTTCATTCTGAATTGCTTTTATCGAATTTTGGTGGCAAATTGTTACTGGAACTTTGCATTTTGATGTGGCCCAAGGGCTAATCAATAAAGACTTATGTATGTATGTATGTATGTATGTATGTATTTATTGTTTATTTATTTATTTATTTGTCAAGTACGTATTAGATAACAGATATATGTATAAACATGATTATTAATATATGAAATGGATAAGAATAAAAGGGAGCATTAGGACAGGAACTGTAGGAATGTTGGTGAGCTTCTGCATGCCCCTTAAAGATCTCTTAGGAATGGAGTGAGGTCAACAATAGACAGTCTAAGGTTAAAGTTTTTGGGGTTTTGGGAAGAAACCACAGAGTCAGGTAGTGAGTTCAAGGCATTGACCGCTCTGTTGCTACAGTTGTATTTCCTGCAATAGTTTGGTGAGGATTACCTTGAGTTTGTATCTATTATATGCTCGTGAATTGTTGTGGTTGAAGTTGAAATAGTCATTGATGGTAGTGTTATGATATGTACAGAATAACCCTTGAGTAACAAGGATATGTACATGGAAACATTTATGAGAGTAGCTATGAATAATTATTCAAGCCCCTGTCCCACTGCACCAATGGGTGCAAAGAGAATGTAAAACGTTAAAAAAAGCTTGCCATCCATTGGAAAACGCGATGCATCCGTTGTGTACTCACTGCATACGTGTTTCATATGCTCTATCCGTAAAACATCTGTCTACTGCTATTTCATCCACTCAAAAAGTTTTGAGCTGCACAAAACTTTTTGAGCGGATGAACTTTCCGCCGCATACGATCTACATCCGCCACACATACGGGCAACAAACATTCTATGTCCATTATCATCCATTAAATGTCCGCTGTATCCTCTTGACATCCTCTGGGCATACTCGCAACTCAAATCCGCTGCAGCTGAAAATGGAAAGAGGGAGGAAATGAAAGGTGCACGGAACGTCCACACAGCGTTAGTAGCACAGAAATAGAAAGGATGTAAGCGGATGCATCTTGTATATAAAGGATTACAATGGACAAAACATCTGTATCTGGGATTTATCTCAGATATTTAGGATGTCTGGAGTATGTCTAGAGTATGTAGAAGGACACGTAGCAGACAACCAATATTTCCCATAAAAAGGGGGAGGGAATCACCTGGATCTCAGTATGAATCTAGCAGCCGTGGTATACAGAACTCTTCACTATTGGTCTTGCTCTTCCACATCATCCATTGTTCTCCACCATGGATCATGACACAGTCCGTATGATAGTTGCGATCATTCATCACCAGAACCAAAACCTGTTCAGACTGTTTCACCTTTTATACACAAGGAGAGGAAGGAGACGTTCAAGAGCTGTGTGGGTCCGAGGATGGATCATGAGAAGAATGGAGTTTAGAATGTATGACCAGTTGATGGTGGAGCTGAGGAATGAAGACCCTCATGCATTCCATCACTTCATGAGGATGCCACCAGCCATGTTTGAAGAAATTGTAGAGCGTCTGAGACCCAGGTTGACCAAGCCGAGCACCAACTTCCATCCCAACCTGGACCCTGGGCTGAAGGTGGCACTGACTCTGCGCCACCTGGCCTCTAGAACCACATACAGAAACATGCAGTATGCCTGGAGGGTGCCACACAACACCTTCAGCAAAGTGGTCAGAGAAGTGGTGCAGGCCATCATAGAAGAATATGTGGAGGAGCTTCTCAAGTGCCCCACCACTGAACAAGGCTGGAGGAAACTTGCAGAACAGTGGTATCAGAGGTAGAACTTTCCCCACACCGTTGGAGCCATAGCTGGAAAGGACATGGCCAGCAAAGCACCAGCCAACACAGGGTCCACTTATTTCAACTCCAAGGGCTTCTTCAGTATCTTCCTCTTTGCAATGGTTGATGCTGACTACAAGTTCATCTACATCGATGCTTCAGGCAACCGGTCAGGTTCACATAGCCAGGTATACAATGCCAGTCACCTCAAGGAGGGGCTGGAATGCAACCTCATCATGGGTTTTCCAGATCCAGACCCCCTACCCAATGACACACAAGATGTGCCCTACTTCATCATTGGTGATGACGCCTTCTCCCTCAGAACCTACCTCAGGAAGCCCTACACTTCAAGATACCTCATCCATGAAGAGAGGATCTTCAATTACAGGCTGTCCAGGGCAAGACGGGTGGTGGAGAATGCCTTTGGCATCCTTGCCAACAGGTTCCATATACTTCTCACCACCATGCAGCATCACCCAGAAACTATTTTCGAAGCTTGCTGCATCCTGCACAATCTCATGTGCATCCGGTACCTAGTATTGCAGAACAGAGTTCTGGACCGTCAGCAAGGGAATGGGGACATGGAGCCTGGTGAATGGAGGCAAGGACGTAACCTGATAGACACTGTGGATGTACAAGGCCCCAACAGAGCTTCACATGAAGGGAAGAAGCAGCGCAGCCTACTGAGACACTGGTGAAACTCCCCAGCTGGAGCAGTGGAGTGGCAAGACAGGATGATAGATGGTTAATTGTTAGGGATAACATTGTTTACCCTAACTGGTTTAGGTGAAATAATAACTATGAATCATAGTTAGTGTATGTTAAAGTGTCTGCAGCTTTAACTGTGAAATAGCAATTAAGGGAGTGTTTATGAAAACAATACGAAGAGAAGGTCTGTGGAACATAATTGAAAATCCACCAAACGTAGAAGAATGGGATCCAGAGGATGAGGAAGACAGACTAAAGATAGAAGAATTTATGCATAAAAATCAACAAGCCATTTGCATAATTGGGTTAACCTTAACTGATCAACAGCTTTTTTATATCCACGGAGTTCCAGTTGGCAGAAGCTGAAGAGGATTTATATTCGAGATAATATTGGTGCTCACATAAATCTAACACGGAAACTTTTCAGGACGCATCTCCAAACAAATAGTGATATGCTGAGTCATTTGAAAACTATGCAAAGCATTTTTCAGGAACTGCACGAGAAAGAGCTTATATTCTCTGAACTACACCAAGTTTACATAATTCTATCTTCCCTTGATGAAAGTTATGATAACTACGTAACTTCACTTGAAATTTTGCCAAAGGAAAATTTAACTTTAACTGATATATCTGGCAGATTGATCGAAGAGGCCAAAAGAAGGCTTGAAAGAGATGAATTAATGAGGGAGCAACCTCAAAAAGAAGATAATGAATCTCCTACTGCATACGCAATTAAAAAGTGTTTTAATTGTGGAGAAAGAGGACATTTGGCAAGATTTTGTAAAAAGGCAAAGCGCCAGAACGCTGGCCAGAATACTAAAAATCATCAAAAAATAAATAAAAATTTAGAGTTAGCCATGTATACTAACGGAGCTGTAAAAAATAATTTATGGGTGGTTGACAGTGGAGCATCCCATTGTATAACAAATGATAACAAAAATTTTATTAAAATGTCCCAGAGTACACAGCAGATATCGTTAGCCAATGGCTGGAAACTGAAAGCTAAAGGTCAAGGTATAGCATATTGTTCTTTTATAAAAGAGAATGTAAAAATGTTATATGTACCACAACTTAAGTTTAATTTAATTTCAGTTAGAATTTTGGTTAAACTAGGATATGTAGTTACATTTAAGGGAGATAACTGCATACTTGAAAAAGAAGATAAGAGAATTACTGCATCTTTAAGAGGTGGATTATATGTGTTAAATAATGACGGTTTAAAGATGGCTAATACAATTTATGAAAATAAGAAACCTCATGACGAATGTATTCACTTGTTACATCGAAGGCTAGGGCATTTAAATTTTAAAATGCTTAAGAAAACTGTTGAATTATCTAAGGGAATAAGTTTGAAATCTTGTAATAAGTATTTGCAATGTAATGCCTGTAATCAAAGTAAGAGCAGGGTTATACCGGCTAATAGAGTTGATGGATTTACTACTAAAGAGCCTTTAGAAGTAGTATTTGCTGATTTAATAGGTCCGGAAAAAACCAAGTGTAGGAGGAGCTCGCTACATACTAAATATAATGGACCACATCTGTTCAAGTTTTTCACCAACACTTTATTAAGTAAAAAAAATTAACCAAGTGTCTCAAGCAAAGATAACCTTTATAAACTGTAAAGTAAACTGTATGACTTTATTAAAAAAGCAAAATGAACCAAGTAAAGTGTCTTAACCAAAGTAACAACTCAGTCTCTGGCACTATTCTCAGTCACTCTGAATCATGTCTATGGTTAAGTGGTCAGGGACTGTGGAGGTGGCTGTGGCTTCAGTGCTAGTCTGAGGCACCATTGGGGTGCTTGCCCCCGAGAGTACAACAGGGAATGGTGTATTCAGGAAGCTCTCAGAGAGCTGACTCAATCCCGTGAAGTTGAGAGGCCCTTCATCAAGTACCTGGGATGTCAGGCACAAGACTGATGACAGGTTGTCCATTGACGGGCTTGGCTGTGAGGTGGAGGAAGGAGGAGTTTAGTGGGGTTGTCTGGTCTGCAGCTGGGTGAGGTGTGGCGTCTGTGGCATGCGATGAACCTGGACCTAGACTGGGAAGGTGTGCTTCTGCTGTGGGAAGTCCTGGTAGTCGTAGCCTTGGTAGGTGAGACGCTGTTGAAAGCCATGGAAGGGCTGTGACATCACCTGGGGTGGAGGAGCAGACCTGGACTGGGTAGGAGCAGATTCAGCTGGGCCTTAATCCCCTGCCACACTGCACCAACGGATGGAAAGATGATGTAAAATGGAGAAAAACACTTGCTATCCATTGGTTAACGCGATGCTTCCGTTCTGTACTCACTGCCTCCATTTTGCTTCTTCTCTATCCGTCCAGCATCCGTCTATTGACATTTCATCCACTCAGAAGGTTTTGAGCTGCTCAAAACGTTTGAGTGGAAAATGTGTCTAACTCATCCGTTCTGCATCCGTTACACATCCGCTATATCTGCTAGGCATCTGCTGCGCATCCGTGCAACTCAATCCGCTCCAGCAGTAAACGGACGCAGGGAGGAAGCGGAATGGAGGCGGAATGGACACGCAGCATTTGTAGCATGGACGGAGAAAGGATGAAAGCGGATGCAGCATGCAAATAAAGCATTTAAAACAGAAAAAACGTTCGCAGAGGGGACCTATCTCAGATATTAAGGATGTCTAGACGATGCAAAGGGACACACAGTGGAAAACCGATATTGCCTATAAAAAGGGGGAGCAACTCACCTGGATCTCACTTTCAGACCAGCAGCCCTGCTGTGCAGACCTCTGCAACCTTCATCTGCCTCTTATTCTTCCACAGCATCCAGTCATGTCCAACATGGATCATAACAAATTCCTTTTGGTAGCCACCATCATTCTGCAACAGTGCGAAGCCATCTACAGGCTCTGTGAACTCTACTACAGGAAGAAAAGGAGGCGGCCAAAAAGCATCTGGGATCGAAGATGGATCGTAAGAAGAGCAGAGTACGGACTGTACAACAAGCTGATGGAGGAGCTCAGGAACAAAGACACTCGTACATTCCAGAACTTCATGAGGATGCCTCCAGCCATGTTTGACATGTGTGCAGCAGCTGAGACCCAGGTTGACCAAACAGAGCACCAAATTCCGCCCCAGCCTGGACCCTGGGCTCAAGGTGGCACTGACTCTGCACCACCTGGCCTCAGGGACCACCTACAGGAGCATGCAGTACGGCTGGAGGGTGCCACACAACACCATCAGCATTGTGGTCAGAGAAGTGGTGCAGGCCATCATCGAAGAATACCTGGAGGAGCTCCTCCAGTGCCCCTCCACTGAAGAAGGATGGAAGAAAGTTGCAGAGCAGTGGTATCAGAAGTGAAACTTCCCCCACGCCGTTGGAGCCATTGATGGGAAGCATGTGGCCTGCAAAGCTCCAGCCAAGTCGGGGTCCACTTATTTCAACTCCAAGGGCTTCTTCAGCATCGTCCTCTTCGCCATGGTTGATGCTGACTACAAGTTCATGTACATCGATGCTTCAGGCAACGGCTCATCTTCAGATGTCCAGATATACAATGCCAGTCACCTCAAGGAGGGGCTGGAATGCAACCTCATCATGGGCTTCCCAGATCCAGACCCCCTGCCCAACGACACGCAAGATGTGCCCTACTTCATCATGGGGGATGACGCCTTCTCCCTCAGAACCTACCTCATGAAGCCCTACACTTCCAGATACCTCACCCGTGAAGAGAGGATCTTCAACTACAGGCTGTCCAGGACAAGGCGGGTGGTGGAGAACGCCTTTGGCATCCTGGCCAATAGGTTCCAGGTACTTCTCACCACCATGCAGCATCACCCAGAGATGGTGAGGAACATCGTGGAAGCTTGATGCATCCTGCACAATCTCATGCGCACCCGCTACCCAGTCTTGCAGAACAGGCTCATGGACCTCCAACAAGGCAATGGGGACATGGAGCCTGGTGAATGGAGGCAAGGGCAAAACCTGATAGACACTGAGGATGTTCAAGGCCCCAACAGAGCCTCACGTGAAGGGAAGAAGCAGCGTGACCTCCTGAAACACTGGTGCAACTCCCCAGCTGGAGCAGTGGAGAGGCAAGACAGGATGAAAGATGATTAATGGATGCTTCCTTCAGCCTGTCTCATCACACAGATGAGATTGGGCCATGTATGTTGGGTGGGCCTACAATGAACAGGGCATTTAATAAAGAGTTGTGTTTATGTTGACATGTGTGAAGGGCCATAGGTGTGGCACCTGGGAGGGGGGACCATACAGTCCCACTATGCTTGCACTGGAGGTTTATTTATCCCCTCAGCTATCTCAACCCCTCCCACAGCTATCTTTACCTATCCCAAAGATATCCCTGCCCATCCCACTTCTATCCTTACCCATCCCAAAGGTATCCCTGCCCATCCCACTGCTATCTTAACCCATCCCACAAGCATGCAAAGGCTTAAACCATTTCTAAAAGTTTCCACCAAGACTTTATTAAAAAAAATAAATGAAGCAAGTGTGTGAAGCAAAGATAAACTTTATTAATAACAAGCTTTAAAAGAAAAATGACCCAAGTCAAGTGTCCAAATAAAGTCTACAGGTAGCCACCCAGTCTCTGGCACTCTTATCAGTCACTTCGAGGTGTGCCCAGTCTCAGGGGTGAAGGGTCCAGGTGCTGTGGAGGTGGCTGGTGCTGGAGTGCTGGTCTGAAGTGTCATTGGGGTGCCTGGCCCCGAGAGGACAGCAGGTGACAGTGTTGAGGAAGCTCTCAGACAGCTGGCTCAGCCCCGTGATGTTGAGAGCTCCTCAATCCATGCCATGGAGTATCAGCCCCAGTACCGACGACAGATGTAATGAGTCTGGGCTTGGCTGTGGGGTGGAGGAAGGAGCAGTGTAGTGGGTCTGTCTGGTCTGCAGCTGTGTGAGTACTGGCATGGGTGGCATTGGTGGCATCAGTGGAACCGGTGGCAATCGTGTCGTCCGATGTACATGTGCCTGGACTGGGAATGGCTGCTGCCTGTGCTGCTGGACCTCCTCGTAGCCGTAGCCCTGGTAGGTGAGTGCCTGTGGAAAGCCTTGGAATGGGAGGGACATCACCTGGGGTGGAGGAGCAGACCTGAATTGGGTGGGAGTAGGTTCCTTTGGGTCTGGAGGGTTGTGAAGCAGCTCGGTGATCCGGCCCTTCACCACCTAGTACTGGGGTTCCGCCATGTCCATGAGGGTCTGGTTGACATAGGTGAGGAAGGGCTTGTGGTTGGAGGATGAGGAGTCGGTGTGAACCAGCTGAGAGAGGAGATCTATGCTGCTCTGGATGGTGTCCCTGATCTCCAGCAGGACAGTGTGGCTCTACCCTCCTGTCTGGCTCTCTGCCTTTCTGTGGAGGTGTAGCTTGGGGTGGATATGGGTAGGGCTGTGGTGGACGTGCCATCTCCTTTCTCCCACTGCACCAGGGAGTCCTCCACGCGCTCCACCACAGTTAAAACAGCTGTCCGCAGGTTCTCCGCCATGGGACGCTCCACAGAAAACTGCCTGGAGACAGGAGCTGACTCTCGGACCTAAGAGGACTGGCTCTCAGCGGGCTGCCGGAGAGAGAGGGTCGTGAGAGGGGCTGCTGCTCCTCAGTGGTGGATCTCACCCTCTAGAAAGCTGCCCTTGCCCATCACGTAGGTCTCTCTGTCTGTCAGCTTGACTGCGGCCTGTCCAGATTTCTTGAGGTGCAGCTTCCCGTACCAGGTGTGCATGTGTTTCCACCAGCCGAGGAGCACATCTGATGTGTAGCCCAGACTCTCCGCCTTCTCTCTCCCAGCAGCCTGCTTCCTTTTGGTGTCCCTGTAGAGCCGGTTTCCCTTCCGCCACAGATAGTCATTCTCTCTCAGCCACTCCAGCACCTCATCCTCGTGTTCCTCCTCAATGGAGTATTGCCTCCTCTCCCGTTCCTGAATATGCCTCTTCCTCCCTTTGGCAGGACCAGATGGTCCCTCATCAGAGGGGATTCCAGGTTGTAGGGGGTGCTCTTCCACACCACCAGCAGCAGCAGCACCAGCAGGATTATCAGCAGCAGCAGCAGCAGCAGCAGCACAGCAGCACCAGCAGGATCATCAACATCATCTTCAGCAGCAGCAGCAGCAGCAGCACCAGCAGGACCAGGATCATCATCAGCAGAGTAAACACCAGGAGCCCCAGCAGGATCAGGAGCATGAGCAGGACCAGGAGCATGAGCAGGACCAGCAGTATGAGCAGTACGAGCAAGTCCAGGAGCACGAGCAGGACGAGCAGGAACAGCAGGACGAGGAGCAGCTTCAGCAGAGTAAGCACCAGCAGAAGCACCACCGCCAGGAGCAGCCTAAGCAGAGTAAGCACAAGCAGAAGCACCACCGCCATAAGCATCATCATCAGCTCCTCCAGAAGCAGAAGCACCAGAAGTCCCAGCCACAGAAGAGCAAGCCCATGCTACAGAAGCCCCAGCAGAAGCAGAGTGATGGCCAGGGGGTGGGAGGGTGGCCCTGTCCCTCTTGCCAGGGCTGGCAGCAGATGGCTGAGGCTTTCTCTTCTTCCCTATGGTTGTGGGGTTGCTGGCTGGCAGGGAGGCTGGCAGGGAGGCTGGCAGGCAGGCTGGCAGGAACGCTGGCAGGCAGGCAGACACCAGGCTGGCAGGCAGGCACCAAGGTTGACAGGCAGGCAGGCACCAAGGCTGGCAGACAGCAAGGCTGACAGGCAGGCAGACAGCAAGGCTGGCAGGGAGGCTGGCAGGATGGCAGAATGGTGACCTGCTTCCGAGCTGCTTCCCTTTATATCCGCGGGGCTGACGCAATAAACTCCCCCTGCATGCGCAGTGAACACTAGTCATCTGCTAGGCTTCCGCTGTGCATCTGCTAGGCTTCCGCTCTGCATCCACTTCAGCCGCTCAGCTTCCACTGTGCATCCACTTCATCTGCTCGGCTTCCGCTGTGCATCCACTGTATCCGTTTCGCGTCTGCTTTGCTGAGGCCCTCTGGAAGCCTAGCGGATGTGCCATCCACTCTCATCCGCTTCCATCCGCTAGGCTTCCACTCTGAATCTGCTTTCCATCCGCTCTGCATCCTCCCCCCGTCCATTCCTTTCCGTGTTATCCGCTCTGGTTATGCAAATTTTTGCCCCTTTTGCGAGGAGATAACAACAGATGGAACATTTTGCTTGTCCGCTGTGTCCTTTTTACAAACGTTTTGCATCTGTTGGGCAGTGTGACAGGGCCCTTAAGGGTTGTGCAGAAGTGCTGTTATCTTCTCCTTCATCACCTGGTACTGGGCCTCGGGCATATCTCTCAGGGTGTGGCTCACGTAGGTGATGAAAGTGTGGCGGTTGGAGGATCCTCTGTCCAAGTGGACCAGCTGAGAGAGAAGTTCTGTGCTGGTCTTGATTGTGTCCCTGATCTCCAACAAGACAGTGTGGCTCTGGCCCTCCAGTCTGCCTCTCTGCCTGCATCCTGTGGAGCTGGGGGTGGGGGTGGGGGTGCATTGGTCTCTTGTGGCTGCCACTTCTTCCTCCATTTGTGACAGCAGGGCATCATCCTCCACGGGATCCTCCAAGTCTGCCAGCATGGGGAGTGCATCTGTCGGGGGGTGGGTCTCTGCCGTGGAGCCCTCTGAAGACACCTGCCTGGACAGGGTAGCTGGCTCCTGGCTGGGAGAGGACTGGCTGTGTGTGGGCTGTCTGTGGGAGAGGGGTGTCAGAGGGGCTGCTCCTCGGTGGTGGACCTCACCCTCCAGGAAGCTGCACTTAGCCATGACGTACATCTCCCAATCAGTGAGCTTGACAGTGGCCTGCCCAGATTTTTTGAGGTGTAGCTTGCCATACCAGGTGTGCATGTGCTTCCACCACCCTAGGAGTACATTTCTTATCGATAAATGACCTCAGCTCTTCAAATTCCCACAGCATCATCGAGTACAGCTTCGGTTTAGAGTGCTTCATCCTTGGTAAAATTTCAATACAATAATCTGTTGAACGATGAGGAGGAAGTTCATCCGAAGCTTTCTCACTAAATCCTTCCTTTAAGTGCCAATATTCCTCTGGAATTTTATCCTCCCCCTTCAGTTTCTCAGTACCCGTGGAGGCTAGCTCAGTGGGACTTTTGAGTTTCAGTTTAGATCACCCCTCCCCTTCTGGCTGCTGATCAGTACGTATGCACAATAACCCCCTCCTTCAATGGATGTGGAGGTTCCATTTCCGGAGCCAGGGCAACCCCAGTATTAGTGGCTGTTCAATTCCAGGGGCCACAATAAAACACAAAGTCTCTCAGTGTTTCCCCATTGTCATTTCTATGGGTTCCATTATGAAGTGGGAAGGGCCATCTCCCACTACTGATCCATCCAATTGGCAAAAGGCTATGGGCGTTTTCAAGTTTTTTAGTTTTAAGCCCATTTTCTCTACTACTTTCGTGCTGACTACGCACCTTGTGCACCCAGAGTCTAGCAAGGCCAGCATTTTCCCTTTGGCTCCCAATGTGGTTACTCTTAACTTCACTGGAATGCTCATAGGGCCTTTGTTTGGACTTACCATTGAGTCGTCTTCTGAATGGAATTCACTTTCTTCAGAAGAGGTCAGAGTTCCCAGCTTCTCTCCTTTTTTTTTTTTTTTTTGAAATTTTTTTATTGATTTTTAAAAACAAACATTGACAAACACAACACAAAACATAAAAACATAAAACCTCTTTTCTGAGAGCAGCCTGATCCTGGGTTACATCTCTTTGTACAGATACCAATTCAAATTCATGCTCATTTTTACATACCATTCCATATCTTATTGCCATTCTCCATTTTCTATATGGCTTCTCCCCTCTTTTAACTTTCTTAATTTTATTTTTATTTGTTTCATCTCAAATCAGATCATTATATTTATATTCTTTGTCTGTCCTATTTCAGCTATCTATTATCTTTTATCCTTAAACAAAATTCCTCCTCTAATCAATAATTGGAGTATGATGCCTTTATATCTTTCCCTTAAAATTATAACACTTAACATAGAACGTAACTTTCATTCGGTTTCTGCGTAGTACATTAAAGCTAGACACTACATTTTGAAAAGAAAAAGAAAAGAAAAGTATAAATATATAATATATAATATATAATATAATTAAAACAATGAACCATACCAATTCAATTCTATCATTAATGTTAATATTCATTTAAATTTAAACATTTAACACATTACTTTTCAAATAGGTATCATGCTTCTACGGGAACGCTTGTAAACTTTCCATGATTACTTCTCCCTCACTTCACTTGCATTTTAAAACATGATGTCATTAAAATGTTCCCATTCCTTTCTAAATTAATTCTCTCATTTAATTCATTCCATTTATTTTATTCAGAAATGTTTCACTAAATCATACGTTGTTTCCAATTTTCTAATATTATTTCTAAATACAAATATAACAATACAATCATATGTACCTTTTCAGAATCCCTTTTTCAATTAAATTTTTACCCATTATCTCTAAATAAGTCCTGTTTCTTTACATCATGCTTCACACCCTTGTAGCTTCCATTTTCTTCCCTCCTCCTTTGCTTCTTCTCTCTGCCCTTTTTACCCCCCTGTCTCTCCACCTCAATTTCCCTTTTCTGTATTCCCTTTTTCTGTTGCTTTCTCATGTTATATCCACTTTTCACCTTAATTTTCCCTTTTTTGGTTATTTTTTTAGGTCTCAAATTCTCCATTCTCTTTCCCCTTTCTTCCCCAAGTAAAGTTATTTGTTCATTAAAGATGGCTTCTTCTTTGTCCCAGTCTTCTTGTTGCATAGACTTTTCTTGTAGTTTCTCATAGGTACCAATCGCCATTTCTAAGAATTGAAAAACGGAACCAAGAGAGTCCTTCCCTTCTTTATATTTTTTAAATTATATTTTCAGTTCGTCCACAAGTGATGCCATTGTAGAGTTTTTTTTTCTTCTTTTAAAACAACCACCGAAATGTTTTTAATCCTTCCAATATAATTCCAAAAGTCCCAAAGTCACCAAAAAATCGAAATACACACAAGCTGTTTCTTTTTACACTTTCTTCCTTCTTTCACTTTCTCTTCCTGGGGTTAGTATTTAGTTACAAAGTTCCAGTTAAAATGTATCTTTTAGCAGTCCTGTTCAAATTTAACTTTAGATTCTTAAGATTACAGGCGATCTCCTTCTTCCAAATCCTGTTCTTATTCTCTTCCTCTCCCTTCCCACTTACAGTAAAAGAAAATTTTCTTTCTCTTTTTTTTTTTTTTTGCCTTTTATAAACAGAAATCTTTATTATCCCCTTGGCATTAAATTTTCCAATTTTTCTCTGTTCGCTGTCAACGTAAGGAAGGAGAGTGAACAAAAAACAACTTTCCCTTTTCACTTTCATTCGCTGCTTCCAAGTCTTCTTTGGGAGCAATGTATCTTTTTTTAAAAAAAGTTTAAGTTCCAGGATGCCTTAATTGTTTCTTCTTATCCTGGTCAGCCAAAACTTTCACTTCAGCACTTTCTTCCTCCTGCACATTCTTTTCCGGATGAGGGCTTCTTTGAGGTAGCCATTTCTGACCACCGCTCTACCGCTTTCGAGAAAGGGAGTTTAGCCAGCTGGGGAGGAAAGATGCGGCTTTCCTCAACCCTGCTGGAGTCTCCCCTGTCTCCACCAACCTCTACGGGGTGGCTTAGCCCTGAAGCCAACTGGCTCGGACGCTCCAGCGGTGAAACCGCGCATGAATGTGGATTCCTGCCTGCTGCCGAAGCCCTGCAAACCAGAAGTCAGCCTCAGCTCCTCTCCTTTTCGAGGGGCGACCTCTACAACCTCCTCCGCTTCAAGCGCTGTTTTGTGAGGCTTCGTTGGGGTTTTTTCACATTTTTTCCCTTCTCCTGGCGCCCCCTTTAGTTCCAGCTTGACCCAGCAGTTGTCAGCCCGGTGACCTTCATTCCCACATCAGAAATAGGCAGTGGTCTTGGGTCTCACTGCCATCCCTCCCTTGTGGGGTTTGAAGGCTTCTTGCAGCTGTGGGGGGGAAGACTTGCTCCAACCAGACCCCCCTGGCACCTGTTGTGGGTGAGATTAATTTCCAGCTCTGCTGCCAACACGTACCACATCTGCAGATCATTGGAGTCTCTTCTGGCAATGCAGCTCTGGTATACATCCTCATTTAAGCCATCTTTAAATGCTTCTATCAGGGATACCTGGGACCAGCCTCGAATATCACTCGCCAGCTCTCTACATTCCTGGGTGTAGTCGGCCACTGATCTCTGCCCCTGATTTATGGTCTTCATTCTAATCCTGGCCTTACATTCCACCAGTGGGTCTTGAAATCTGGCCCGCAGCGCAGTCATGAACATGTTATAATTCATCAGCTGGGGGGCATTATCATTATGCAAAGTCACCACCCAATTTGCAGCTGTTCCCTCCAGAGCCCTGGTAACACATCTGACTTTGGCTGCTTCTGAGGGAAAATCTCCTCCATATTCCTCCATATAGCTACAAACTTGTGCCAGGAAAAATCCCAACTCTTTGGGATCCCCCCCATATTTTACTTCCAATGGAGGAAACTTTGGAGTTCCATGTCTTCTGGCTATTACTGCTCCTGCTGGGGGCCCCGGGGCTGCTGCTGCCTGTGGCACTAGCTCAGGTTGATTTATGGGGGTGGCTACTCTGTGTCTTCTGCCTGGGACTGCTTCCCCCTCCTTCCCCTCATACCTTTGTTCAGCGTGAGGCTCTCCGAGGGCTTCATCTATGAGGTGCTTGGCTTGATTTAATAAAAAGTTTTTCCTTTCCCTCTCTTGCCATGGCTCCTCTCTTCCATGCTGATGGGTAGTGGTAACTCCTAGGGGAGGCTTTTCTTCAGAATCCTGCCAGCCGACTCCCAAGAACCATCTGGGTTTTTCAGCTGGTTTCTCTCCAAGATTTAGCTCTGCTAACAATTCAGCTTCCCTTTCTTCCTCTAGCAGCAGCAAATCTTGCCCTCCAGTAGCTCCCAGGTCTTCTTGGTCACTGGTTGGAGTTGACATGGTGTTCAGACCCCCTCGGAAAAAATTGTGTTATATCTCCGGGTGGGCTGGTAAGGTGAGATTCAGAATAATGTCGGCTGCTGCTCCATTCAAAATCCAAGAAAGAAATACTTAGACTCTTTTAATTAGAGAAATGATATCTTTTACTGGAAGTCAAGTGGTAGCAACAAAAGAATTCTGAATCTGAGAAAATGGGTACATAAATCACATACACAAAGTGATGGCAATGCTCCCGCCCCCAATAGTTCAAATAGTTCTTCCAATTAAAAGTTGTGAATGTCATCATGTGGACATCTTCAAGTGGTGATGACACTTCTTGGCCATTGACCTTGGCAGATTTTTTTTTTTTTTTTTTTTTAACAATTTATTATCCCTTTATTATGAATAACAATTTATTCATTGATCAAAACATTTCAAAATAAACACAAGTCTTTATTAATGCCCTAATCATTGTAAGGCCGGATTTGAAAACTAAGCCCACCCTCCCGTTCCACGGAGCGGGAAACACCGCACAACCGCATGGCCCTCCCCCGCGAACCCTCCCTGAGGAGAAACCGCAAGCCACATCCCAAAATGGCAGGCAAAACTCAATCCAGCACGAACACACAACATCTGAAGCAGAGCTCGGACCCGAAAACCAAGTCCATCCTTGGCAGATTTTGATAAAGGTTTGCAGCTGCGCAGAGAATAGAAAGCCAAGTAAGAAATAGAAACCTAAGCAAGAATGTATCCCCCCCCCCCCAGTTTATACAGGTCCACTTTGTAACATCTGCAGCTCACTTCCCACAATTATCCCCCTTCATCCCTCCGTTACTTATGACAGCCGAAAGATGGAAAGGAAAAGGAGAAGGTCTTGAAGGTGAAAATCTTGAAGGCTGACATCAGGCTTTTTGGGAATTACCCTGTTGTTTTCAAGGACTTTATGAATAAACTCTGCATTTATTTGTTTGTTCAATTTGAGACCCAGCCTAGAATGATCCCTATACTTAACCAGTTTTATAATTTACTTTAATGATTGACATACACTGCTCAAAAAAATAAAGGGAACACAAAAATAAGACATCCTAGATCTGAATGAATGAAATATTCTTATTAAATACTTTGTTCCTTACATCGTGGAATGTGCTGACAACAAAATCACACAAATATTATCAATGGAAATCAAATTTAGCAACCCATGGAGGTCTGGATTTGGAGTTACTC
>BLBF01016595.1:514-24018 GCA_015471245.1 Laticauda colubrina
TTCATTAACACATTTCAATATAAACACAACTCTTTTTTAAATGCCCTGTTCATTGTAGGGCCACTCAACATACAGGGCACAATCCCATCAGTGTGATGAGACAGGCTGAAGGAAGCATCCATTAAGCATCTACCATCCTGTCTTGCCACTCCACTGCTCCAGCTGAGGAGTTGCACCAGTGTTTCAGGAGGTTGCACTGCTTCTTCCCTTCACGTTTAGCTCTGTTGGGGCCTTGCACATCCACAGTATCTATCAGGTTTCGCCCTTGCCTCCATTCACCAGGCTCCATGTCCCCATTGCCTTGTTGGCGGTCCACGAGCCTGTTCTAAAACACTGGGTAGCGGGTGCGCATGAGATTGTGCAGGGTGCAGCAAGCTTACATGATGTTTCTCACGGTCTCTGGGCGATGCTGCATGGTGATGAGAAGTACCTGGAACCTGTTGGCCAGGATGCCAAAGGCCTTCTCCACCACCCACCTTGCCCTGGACAGCCTGTAGTTGAAGATCTTCTCTTCACGGGTGAGGCATCTGGAAGTGTAGGGCTTCATGAGGTAGGTTCTAATTTCTTTTTAAAAAAAATATTGTATGTATCTTTAGAATGTACTAAGCAGAATCTATATGAAAGTTATGTATTATATTAAGTGTTATAATTTAGGGGAAAGATATAAAGGTGTCATACTCCAATCAGTGATTACAGGATAAATTTTGCTTTAAAAAGAAAAGATAATAGATAGCTAAAACAGGACAGACAAAGGATATAAATATAAGGATAAATTGAGATGAAATAAATAAAATAGAATTAAGAGAGTTAAAAGAGGGGATTTTCTAAGTTGGAGAAGCTGCTCTCCTAATCTTCTGCTTGTCTTCTCTTAAGATTCAGTTTCAGGTTGCAGTCAAATATGATTTTGAGATTGTTTCCATAAACATGTATTTATTTACAAATAACTCAAGATGGCAAATGTCTCCAACACAGCTTCCTCCTTCATCCAGTCCATTTTATTACATTCAGAGACCAGCATTATAATAATAATAATAATAATAATAATAATAATAATAATAATAATAATGATGATGATGATGATGATGATGATGATGATGATGATGATGGAGAAAAATAAAAATAAATGACAGTCAATGGGCAGTTAAAGTCTGCCTAATGCTGAGTTATGTGCGAATATGTGGCAATATAAGTGTCCTAAATAGATAAATACATAATTTTGCGTTACAGCAGAACAGAATTTGGCCCCATTCAGAGAAACTCCTTCCTATTGATCTGATAACTGCAGTTGCATGTAAAAGAGTTCTGTATTTCCCTGATATTTTATTAGGAGAGGCGTCACAAAGTGAATCCCTGAGTCCTGATAGGAGTTGCAGCATAGCAGGCCGTGAGCTGCAGTTCCAGTGGCACCTTGTCCACAGGGCCCCAGTCCTAGCTCAGGCGCCCTTTTTTGTATCGGCCCCCTAAATGGCTCTGGGAACTCTGTTGCAGCTCTTGGAGGTTAATTCCCTTTGGACTTTTAGCATGGTTATTTGATATAAATATCTGATTGCTCTAAAGGCTGCTCAAATAAACATTCTTGGGAAGAGCAGCGCCATGTTGTTGGATTTCCAGATCTTTGAGACCTTGTCTGAGTTCAGTAAGTGCACTAACTCATCCTCCATCATTAAAAGCCCTTCCCTGCAGAAGCCATGGAGACTGAGTACCAATGAGTAGTTGTGTATTCATTTTCCCCACAACAACAACACTGTGAGTTGAGTGGGGCTGAGAGACTGGCACCAAATCCCCCAGCCTGCTCCATGACCAAGGTGGGTCTTGAACTCACAGCCTCTTGCTTTCGACTTTGGAGGCTTAATGAGTAGAGCAAACTGGCTCCCTTATATACTTATCAAGCTTGGTACAGTCCTTCATCCAGTGCATCATTCATGTTCTTATACAAGATACTATTTTTCCATCCGGAAAAGAAGCGTGAGAGACCGGGTTCCAACTAACAAGTCTTTATTCGATTAACAGCAACAGTAACGGAACATTGGCTCAAGCTGCAGCAGCCCTTTATATAGAGGCTTGCCTGCCAGTTTGTAGCAAATGACACTCATTTAATTTTGCTGCCTTTGAGCGGCTTCTTGGATTGGTTCCCAATGAACCAATCCACTACTGGCCTTTTTGGACAATCAGAATTAACTACTTGGAACCTTCCAAGTTATACAGAACACCCCTCCCCCTTTAGTTCAGTCCTACATGAGTGACGTAATCGTGCGGGTAGGTGGGGTTTTTTCTGGTCCTAGTTGACCTGTGCGTCTCATTTTCACCTAGGGCTTCAAGCGGTTCGGTTGGGATCGCTGTCTCTCTGGCTTTTCTCCATGGAACCGCCTGGAAGGCTGAGTCAGCATAGCCGCTCCCTCCTGAGATTCTCAGGCCGGTCGAAGTGGTTCTGTCGCTCCCTCCCGGTTCAACTGGGCTGGTTGAACTGGCCTGGCTGGCACCTTCCAGGTCGGCTTCTATTTCGCTAGGACTTCTTCCGATGGTCTCATCAAACCGTAAGTGCTCTTTTTGGTTGGTTAGATTTTCTGGTTGAGTTTTTAATGGTTCGTTTTCACGCCCTTTTTTATTTATTTTGTATTTCCCCCTCTCCTTGGTTTTGTTTTCATTGAAATTGATTAATTGAGGTTGCACGGTTGTTTTGTGCTCGATGTTGCGGAAACGAAGCTGGTCTATATGCCACTTCCACTCTCTTCCATCGTCCACGGTTAGTCGGTAGGACCGGGGGCCTGTTACTTGTGTGATTGTGACTGGAAGCCAAAGAGGGTCCCCGGTAAAATTCTTTGCATAGACCAGGTCACTGATTTCAAAAGTGCAGTATCGACTGGAAGAGTCAGGGGGTTTCTCGCAAGTATAATTGGGATGCAACCTATCTAAATGGGATCTGAGTTTTCTCCCCATGAATAATTCTGCCAGGGTCTTGTTAGTTGTAGTACTGGGAGTGATGTGTTGTAGTGTAAGTAAGTGGTTTAGCTTGTCTTGGACATCCCCATGGTCCATTTTCTCAAGGCCTTCTTTTGTGAACCGGACCATTCACTCGGCCCTACCATTCACCGCCGGGTGAGCTGGCGTGGTTAGTGCATGTTGTACACCCAAAGAGGCTAAGTATTGTTCAAATTGTATTGCTGTTAGTTGTGGCCCATTGTCCAATACCAACAAGTCAGGTAACCTGTGAGTTGCGAATAATTTGTTTAGCTGTTTTATAACAGCGTCAGTTGTTGTGGATGACATTAAGATGACTTCGAGCCAATTTGAATATGCATCTACCACTATTAAAAATGTATTGCCCCTAGTTGGTCCCGCAAAATCAATATGGATTCGAGACCAAGGGCCTCGTGGGATCTCCCAATCCTGTATGGGAACTTGTGGTGGGGTGGGTCAAGCTCTCTAACACTTGTGGCATGATGCAACCCAGCGTTCAATGTCCTTGTCTAAGCCAGGCCACCAGACATTGCTCCTGGCCAGGATTTTCATTTTAACTATTCCTGGGTGGCCCTCATGTAACATGACTAACACCTCTTCTTGAAGTTTGGATGGAATCACCACCCAATCTCCCCAAAACAAGCACCCCTTTTGTATTGACAGTTCAGTTTGTCTAGTCCAAAAAGGTTTAAAGTTTTCAGTCTTTTGGCCTTCTGGCCAGCCTTTACCTACCCAAATCAAAACGCGGGCAGTCAATGAGTCTTTTGCCGTGGCTCTGGCAACATCATCCGCAGTCAATGGAAGTTCAGGGCAGGTTTCATGTTGTAGGGTGGTGGTGGCTGGAGCCGGGTTGTTCTCTAAGTAACGGTGTTCAGCTTAATGCATCTGCATGGGCGATTTGTTTCCCAGGTCGGTGCAGCAATGTATATGAATAGGTGGCCAGGAATTCTGACCACCTAGTCATCTGTGGGGATAGAATGTTTGGTGTGGGTTTATTCCCAGCCAAAATCCCTAGTAATGGTTTATGGTCAGTCACAATGGAGAATGATCTACCGTATAGGTATTCATGAAAATGTTTTACTCTGGCAACGATTGCCAGGGCTTCTCTGTCTAGTTGACTATAGTTGCATTCCGCTCTGGATAGTGTTTTCGAATAAAATGCGATGGGTGCCTCTCTACCATCAGGTAATTGGTGGCTCAGGATGGCACTGACTCCGAATGGTGAGGCGTCGCAGGTGACCGTAAAGGGTAGAGTATTACTAAACTGAATAAGAACGGTGTCTGAGGTTAACAAGTCTTTTATTTTTTGGAAGGCTCTTTGTTCTTTGTGAGCCCAAGTCCAAACAGTTTTTTTATCTAGCAACTGGTGCAATGGTTCTGCTATCATTGCTTTGTGGGGGAGGAATACATTATAAAAATTGATCAGACCAAAGAATGCCTGTAAGTCCGTTTTATTTCTAGGTCTGGGTGCGTCTTTAATTGCTTTGAGTTTTTTTTCTGTTGAGTGGATACCTTGTTTGTCAATCAAATATCCTAAAAATTTGACGTGGTCAGTGGCCAGGCAGCATTTTTCTTTTTTACTTTCAGGCCGGATTCTCTGAATTTCATTAGCACTTCCCTTAGTCTAACTTCTAATTGGGTGGCGTTTTTCGCTGAAATTAGGACGTCATCAAAGTATGGAACGACCCCTTTTATTAATAGGCATTCCATGAGGCTTTGGAAGACGCCTGGGGCAATGCTTACTCCAAATTGAAGTCTGTTACATTTGAATGCCCCTCTATATGTTACTATTGCTTGTGCCTTGGCTGTTAAGGGGTCTACTGAAAGTTGCTGATACGCCTGGGCCAAATCGAGTTTAGCGAAAAATTTTCCTTCCCCAAGCGAGTGCAGTAAGTGCTGCACAACTGGTACCAGGTGTGCGATTTGCTGTAGCGCATGGTTCAGGGTAGCCTTGTAATCTCCACAGATGCACACAGACCCATCTGGTTTTACAAGTATTGCTATTGGAGTTTCCCACCTTGTGTGGTCAATTGGTTCTATGACCCCTTGTGCAATCAATTTATTTAATTGCTCATCTATTTTGGGTTTTAATGCAAAGGGGACCCGTCTGGCTTTTAGTCTTCTTGGTACTACTTGGGGATCTAGGCTAAAGGATATTGGGGTTCCCCGGTACCTGCCTAGAGTTCCGTCGAAGACGTCCTGGAATTCGTGTAGCAGGTTCTCTTCCCAATCGCTCGTGACTATTCGGCTCACTCCGGTCATCCCGATGCCCAATGGCGTGAACCATTCGATGCCCAGAAGGCTGGGACGGTCTCGGTCGACTATAGTCAATGGCAGAACTTCAGCGTGTTGTTTGTAAGTTACTCTGAAGTGCCCCAGACCTACCACAGGAATCCTATTTCTCTGGTAGTCTTTGAGAATTAATTTTTGTTTTTTGAGTTTGTTTTGTCTGATGTTTGGGATTAGACATCTAATTGTGTTCCATGACACCATCGACAGAAAAGATCCTGAGTCGACCTCCATCTCACAAGGTCTTCCTTCAATGGACACTACAATTCTGACCTTTTTCCCCTTTCCGTCTGTGTGCTTCCTATCGTGACAGTCTGATGTGTGTTTTCTCGGTTGTTGGTTCCCTTGCTGCGCTCCAATTTTCTGTCGGCTTGCCTCAAGTCAGTTCTTGGTAGGGAATTACTGTGTCTGCTAGGGCTGCTGTTTCTTCGATTTCAGCAGACTCTTTCGATATGTCCCCTCTTTTTGCAAACCCGACAGATAGCATCAAGGAACCTGCACTCGGCTTGGGGGTAGTTTCTACCGCAACCAGCGCATTCCCGCCAATTTTTCTTTCTTTTGCACCTTTTTTGGTTTGCGTAAAGGCGGTGGACCTCATCGTCATCTTTGTGAGTGTCTGATGATTCGTCTAGGTCTTCGTGGTGTGTGGTTGTGGCAGCTTGCTTCCTTCCTCTGCCGGAGTTTCTTTCTTTTGGAGAGGCTGCCGTGTCAGCACTGGCGTTCATCATCTTCATTGTGGCCGCTGATTTCTTTGCGGCTTCTGTGGCAGTTGCTTCTGTGATTGCCTCTGCCACCCTTATGTTAGGTCTGTTTAAGAGTTTGCTTTGTAGGGTAGAGTCCTTGAGACCTAACACAACACGATCTCGCATTGCCTCGTCCATATTTTGGAATTCACAGGCTCCTCCAATATGGCGCAGAGCTGCCACGAAATCAGCAATGGTTTTGTCTTCCCTCTGGTCTCTCTTATAGAATTCATGTCTCTTGATGAGGTTCGAGACAACTGGTGAGTATTGAGCTTTCAGAATTCAGTTTAGCTCAGACCAGGTCATTTGTTTCACGTCTCTGGACTTCACCAATGCCTTCGCCATCTTAAATACGGCTGGCCCGCCATGTGTGAGGAAGACAGCCCTCTTTCACTGATCAGAAATGTCTTCCATTTCATTGCTCTCCAGAAACATCAGGAATCGATCAATATAAGACTCCCAATCTTCCTCATTGGGGTTAAATGGTGCGGGCAGTGCATTATTACCAGCCATCTCGTCTAGCATGGTTTGTTCTCTCGCAGCGTGCTCGGTCTCAGCTTCAAGACCATCCCATCTCGTTGCCAGTGTTCCGTCCAGAAAAGAAGTGTGAGAGACCGGGTTCCAGCTAACAAGTCTTTATTCGATTAACAGCAACAGTAATGGAACATTGGCTCAAGCCACGGCAGCCCTTTATATAGAGGCTTGCCTGCCAGCTTGTAGCCACTCATTTAATCTTGCCGCCTTTGAGCAGCTTCTTGGATTGGTTCCTAATGAACCAATCCACTACTGGCCTTTTTGGCCAATCAGAATTAACGACTTGGAACCTTCCAAGTTGTACAGAACAACTATAATTTATCAAATCCTAAAACCCAGACAGTTTTCTACTGCTTTTTAGTCATACAGTTGTTTCTAGGAGGAAATCAGAAATATTTTTTTTTAAATTTGGTAATGTTTAAATAAGATAAAAGTATATTTACCTGAGAATTGTTTTAAAACTTGTATGACAGGGATTTATCAACCATATTATATGAATGACAACATAGAAAAATTGATGAATTATGACAAAATGTACTATCTTCCCACTTTCATGACAAATATTAAAAAAACTAAAAACTATTTGAATACCATTTTTAAATCAGTTTTTATCCACTTAGTTATCATACCATCCACCCCTCACTTAACTGGGTTTCTAATCACATCTCTTTGGTTCTTCCCAAGGATGATCCCAGGGAAGAGACTCTGGCGTATTTTCAAAGACAGAAACTTTCTATCAGAAAAAATGTTCTTTCACAGCTAAAGTTGCTCAACAAGGTAGGAAAATTTTTTGATGTCTTTCCTCTTTTCCAAAGCCTGAGGTCCCATTTCAAGAGGGCTGATGCTCTTCCCTAAAGCTGGTTGACCTTCACCGAGAATTGAATCTGGGCAGTAGAAACCGGATTTTTTTCCCTTAGGCTGCTTGGGAGGCTTCCATATTGTTCCATTTTGGAACCACGTACAATTCAGCTGGGTTAGAAACCCACAAGGGCTGGGAAATGTATCACTAGTAGCTTCTGGTTGTTTGCTCCTTGTGCCCAGAAGAGCAAAAAAGGCGGCAAATCTGCTGACTGGGGCCTGAATCCAGGCTTGGACTGTATCGGGTGGGATTGAATCGTGAGTGGATGGAGATCCTTTTGGCCCCACTGGGGGAAAGAAGCTTCCTCTCATCCTGCTTGGGGAAAAGTGTCCCCTGAAGGGGCAGGTTCATAATCTGGGAGGCTCTTAAAGAGGCCAGACCTGGCCAGAGCTCTCCATGCCTCCCTTTCACCCTCCCTGGGATGGAGCAATGGGCCTTCTGCTCCTAGGAAGCAGCTCCAAGGCTTTCAGTTCACCTGAAATTATCAAGATTGTTCTGACATCACACCTTAAAATTATGGGTGTAAGAAGAGGGGAGAAATGCATGTTAATGGGGTCATGAGGAGGAACCGGCTGGTTATCACTTAACCAGCTGAAATCTTTTCTCAGTTCCATCCAGGGGTGGGATTCAAATTTTGTAACAACTGGTTCTGTGGGCATGGCTTAATTTATGGGCATGGCTTGGTGGTCACGTGACCAGATGGGCATGGCCATGTGGTCATGTGACTGGCAAACCAAACACAATTGGTCTTCGCTTAATGGCTAGTTGCTTAGCAAGTGTTCTAATTCATGACTCATCTCCCCAGAGCTCCTTGACCTGTTTTTGGAGTTTTGACAACCATAAACAGAAACACACAAACACACGTGCACACAACCTTCTGACCCTGCTATTGTTTGATTCTGTAAGGATCTCCTGCTGGAGCAGGGGGTTGGACTAGATGACCTCTGAGATCCCTTGCAGGCCAGCCCGAGATTGTTGTGTTGCTTCAAAGAGTCTTCTGAAGTCAGGGTTTGTGTTCTTCCTTCCTGTCCTTTTTTTCTCTCTCCCTCCCTCCCTCCTTCCATGTATTTATCTATCCATTCATATATATCATTCACTTTCTCCATTCTCCCTCTCTTTCTTTCTTTTTCTTTCTTTGTCCCTTTCTTCCACCTCTCCCTTTCTTTGTCTATCCCTTTATTTCTTTTTGCTTCCTTCCTCTCTTTTCTTTCTTTCTCTTTTCTTTCTTGTCTCTGTCTTCCTCTCTCATTCCCTCTTTTTCTTTTTCCCTCTGTTTCTCTCTCTCTTTCCCTCACTCTTTCCCTCTTCTCTGTCTCTCTCTCTCTCTCTCCCTCCCTTTCTCTGCCTCTTTCCCTATGTTCCTCTCACCCCCCACTCACTTTGTGTGTGTGTGTGTGTGAGTGTCTGTGTGCATGTAAAAGAGAGGCATGGATAAGTCTGACCAGGTGTCTGTGTGCATGTAAAAGAGAGGCATGGATAAGTCTGACCAGGTCTGGTCTCTTTAAGAACCTCCCTAACTTTGAACAGGCCCTTTCGGGGGACACTTTTCCTCAAGCAGGACGAAGCTTCTCTCCAATGGGACTAAAAGGACCTCCTAGCAATCATGATTCAAATTCATCTGAACTCAGGCCCTGGTCAGCATAATTCCCTTGTTCTTTGCTCTTTTGGGCACAACAAGCAAACAAACCTGAAGCTCTTTGTGACACATTCCCAGCCCTTGTGGGTTTCTCACCAGTATCTCACCAAAGAGATACTAAACCATAGATGGTTCACAAAATGGAGCAGTGCGAGAAGGTAAGGGTGATGGTGGGGGATAGCGAAGTGGCCAGGTCCCTATATTCCCCTCTCTCTCCCCCACTCTGTGTGTGTGTGTGTGTGTGTGTGTGTGTGTGTGTGTGTGTGTGTGTCTCAAAGTCGCAGCTGGACCAAGCCTGCAAGCTCTCCTTGGCACTCTTCGCTAGTTCTTTCATTTCTTCTTTTTGGAATCCAGACTGGCTGAATAACAATTGCCAGACCACGATGGAAGCGTCCATTCAGGCAACCCTCTTCCTCCTCTCATGCCAGGTGGCTGAGGATGGGCCAGAAGGGTGCACTTGTGTGGGCAGATGCTCATTCCTCAAGTGAGCAGCCACCTGCCCCATACCCATTTTTGCTGTGCTTTGGCATTTGCTTGAGGAGCATATCCCTGCACCCACCCGGCCCTACCACAACTGCTGGTTGTGACAGGAGGACAAGGAGGAGGAGAAGGGTCACTGGAGGGGATGCTTTCACTGTGGTCTGGTGATTGTTGTTCAGTCAATCTGGATTCCAAAAAGAACAAATGAAAGAAGTAGCGAAGAGCGCCAAGGAGAGCTTGCTGGCTTTACCCAGCCACAGCTTTGAGGGAGACATACACCCACACACAGAGTGGGGAAGAGAGATAGGGACCTGGCAGTTTCACTGTCCCCCACCATTGTGTTACCTTCTAAGGCCAGGCGAGGGAGGGGAGGGTGAGGGGCAGGGCCAGCTGCTTCAGCAAGGTGAAGAGGTGGTGAACAAGCACAGGTGAATAGAAGGTGGGAACGGCAGCTCCTAAGGGGCTTTGAGGTTGGATGGCCTGGAGTGGCCGAGATCTGAGTGAGGATTGCACCACAGGTTCCCCTGATTGCCCACTTCTTTGGTGTTGGCTTTATGGAGCCATGGATTGAGGCCTGGGCTGACATGTGACAGCAGTGCCTTTAGCTGCACTCACTTGTAAGAGTCCAAATAATCTGGCAAAGATACCGGAGTCGCTCAGACTGAACTCCCTCCCTCCACAGTGCTCCTCCTGTAGAAAACAGCCATTCCCTGACCTAAGAAGGCAAGGAGCTGTGCCTCATCTCACCCAATTCTTCGGACTACCCCAAATGGTCCCAATTTGGTGCGGAGAGAGTGTCTCCCCTGGCAATCCCCCTTTCCCTCGGTGCTCTGACTTCCCGTGGCCCACCAGTGGCCTGAACACCAGGTCAGGCCATGAGAAGGCCACTTCCCCACTTATCAGCTATGCTCCTGTGCTGGCCACTGCAGGACCCTCCACCTCCTTCCCCAAATTCTCCCTCAACTTTGAAATGACGAAGCCTGATGCTGACAAGGGTGCGACCAAGTGGGTGTGGCAGGGCCATCCAGGGACAATTGTTCTGGGTCCAACAAAGGGGCTGTAGTCAGGAGAGGGAAGGGATGGCAGGCAGATGAGGCATGCTCTCTGGTTGTCTCCCCACACCTATGTCCCCCACTGGCAAGGCCCAGCAGCTGCGGTGAATCCCAACTAAATTTCACTGTACCAGAGGACAGGTAGAGAGGCTCATGTTCTCCTGCTGCTGGGAAAGCAAGAGAGTCTTTCCCAGCACAGGAAAAAGTTTGCAACTTCGTCTCCAATAGGGAAACTGGTGGCTCTGGGGGGCAGAGAACAGCCCGCTTGAATCCTGTTTCTCTTTGCTGCCTGGAACTGGGCCGGGAAAGACTTTCTTGCTCTCTCAGCAATAGAAGAACTCAAGACTCTCCACATGTCTTCCTGTCCCTGGTCTCCACCAGTCTGCATCTCGCCCCCTGCCTGGATTCAGCACAGCTGCTGAGCCTTCCCTGCTGGGGGTTAGGGTGGGGGGGTAGTGGGAGCAAAAGGCAAATGGGACGGGGGGGGTAAAGGTGACTGACAGTGGCAGGTAGGCGACTGGGCCCCAGAGCTTGCAGAGCCTCACTCACCCAGGGAGATCAGGCAGGGCCACAGCGGAAGGCATGCAGCAATGGCTGGACTGGCTAGTGGGCAAAAGCAGGCTGCAGGTGATGCCACTCATGTGCAGTAAGAACTGATTGGACACGGAGGGGAGGGGTGGGCGGAGAGGGGAGGGACCACTCAGTGGTGTGTTTTGCCAGTTCTCCGAACTGAGTAGAATCATAAAAACCAGTTCTATAGAACTGGACAGAACCAGTAGAATCTCACCCCTGGTTCCATCTCTCCAGACTTTTCTATTTAATAAAGTCCTTTTTTTTGTGTGGCAATATGAGAGGCCAAAAGCTAAAGAGAGGAACTAAAGGAAGAATATTCCAGAAGTTATATCCCCAACCATTTGGAAATAGTGAGAGATTTTGCATTTACTTAAGTGAAGACCAGAGGCTAACGTCTGATATCTTGTCTAATATCCATTTTTACCTCCATTTTCCATGGACGGAAAGTCCTAACACATTTCTTTTGGCAATCTTGTTTTTTTTTCTGTTCAGTCCTTTCCTCAATCTGAATGTGTGGAAAGTTGTCCTGGATTTGTCAAGAGGGCTTGAGAAGGAGAGCCAGTTTGCTGCTATGACTGCATTCTTTGTCCGGAGGGGACCTTCTCCACTCAGAAAGGTGGGTGACACCAGAGGAAAGGAAGGCCTGGTAGAACTGGATCCATTCGGAGTATTGTCATGAAAGTGTGAATTAAAAGACATTTTGAAGCTGAATCGATTTCTTCTTTTTTTCCAAAATGCCTCATTTCTTATTCAAACAGAAGAACAAAAGGACTGTGAAGGAAAAGCTGGATAGAGAAAGGTGGCTGTGGCAGATTGGGCAAGCTTTATAACTGCCAGAGAAAATATTTCTTCTTTTTAGCTTACATCTGTCCTTCCTTCCACATTTCTAGGAACATCTGAGTTCCTTGAAACACGAAGAATTGCTTTAGGTCCATCTCCTGAAAGGAGGATTGCAATGCAGTCTACATGGGTTCCCTTTGAGGAACACTGAAAAGGTATTTCTGATGTACGAGATACACAATGTGGTGGCATGGACAGTTATGCCTGTTTCTGGCTGCAACCATATCACCACTTGTCAGTCTTCAAGATCTTCTGCTATTGCTTTGCATCTTTTCGACTGCCATAAGTAACGGGGGGGGGAGGGGAGGTAGGAATAAGTTGGGGAAGTGAGCTGGAGCTGTTACATTCGTCTGTTGTATAAATGGGAGGGGGGAGCATAAAATAGAGTTAGGTTTCTATTTCTCACCTAGTTTCTTCTCTCTGCGCAACTGCAACCCATTATCAAAATATGCCAAGGTCAACGGACAGAGGCCTCATCATCACCTGAAGATGCCCACATGATCATATTCACAACTTCTAATTGGAAGTGTCATCTGAACTATTGGGGGTGGGAACAGTTCCATCACGTTGTATATGTGAATTGTGCGCCTAAATTCTCAGATTCAGAATTCTTTGGTTGCTACCACTTCACTTTCAGTAAAAGATATCTTTTCTCTAAATTAAAGAGTCTAAGTATTTCTTTCGTGGATTTTGAATGGAGCTCCGCCTGACACCACTGCTCCAATAGCCATTCCAAATTATTTGGAGCAGTCACTTGATCCGCCAGCCTCCTCTAAGGCAAGTATGACAAGAATTACCACCTTGCAGGTAAGTTTCTCTCAAAAGATTAATTGATTTGTTTTTTACCTTTAGTAATGGAGGTTCTTATCAATATTTTGAACATTACAAAGGAAGTCCTAAACCTTCCCTCAATTTCATCGCCTATCAAAAAAATGCCATAGCCATATTTTTTTAAAAAATTGACACGCTTATTTTCTTTCTCTGGAGATATTAAGAAATCCATCTTGGAAAATGCTTCTGACAATCACTTGTTGCCAAAGAACAGAAAATATAACTTGAAATGCAAAGGACGAAGAAATATGGGGTTGTTGTTTTTTTCTCAGATACAGAAAAATGTACCAAGTGTCCAAATATCCAAATAAAGATAGAGCCCAATGTATTCCCAAAATTATAACCTTCCTGTCTTATGAAGAATTTCTGGGCATCATCCTTTGAATAGGTCTCTTTTGCCCTATTCTTGTTCCTAACCACAGGCCTTGTTTTAATCATCTTCATTAAATACCGAGAAACTCCCCTTGTCACAGCCAACAACTGGGACCCCTCCTACATCCTCCTGGTCTCCCTCCTGCTTTGCTTCTTGTCTTCTTCTCTTTTCATTGGTCAATCAAGGAAAGCCACTTGCCTTCTCCGACAAACGGTTTTCAGCATTATCTTCTCGGTCGCTGTTTCTTCTCTCTTGGCCAAAACCATCATGGTGGTGCTGGCTTTCCTGCCACAAAACCAGGGAACCGAGCGAAGAGATGGTTGGGGAAGAGCTTGGACAACTCCATCATCCTTTCTTGTTCTGCTGCCCAAATTCTCATTTGCTCCATCTGGCTGGGAGTTTCTTCCCCTTTCCCTGACTCTAACCTCCACTTTCAGCCTGGAGAGATCATCCTGCAATGCAATGTAGGGGCTGTTGTCATGTTCTATGTCACCCTCAGCTACATGGGCTTCCTGGCTTCCATCTGTTTCACAGTGGCTTTCCTGGCCAGAAATCTGCCTGGGGCCTTCAGCGAAGCCAAGCTGATCACCTTCAGCATGCTGGTCTTCTGCAGTGTCTGGGTGACTTTTGTGCCCACCTACCTGAGTACCAAAGGGAAACACATGGTGGCTGTGCAGGTCTTCTCTATCCTGGCCTCCAGTGCTGACCTGCTGGTCTGCATCTTCATCCCCAAGTGCTACATTATAATTCTGAGACCAGACCTGAACACAAAGGAGCAACTCACAGCCAGAACAAATGTAAAAACATGAGATATAGCATCATTATGTTAGTGGAAGAATTGTTAATGTTTCTTTTATTTGATTTCCATTTAGATAGTATGCAGGTGTCAAAGAAAATGATATCTGTATGTTGCAAAATGGGGAATTGTTGAAGGACTGGAATTCTTGTAGTTCCCTCCCCTTTCCATAAATATTGCTAAAGAGACCTCTGTAAAATTCAGAGGAATTCAGCTCTTCAGCAACAGCTACTGAACATGATACCTTATAAAAAATGATTGATCCATTTGTTCCTACTGACAGCAGCTAAACATGTGGGTGGGTGTGAGAGAATGAGTAGGAAAAGAAGTCAGGGGGAAATTGTGGGAACCAAACACCAGCCTGGTTGCCTGATCCTCTCCCTAAAAATGCCGGAATGATGTGAAATGCCCTGTTGGTCTGGCTCTCAGCTGAGGAGGGAAATCTTCATCCATCTTATATGAGTCTTCTTGATTTCCTGATAAAACCTCCTTTGCAGAAAGAATTCAGCAGAATAGCTGTCTGGGATTTCAGTTTGGGATTGTTTTTATTTTGGGATGTACTTCAAAGAAAAAAAAAAGTACATAAAAAAATTAAGCGTGTAAAACAATTTCCACTGTATATATTTTTCTTTCATCAACTAGAGAAATAAAATAGCAGTTTCCAGGCCCTTTAATTTTCCACTCTACAGTTTGTACCTAAAGCATTTCTCTGCTCCTCCTCCAAGCTTGTCTTGTCTGTCAAGGGCTGGAGAAGATGTCCAGAGAAAGAGGACCTTTGAACTCTTCCCAGGAGGAGGTTGCAGGGATCCTGTCTCAAGGCATGTCACAAACCTTCAGTGCTGCATAATGTTAATTGAGGTCTGCCCTATAGCACTTATACCTACAATCATGAAGTGCTTCAAGTGCTTAGTCCTGGCACACCTCAAAACTTGTCTCCCGAATACACTGGACCCTTCCCAATTTGCTTACAGGAAGAACAGGAGCACCGAGGTGCTGTCTCCATAGCATTGCATATCACTCTAACACACCTGGAAAAAAAGAACACCTGTGCAAGAATGCTGTTTGTTGACTTCAGTTCAGCATTCAATACAGTCATCCCCTCCAGGCTGATCACTAAACTTCTTGACCTTGGCATCAACACTACTATCTGCAATTGGATACTGGATTTCCTGACAGA
This sequence comes from Laticauda colubrina, assembly GCA_015471245.1. Classification (NCBI taxonomy): domain Eukaryota; kingdom Metazoa; phylum Chordata; class Lepidosauria; order Squamata; family Elapidae; genus Laticauda; species Laticauda colubrina. The sequence goes on from BLBF01016595.1 coordinate 15,656, forward strand.
TCATAATATGTCAAGTTGAATAATTCCACCTCATCCACTATCACACTGAGTACTGGTGTACCCCAAGGATGTGTGCTGAACCCCTTCCTGTTTTCTCTTTTCATCTATTATCAAGTTCGCAGACGACGCTACAGTGATTGGACTCATCAACAATGACGATGACTCAGAGTACAGAGTACAGGAAGGAGGAGCAGAGCCTAGCTACATGGTGTGCTGACAATAACTTACTTTGCAACATCAACAAGACCAAACACACACTCTCCTATATACATCAATGGGAGAATGGAAGAACGTATCTCCAGTTTCAAGTTCCTGGGAACGACCTCTGTCATCACTATCCTGGCAGACTAACACCACCAGCCTGATCAAGAAAGCTCACCAGCACCTCTTCTTCCTGAGATTACTGAGGAAAAACCACCTTTCCTCAGCTATCCTGATCAATTTCTACCATTGTGCAGTCGAGACCATCCTAACAAGCTGTATTTCAGTCTGATATGGAAATTGCACCATAAAGGCAAAAAAGGCATTACAGAGGGTGGTTGTCGTGAGGTGCTCCATTCAAAATCCAAGAAAGAAATACTTAGACTCTTTAAGTTAGAGAAAAGTTATCTTTAACTGAAAATGAAGTGTTCCGACCCCCAATAGTTCAGATGAAATTTCCAATTAGAAATTGTGAATATGATCATGTGGGCATCTTCAGGTGATGATGAGGCCCTCGTCCATTGACCTTGGCATACTTTGACAATGGGCTGCAGTTAAACAGAGAAAAGAAAGCTAAAGCCCATGTCACACTGGCCAACGGATGCAAAACGGACACAACGGATGAGAAAAATGTTCCATCCGTTCTTATCCGCTCTCAAAAGGGGCAAAAATTTGCATAACCAGCGCGGATAACATGGACGCAGGGAGGACTCAGGGTGGATGCAAAGCGGATGCGGAATGGAAGCCCAGCGGATGGAAGCGGATGGGAGTGGGTGGCACATCCGCAGGGCTTCCGGGGGGCCTCAGCGAAGCAGACGCAGAACGGATACAGCGGATGCAGAGCGGACGCCGAACGGATGAAGCGGATGCAGAGCGGAAGCCGAGTGGATGCCTGGCGTTAACTGCGCATGCGGGGAGGAAGCATTGCGTCAGCCCCGTGGATATAACGGAAGCAGCTCGGAAGCAGGATGCCATTCAGAGGAAAGACCTGCTGCCAGACACATCGACTGCCATGCCTGCCCTGCCTGCATGTCTGCCTGCCAGTCTTGCTGCCAGCCTTGCTACCAGCCTTGCTGCCAGCCTCGCTGCCAGCTTTTCTGCCAGCCTTGGTTCCTGCCAGCCTCCCTGCCAGCCAGCAACCCCACAACCATGCGGAAGCACAGCAAGCCTCAGCCATCTGCTGCCAGCCCTGGCAAGAGGGACAGGGCTACCATCCCGACCCCTGGCCCTCACTCTGGTTCTGCTGGGGCTTCTGCAGCATGGGCTCACTCTTCTGGGGCTGGCGCTTCTGCTACTTCTGCTTCTGGAGGAGGAGCTGATGACAAGCACTCCAGCACCAGCCACCTCCACAGCACCTGGACCCTTCACCCCTGAGACTGACCGACCAAGAGGAGTGCCAGAGACTCTTTTTTCTCTTATAGTTTGTTGTTAGTAAAGTCTATTTTTGATTCACACACTTGCTTCATTTCTTTTTTTTAATAAAGTCTTGCTGGAAACTTTTAGAAATGGTTTAAGCCTTTGCATGCTTGTGGGATGGGTTAAGATAGCTGTGGGATGGGCAGGGATACCTTTGGAATGGGTAATAGCTGTGGGATAGATAAACCTCCAGTGCAAGCATAGTGGGACTGTATGGTCCACCCTCCCAGGTGCCACACCTACGGCCCTTTATTGTCAATAATAATGTAATAATTATCCACACATGTCAACATAAACACAACTCTTTATTAAATGCCCTGTTCATTGTAGGCCAACCAAACAGACATGGCCCAATCTCATCCGTGTGATGAGACAGGCTGAAGGAAGCATCCATTAAGCATCTACCATCCTGTCTTGCCACTCCACTGCTCCAGCTGGGGAGTTGCACCAGTGTCTCAGGAGGTTGTGCTGCTTCTTCGCTTCATTTGAGGCTCTGTTGGGGCCTAGCACATCCTCAGTGTCGATCAGGTTTCGCCCTTGCCTCCATTCCCCAGGCTCCATGACCCCATTGCCTTGTTGGTGGTTCACGAGCCTGTTCTGCAAGACTGGGTAGCGGGTGCGCATGAGATTGTGCAGGATGCAGCAAGCTTCCATGATCCTCCTCACGGTCTCTGGGCAATGCTGCATGGTGGTGAGAAGTACCTGGAACCTGTTGGCCAGGATGCCAAAGGTGTTCTCCACCACCCGCCTTGCCCTGGACAGCCTGTAGTTGAAGATCCTCTCTTCACGGGTGAGGAGTCTGGAGGTGTAGGGCTTCATGAGGTAGGTTGTGAGGGAGAAGTCGTCATCCCCCACGATGAAGCAGGGCACATCTTGTGTGTCGTTGGGCAGGGATTCTGGATCTGGGAAGCCCACGATGAGGTTGCGTTCCAGCCCCTCCTTGAGGTGACTGGCGTTGTATACCTGGGCATCTGAAGATGAGCCGTTGCCTGAAGCATCGATGTACATGAACCTGTAGTCAGCATCGACCATGGCAAAGAGGATGATGCTGAAGAAGCCCTTGGAGTTGAAATAAGTGGACTCCGAGTTGGCTGGAGATTTGCAGGCCACGTGCTTGCCATCTATGGCTCCAACGGTGTGTGGTAGGTTCCACCTCTGATACCACTGCTCTGCAACTTTCTTCCATCCTTCTTCAGTGGAGGGGCACTGGAGGAGCTCCTCCTTGTATTTTTCGATGATGGCCTGCACCACTTCTCTGACCACAATGCTGATGGTGTTGGATGGCACCCTCCAGCCATTCTGCATGCTCCTGTAGGAGGTCCCTGAGGCCAGGTGGCGCAGAGTGAGTGCCACCTTGTGCCCAGGTTCCAGGCTGGGCCGGAAGCTGGTGTTTGCCTTGGTCAACCTGGGTCTCAGGCACTGCACAACTTCGTCAAACATGGCTGGAGGCATCCTCATGAAGTTCTGGAACGCCTGAGTGTCTTTGCTCCTGAGCTCCACCATCAGCTTGGTGTACAGTCCCTCCTCCTCTCTACTGGCGAACCATCTTCGGACCCAGACTCTTTTTGGGTGGCTCCTTTTCTTCTCGCAGTAGTGTTCACAGAGCCTACAGATGGCTTCGTACTGTTGCAGAACGATGATGGCTGCCGAAAGGACTTTGTTACAATCCACAGTGGACATGACTGGATGCTGTGGAAGAGGAAGAGGCAGATGAAGGCTGCAGAGGTCTGCACCGCTGGGCTGCTGTTCTGAAAGTGCGATGCAGGCGAGTTGCTCCCCCTTTTTATAGGCAGTATAGGTTTTCTGCTAGGCATCCTCTAGGCATCCTCTAGGCATCCTGTAGATATCCTTAATATCCGAGATAGGTCCCCTCTGCAAACGTTTTTTCCGTTTTAAACGCTTTGTTTCCATGCTGCATCCGCTAGGCATCTGTTCTGCATCCGTTCTGCATCTGTTCCGCTTCCTCCCTACGTCTGGGCGGATGCGCATTGCGCGGATGCGTCACAGATGCCTAGCGGATATAGCGGATGCGTAACGTATGCGTTGCGGATGCGGAATGGACGAACTGTATACATTTTCCGCGCAAAAGTTTTAGGCAGCCCAAAACTTTTGGAGCGGATGAAACGTCCATAAACGGATGCTGGATGGATAGAGAGGAAGCAAAACGGAGGCAGTGAATACAGAACGGATACATCGCGTTAACCAACGGATGGCAAGCTTTTTTGTCCATTTTACATCCTCTTTGCATCCGTTGGTTCAGTGTGACATGGGCTTAAGCGAGAAATAGAAACCTAACTCTGATGTATGCTCCCCCACCCTCATTTACACAACAGAAAAATATAACACCTCCAGTACAATTCCTAGACTCATCCCCTCCCCCCCCCCGTTTCTTATGACAGCCGAAAGATGCAAAGCAATAGTAGAAGATCTTGAAGGCTGACATTCAGCCCTCCTAGAAAAAGAAAACCGTCAGTCCTAGAAAAGAGAGAGGAGAAAAATATAAAGACAATAATTAATCATGAGACAATTACCAATGAATACACTCCTCGAGTTTATCAGGATACTTGGAATGAAATGCTTTGATCAACTTAGCGGCTTTAACATCATTTTCTTTAACCCATGTGAAGAAGGGAAATGTTTCCAGGCTACAAGATACTGGAGCCGACCCCTCCATTTGCGAGAGTCCAGCATTTCTTTAACTTCAAAATGTTTTTCGCCTTCAATCAGTATAGGTATGGGATGGTCAGCCTGGATGGTTCTTAAGTCAGAAGTATGTTCAGGTTTTAACAAACTAACATGGAAAACCGGGTGAATTTGTCGAAGAGTTTTCGGTAAGTTCAGCTGGACTGTCACAGGGTTTATAATCCGTTCAATCATGAAAGGACCAACATATTTAGGAGCAAGCTTCTTCGGCTTTTGAGTGGTTTGCAGATATCTGGTGGACAGGAAAACTTTGTCCCCTACTTTATATAATTTCTGTGAAGATCTTTTCTTGTCTACAAACTTCTTATGAGCTTGATGGGCCTCATCTAATGCTTTACGTGTTACGGGACAGTTAAGTTGGAGTTGAGTTATCCATTCATCCAACGAATGGATATTAGGCCTTTCATGAGGAAGTTCAGATATGGGTACAAAATCTTGTCCCAAAGCTACTTTAAATGGAGTAAATCCAGTACTAATATGTACGGAGTTGTTATATGCCATTTCAGCAAAAGGTAGAAGGTTGGACCAGTTATCTTGCTGATATGTAACATGTCAACAAGATTCCAGTTATCTTGTTGATATGTAACATCTAAGATACTGTTCGAACACTGCGTTAGTTCTCTCACAGGCCCCAGTGGTTTGGGGGTGTTGGGCAGAGCTTAAGCCCTGGGCAGAGCCTATCAACTTCAGGAACTCTTTCCAAATATTTCAGGTAAATTGGACCCCTCTGTCAGAGATTATGCGTTCCGGAATGCCATGTAACCTATAGATATGTGAAATAAACAGTTTAGCCAGCGTCTTAGCAGATGGAATCTTGGAACAAGGTATGCAATGTACTTGTTTGGAAAACAAATTGGTTACTCCCAGATGACCGTGTTTCCACCGCTTTCGGGTAATTCTACAACAAAGTCCTAGAGATTTCCTTCCAGGGGGCTGTTGGTCCAGCTACATCTTGTTACAGCCCTGCTGGCTTACCAGGAGATCTCTTTGCCAAAGCACAAATTGGACAGCTAGCTACATCAGCTTCAATGTCCTTCTTCAAAGTAGGCCACCAGAACTGCCACTTAACCAAGTGTAAATTTTTCACAAATCCAAAGTGACCAGCTGCTTTAGAATCATGAGCTTGTTGTAGTATTTGGGCCCTCAGCACCTGTGGCACATACAACTTGGTCCCCACCCAAGCCAAACCATCTCTAACCATATAGTCATTCGAATGAGTCAGGAACCAATCATCAAGTTTTAAGGCTTCTTTTAATTGTGCGGTTAGGTCATTCGATAAATCCACTTCTTGTTTCTTCTTCACTGGGGTGGCTAGATGTTTGGTCAAAACAATTGGACTTATCACTTCCTGGTGAATACTATTATATTGGGGTAGTCTAGAGAGAGCATCCGCCATGAAGTTCTTCCCCCCTGGAATGTACTTCAGTGAGAAATTGAACCGCTTGAAATACTGGGCCCAGCGGACTTGGTTAGGGGACAGCTTCCGAGGCATTTTCAAGGCTTCCAAATTTTTATGATCAGTCCATACCTCAAATGGATGTTTTGCTCCTTCCAGGAAATGTCTCCAGGTCAGTAAGGCCCAACGAACTGCAAAAGCTTCTTTTTCCGAGACGGCCCACCTTCTCTCGGTTTCAGATAGTTTACGGGAGGTATACGCACAAGGCTGTAAGGTCCCTTTCTCATTGATTTGAAGTAACACCGCTCCAATGGCCACATCACTCACATCGGCTTGGATCATGAAGGGAGCCTCCATGTCCGGGTGCTTTAGCACTGGCTCTGCAGCAAACAGTCGTTTTAGCTTTTCAAAAGCCGCTTGGCACTCCATGGACCACTCCAATGGCTTGCTCGGCCTTGGCTACACCTCCCCTTTAGTTTTTAAGAGATTTGTGATGGGCATTGCTATCTTAGCAAAAGTTGGGATAAATTTCTGGTAAAAATTTGCAAATCCCAAGGAGCTCTGAAGTTGTTTTCTGGTATGTGGGGGAGCCCATTCCAATATGGCACACACCTTTTCTGGATCCATTTCTATGCCCTCAGATGAGATGCAATATCCCAAATAGTCAATTTTCTCTTGATGGAATTCACACTTGGATAGTTTAGCATACAACTTAGCAGCACACAGTTTCTGTAGAACGGTCCGCTCCAGTTTCACATGTTCATCCAGAGTTTCCGTGTAGATAAGGATATCATCAAGGTAAACCAGAACTCCCCTGTATATATGTTCATGTCACACCTGATTGATCATCTGCATGAATACAGCCGGGGCCCCTTGTAGGCCAAAAGGAAGAACGTTGAATTGGAAGCAACCCATCGGGCAGTTAAAAGCGGTCTTCCACTCATCCCCTTCCTTAATTCAAATTCGGTAGTATGCTTCTTTCAAATCCAACTTCGTGAAAAACTTTCCCTTGGCTAGGTGGGCCAACATGTCCTTCATCAAAGGGAGGGGGTACACGTTTTCCACAGAAATAGCGTTCAAATTTCTGTAGTCCACCACCAAGCGTTTGGAGCCATCTTTCTTTTCATGGAACAACACTGGGGCTGCTACCCAGGGCCTAGCAGGTTGGATGAAACTATGTTCCAAATTTTTATCTATAAACAATCTTAGCTCCTCTAATTCTTGTGGGGACATTGAGTATAACTTCATTTTTGGGAGCTTCACCCCAGGTAAAATTTCAATAGCACAATCTGTTGACCAGTGAGGCGGGAGCTCATCTAAGGCCTTTTCACTGAATACTTCCTTTAAATCCCAATATTCTTTTGGAATTTTCTCCTCCCCTTTCAAGTGTTCGGTTCCTGTGGAAGCTATTTAAATTGGATTCTGATGCTTCGCCTGAGATTGCCCCTCCTTTTCTGGTCGCTGATTGGTGAGTATGCACAACGACCCCTTTTTCCAGTTAACCTGGGGGTTCCATTTCCGGAGCCAGGGTAATCCCAATATTAACAGTTGCTCCATCCCAGGGGCCACAATAAAATGCAGTTTCATTATGCTCTCCCAAAGTCATTTACACAGGTTCCGTGATAAAACATACAGGGCAACCACCAGCCACTGATCCATCTAATTGGCAAAAAGCAATGGGCATTTTTAAAGGTCTTAGTTTTAAGCCCATATTTTCCACTACTCCTGTGTTGATTACACACCTTGTGCACCCTGAGTCTAGCAGGGCTGGCATTTCCCCTTCGACCCCTGAAGTGGGGACCGCATAGAGTAAAATGCTCAACAAGCCCAACATCACCGTTACCGAAGCCATCGCGGAAGCTACAGCCACTGAAGCCGCAAAAAAATCTGCGGTAGCCATTAAAAAGATGAACACACACAGCGAAGAAACACCAGCCAAAGACAGAAAGCACCCTGCCACCACAACCCACTACGAAGAGTCGGGCGAAACAAATGAATCGAGCGAAGAGGACGACGAGGTCCACCGTTTGCTCACGAATAAAAAAGAGCGCGAAAGGAGAAATTGGCGGGAATGCGCTGGCTGCGGAGGAAACCAACCCCGAGCCGAATGCAGATTTCTCGATGCCATCTGCCGACATTGCAAAAAACGAGGGCACATCGAGAAGGTCTGCAGAAACAAAAAATTCTACAGCCCGACGAGACGCAGAAATTCCCCAACATGAGCCGAGCCTAAACAAGCCGAAAGAAAATGGCAACAAGAGAAGCGAGCCAATACACACCAAACTGTCATTATACAGAGCGCTCAGACGGAAAGTGGGAGAAAAATTAAAGTCATCGTGGAAATCGAGGGAAAACACTGCAAGATGGAAGTGGACTCGGGGTCCTTCCTCTCCATGGTATCGTGGGACACAATTAAACAGCTAGTCCCAGGTATCAAACCCAAAGAATTGAAGAAGCAGCACCTAACCCTCAAGGACTATCAGGGAAACCAAATCCCTGTGATTGGCATGGGACATTTCCGAGTCACCTACAAAAATCACATCAAGGTGCTTCCGCTGACCATAGTCAACCAAGACAGACCAAGCCTCCTGGGCATCGAGTGGTTCGCGCCATTGGGCATCGGGATGACCGGGGTCGATCGAGTGAC